>OX453061.1:19313952-19913952 GCA_949699795.1 Spicauda simplicius | reverse complement strand
AGACCTGTGCCCAGCATTGGACAATAATGTGTTGACAACAGATGCGTTTATATAATAACTTTATCATAGCTTTACTAGATGAAATGAAAATTTTAGTGAGAATAACATGCAATCACTACAGATCATACGTCATTGAAAATTATATATCATTAGAGAAACCAAAATATTTCTCTTAGCACAATTCGTCGTCTTCCATATTTTTCGTCTGGTTGGCGCCATATTACATTTTATTACTGCCATATTTATAGACAAGAATTTTTTCGCGATGCTAAAAACCAACAAACTGTGGTGTGATATATAAACATTCTACTGCAAATATTGAGATGCTTTATGTCTTGTTACGTCAATATTTTATAGAGATATTAACGCCGTGCGGCCCGTGCGGCTACGTGGCGTTGAATATATTTGAAGAATTAATTAAATTATATTGATCTAGTGCCGAATTTATATCAAAATTTGCAAGGTAGTAGAACGTATGATTCAACCGGGGCAACCCGCCACACCAATTCCTGTCGTAAAACCGTTTTTTCGTTTCGGTGAAACAGTATGATCGCCGGTTCACTTTCATTTAAGGCGACCATCTTAGTCCTCAGGAGTTGCAACGCATCTGTGATACACAACAGATAGAACCCTTGTTATGTATAATAATATTAATATTAAAAAAATGAATATAAATAAGAAAAAAAGACAAACCCGCTGAGTTTCTTGCCGGATCTTTTCAGTTGAGGTCGTATTCCGATCCGGTGGTAGTGTAAGAAAAAAAATGTAACTGACAATTTGTAAGTGCCCCCGCAGGCCTATACAAAATAAAGACATTTCATTTCATTTCATTATGAAGTTGTTTATAGATGTCTATCTGCGGCACCTACCATCAGGTGAGGAGGATGAAAACATATTGGTACGCAGCAGTGATTGAATGCTTTATTGTGTAAGATGTGGTAGCAAAGGACGTGATGACATAAGGGGTGAAGTAAGGCAACAGGAAGGGGTTAGGTTAGGAAAGGTGCAAAGATTGGCATATGGCAGAACAGTCATTATGAAAAAATAATTAGAAATATATCGTTGGTTAAGAGTATTTTTCTAGTGCCTTATTTTTACAGAATTTTGATACACGCTTTCTACACTCATAGCCCCACAGTAGGATTTTCTCCTGAGTCGTGGGTACCATGGACACACACAAGACGAATACACAAACACCCGGAACAGGAATCTAAACTCATCATTCAGATACCTGTCTGGCCGGGAATCGAACCCGGGACCCATTGCGCGTTAGACCGGTATAGTAACCGGATGGATACATATATATGGAGACATAATATCATAGGAATCGTCTCTGTTGTCAGAGCCGCACAGGTTAATTTTAAATTATGACATCTGCGAACTAAGAAAGGGGGAAAAGAAGATTTTTTTATCATCATAACAATATCAAGTGAAAGCTTTTAAATAGGCCAATGCAAAAAAGCATTAAATCGAATATATTATTATGAACTCAAACAAGTAACATTGTAAATTTATATAAACAAAAACACTCAGTTGATTGTATTCAGTCTGGTTTTTGTTCTTACATTCATAAAGTTTGACCAAATTGATACTTTGTTTTCAAAACAAACTTTGAAATTAGATAAGTTTTCGCTTGTACTCAGTGTAATCGACAGGAAAAAGACAATGACGCAATCGACGAATCCCGCTTGTGTTTTCGGAGCTCACTTGAGGACGAATTGTAATGGTATTGCGTCTCATCCCCGAGCAGTTACCAAGGTCGAGGCATAAACATTTATCGAAATACGACGGATTTGTGATGTGAGAGATTTCTTGTAAATTACAGGTCCGGATGACCTCCTGTTATCTTGTTTGTTTTTATATTAATCTAAATATATGATTTTAGACAAATATTATTGCAAAATAATTACGTTTTAATAAATAGGTAACAGGTACTCATAACAAGCGTTTTTTCTCAGTTCATATACATAAGTGTATGATTGCATATGTGATTCAAGTTAAAAACCCTATTGTTTTAAAACCATGGACTATCTTCGAATCTAGTTAATTGTTTCCAAGTAGACGAGTTTTTGTTTTTATAGTAATCTCGAATAAAATGTGAGCAAAGTAACTTTTCTTGTTACAATATAGACTTTTTAATTAGTTAAGTTTCCTCTTGTACTCAGTGTAATCGACAGGAAAAACACAATGACGCAATCGACGAATCCCGCTTGTGTTTTCGGAGCTCACTTGAGGACGAATTGTAATGGTATTGCGTCTCATCCCCCGGGAAGTTACCAAGGTCGTGACATAAACATTTACCGAAATACGACGTACTTGTGAAATGAGACATTTTTAAATTACAGGTCCGGACGTAACCTGGTTAAATCGTTTGTTTATATATTAATTTTAAAATATTGCTTGTAGACAAATGTTACTGCGAATTAATTATATTTTAATATATAGGTAACAGGTACTCAAGAGAAGAGGTTTTTCAGTTCATATACACAAGGGTATGAATATGAATGCATATGTGATACAAGATAAAAACCCTATTGTTTAAAAACCATGGACTATCTTCAAATCCAGTTAATTGTTTTCAAGTAGACGAGTTTTTGTTTTTATAGTAATCTCGAATAAATTTTGAGCAAAGTAAGTTTGCTTGTTACAAGACAGACTTTTTAATTAATTAAGTTTCCTCTTGTACTCAGTGTAATCGACAGGAAATAAATGACGCAATCGACGAATCCCGCTTGTATTTTCGGAGCTCACTTGAGGACGAATTGTAATGGTATTGCGTCTCATCCCCCGGGAAGTTACCAAGGTCGTGACATAAACATTTACTGAAATACGACATACTTGTCATGTGACATCTTTTGTAAATTACTGGTCCGGACGACGTCCAGTTACCTTCTTTGTATGATAATTATTTAAATAAAATACTAATATAGATATAAATTGAGATTTTAGACTAGTTTTAAACGGGTACGCTATGAATATTTTTGTATTGTTTTCATTCATATTTTATGAAGTACATAATTAAATTTAATTAAATCAAAAATAGTGCAAAGTTTAGAGCGTAAGGATACAGTTAGTATTGTGCGATATGGAACTTAAAAAAGAATAACGAACTAGACGTAGGGTGAGTATATAACTTTATCTACCACTAGCGATTATCAATGGTTTTTACCGTCACCGCAATTTATGATGGTTAAACCAGCGTAGTTCGACCGAGGAAGTACCACTTTTCGATAGGATATTTCGGATAAGGATTTCGGATAAGGATATTTCGAGCGTGAAGCATTTCTTGCGTCTCGATAGAAGGGTGTGGTTGCCGGCACACTTTTACATGAGGCGACCATCATAGTTCTCGGGAGTAGCAACGCATTTGTGGTTGATGAAGTCAACCACAGATGCGTTGCTGGAACCCATGTTCTGTATGAAGTTGATTACAGATGTCCATGGACGGTACTGACCACTTGCCATCAGGTGGACTGTATGCTCGTTTGCTACTTCAGTCAGATAAGAAAAAAAAATGACCACGATCCATGTAACTGGGTCGAAATATCGGCAAAAAGAATTCATCGTCAATTACACACTAACATAATTATTATATAACGTACTTATAATGTATATTACATTATACGTTATGTAATTCAAAATGTCGTCAGAACCTATGATTATATAGGCATTAGTAGCCAGTGAGTAAAATATGAAAAATAGATAAATATATCGTCGATTTCATATGTAGATATTAATACAGATATTTATGCTTCATCTGCGTCCGTCATAAGGATAGAGCAGATGTGAGTCCTTCGAGTTATAACGTGATTATCCCTCGTAAAATGTAAGTATAGGTTTGGTAACGATTCAATGTTATATTATGTAATAGTTATGACAGTTTGTAACACTGCTATTTGTAAGGTAATGTTGTTTATTCCCTTTAAGGGAATAAAACTGTAGTAAGTGGACGTACCACGTGTTGAATATCCATCAAACGAAATTTCGCGCTTTTTTATACTATATTCAAATAAGTCGTTAATAAAAAAAGGTGTTTTATTCAAAGTTCTACCGATAATGGACATGCCTAGGTGCACTAATGAATTGGAATTACCTGTATTACTTATTAGTTTTAAGCCTATGTATTAAATAAATAAATATTTTTTACTGTCAAACAACTCACGGGCAGGCAAAGCATCGACTTCTGTTTCTCCCCTATAGAAGGCAAAATACTGGAGCTAGCTTTGTATGTACCCATGTAAAAACAAGGTCGATTGTAAGCTTCTTAGGAAACATGGCATGGTTCAACCTTTAAATTATATCCCTTATGCTGCGGCCACACTTGATGGCGAAGGTTCGTGTTCCCGTTGTCACGATATAAGTTCGTGTTCGATCCACGACGAAGTGATTGGCCACTTTAGAATATACTTCACTACGTCGCGATAATCAAGATCGTCAAGATAATTCATTCATTCATAATTTAGAATGATGAATATGAATTATAATGCGCGCGACGTGTAGCCAACCGCACGAACTTTGTCGCGACAAAACTCTTTGATGTGCTGCAATTTACCGACAGCGGCGCGAAGGGCATTCGTATTCGCGAAGATGATTCGCAATAGGGCGAAAACTTTGGCCAGACGTGTCGCGACAACGCAAAGCTTCGCGTTATCGCGATAGTGTGGCCCCAGCATTAAAAAAACGCTTTCTACACTGATAGCCCCACAGTAGGATATTCTCCTATGTCACGGGTGCCACGTACACACATAAAGACGAATACACAAACTCTCAGACCCATAACAAGAATCTAAACACATCATTTAGATACCTGTCTGGCCGGGAATCGAACCGGGAACCCACTGCGTGTCAGACCGGTGTTGTAACCGCACTGCCACGCGAGTCGTCAAAAGTCATATAAGCCATACCCAGGAAGTTAATTTAAGGGTAATTTGGTACTTACATCGAAACCCTGAAGAGATCTGTAGGTAGTGGGTCGCAGAAGCCTCATCAGGGTGGCGCCATCTGTCGGCGGTATGCCATTCCTCATCGCTGCAGTGGCTGCTCTAGCCCACAGGGTCACACCATCGTACAGATGAGCGGCTTCTATTGGTACCTAAGTAATAAAATGATAAAAAGAACTAAAAATATGGGATCCACTGTAATATGATATACCTATTTCTAATAGAAATAAACCTCATCACAGAAATGATCTTAAAAACAATCTTTAATAGCTATAAATACTTACTCATTTTTTGTTATATTGTCCAGACAAAAAATATACCTACCATTCAACATTTTATGCTCTATTATACTTATCTAGGTATATTATATATATATTAGGCTGAACAGAAAACACCAAAGAGGGTAATAAGGTTCACAATTGTCTATGGACCTTTTCTTAATGGGGTTCTTGCCAATAGGCCGCAGTGTGTGTTTATTTTACAAGAGAACAATCTTACCCATTTGAATTTTGTCTGTTAGTCACTTTCTACCACATCTACGTAATAACGGTTTCTTGGGATTCAAAACAATATTCGACTCATACGAGTAATTATACCAATTTATTTATCAGAATCATAGCTAAGATTTTTTACTATTTGCGAATCGGCGAGCATTGACAACCCCTTGATAACCTTATAATTTTTCCTCCAAACATTTTTTTTATTTTCATGTTATTTTCTTTTTATCCGATTGAATAGCAAACGAGCGTCCACCTGATGGTAAGTGGACATTGCCGCCCATGGACATCCGTGAACAACTTCATAGAGAACAGGGTTTCTATCTGAAGTCAAACACAGATGCTTTGCTACTCCCGAGGACTAAGATGGTAGAATCATATAAAGGTGTGCCGGCAACTACACCCTTCCATCGCAACGCAAGAAAAGCTTCACGCTATAAGTAAGTGCGGCGGTGGTACCTGCCCAGTCGAACTACACTGGTGGTGGACTTGGCAAGATTTATATGGTATAAAAGAGGTTGTCATATATGACCTTACTTTTATTTCGTATTCCTTTTGAATATTTTGTATCGCTACCACGCGGCCAAAGAAGGAGCGGAGTCACAAACATTGCGTACCAAAAATACGAAATTTACATTTGTGGTAGACCCATTATTGTGTAACGTTGAGTATAATTGTTACCAAATACAAGTGCTTTAATTAAACATTGTATAAGAAACCCCTAGATTAATCGAAATTCTAATGTAACGCAATTTTATTCCGTGTTATGTCGGCTTCCCACGATCCGCAACTTCACGAATTTATAACAAACTTGTATATGTCGGCGGGACATCGCATATTTACGAAAAACACGTCGCCGAAAATAATTATTTTAGTTAGTTTAAAGATCAAATATTGTTTGTTTATTAAATTTGCAATATTTCGTGATTTCTTGAGATGTTAATTTAGTCTATCCTCCATAAATGTGTTATTGTCACCTCACCCAACTTTGTTCAAAAAGGGCGAGCGCCTGTCGGAAAAAAAAGATTTTTGGTTAACCGTCGAAGCGTTCGGACCTCCTCAACTTTGAATAAACTGAAGAATCACTCCTGCGTTTTACTTTAAATCTTTAAGAATGAATAGTAATCAAAACCCGGACCATCCGCACGTCACACCCTCTTGTCATATATTATTAAAACAATGGTGCATCAGTGCGTGCTCGTCCTTCCGTACTATCTCCATCCGTCGGAAGCCAGCATAACAATTCACTACATAGTCCTATCACTATTTGCATGTGAATGATTTTGCATATGAAATCAAGTGTTATCAAGTAGTATCTTTACGCACCGAAGCATGTTCGAATAGCTTGTGATAATTGGGCACGCAGAAGGGGGGTGCGGCAGACAACTCCCTTATCATTTGACACAGCACCCTGCAACAAAATATATTTGTGGTGTTATACAGTCGCGAGCAAATATCACAGTAAAACTTTCTATTTAATTTTATATTTATATCTACGACAAATGTATATGTCGGCGCGACACCGCGTATTTATGAAAAACACGTCGCCGATAATAATTATTTTAGTTAGTTTGACGATCGAAAATTGTTTGTTCATTAAATTAGCAATATTTAGTGATTTTAAGAATTGTAATTAAGTTTACCCTCCATAAATTTGTTATTGTCACCTCACCAAACATTGCTATAAAAAGGCGAGCGCCTGTCGGTAGAAAGAGATTCTTGTTTAAACGTCGAAGCGATCGGACCTCCTCAAGTGTGAATAAATCGAAGAAGTTTACTCCTGTGTTTTACTTGAAATCTTCAAGAATGGACACTAACGAAGACTCCTCGACCATCCTGACGTCACATTTCACGCTTCCACTTCGTTATATATTATAGTGGTTATATATATTGCGAGGAATATTTGAATCCCTATCCGGGGACGTTTTTTCTATCTGATTGAAGTAGTTGCCACTCCCGTGGACTAAGATGGTCGCCTCAAATAAGTTTACCACACCCTTCCATCAAAACGCAAGAAATGCTTCACGCTAGAAATAGTGGTGGTGGTAGTTCCCCGGCCGAACTTTACTGATTCTACCACCACCTACCTATATTTTCTTTATATGTATGATTATTTATTAGCACAAAACAATCGCTTCAAGCGTTTTCTATACGAGTCCAAAACAAATGTACCTATGTCTCCATCCCTATCTAAAACCAAAAACCTGCTACAAATTGTAGCGAAACTACCCGAAATTCGATCAACGCTGACGTTTGTACCAAACGAATGTTTCCTGGCCCTCGTCATTCGTAATTAGCGTCTCAACTTTACTTTACTTATTTTATTATTTTTGAAACACACTATTTGTAATTTTATTCGTCTCCGAGAAATTCTAAGTTTTATTATACTAGAATCAAAATTGGCGGACTTTCATACAAACTTTCCTCCTAATTTTATCCCCTCAGGGTGCGAATTTTCCTAAATCCGTTCTTAGTGCTCACCTTCGCTATTAAAAAAACATGGTGTAAAGTTTCAAGTTTCCAATTACATTATTTTGGGCTGTTGATATGTCAGTAGTTAAGTTAGTTTCCTTTTTCATATATCGCCTCTTTACAAGAACAACGTGTTACCCACAAAACTACAATTTGTATTAGAGGCTAATTGTTGAGTTACACAAAGTAAAATTCCTTAAAATAAATGGACTTACACAGACCTAATACGATCATTATAAATATTACCTAATGACTTACCGGCAATTTTACGAAAAAACATGTTAATTACAAAATTGAACAAAACAGTCTATTTGTACTTGCCACGTTTTTGTTCTAAAGAGACGATATAAAATTTGCGCAAATTCAAATGAAGTTTACACTCTGAATGTAATAATCCAAAGTAAACACACATTTTTCTTCAATATTCTCAGCAACTTTTGACACTCGCCAAGTTTGTTCTGTCGCACGCGTAATTATTCAAATTATGTGTTATGTGAAACTTCATTACTTTTTATTTATTTTTATGTATAAGTATTTGTATACGTAGACTACATAAAACAGACATAAATAAAATACAAACTTTTTTTTTCAATCTCGTTGATTCAACTTTCAAACATAGGAATTGTCTTAGAGCAACTAATGTTAGGCGGCAGTGAATTTCATAATCTGTGTGAACAGAGAATCGGTACATAAAGAAAAGTTTTGTGGGAAAAGTAATTTAAAAGAGATTTAAGATGACACCTGCTGGCTGCCAGGCAAGGCCTAACGTATGATAAACTATTGCGCAGGTAGGAAAGAGAGGATGTATATTTGAGGACATTGAAAAGATCTCAGAGGATTCGAATATACATACTTGCTAAAACGGATTGAACAACTTGAGATCTTTCCGTAATTTTTCCGTAAATCAAAAATGAATCTACTACACAGATCATACATGGCTCACGATGAACACGCTGAAAATGAAAAAAAAAAACACCCAACTCGTATCGGAAGTAATTATTTCGTTTTTCCTAAAAATGGTTACAGAGGTTGGTCCGACAATAATACAGTAACGACTCCGATTTGAAATCCGATATTATTAAATCGATCAAAACGTGTTCAAGAACGTGAGGCGGCGGAACAGGTTTTTTAAAAGCTTTTATTTAGGTAACTTATAATATTTGTGGGTAAGCACCAGTAAATTTGTAAGTATGTGTATTTAGGTCGAATCTTGCAACCACAAATGGATTAAATTAAACCCATTTCTCAGTGTTCATTTGAGCTGGTGTTTGGAATACAGGTATATTTCTGATGACAATGCAATTATATACAATCAAAATTGTTGTTAATCCAAAATGGCGGCCGCAACAAGATGCCAGTTTACATATTTTTGTATAACCCACCTTATATGGGTATCAAATGAAAGGGCTTGGTTTGTAGAATATAATTCACTACGAACGACTACATGATAGGAAATTGTACTATGCAACAAAATGGATTTGACTACTACAAATCTTGCTTTTCAGTCCATTGAAATAAAAGCTTCTTTAAAAAATCTTTTAATATTATTTTATTTGTACAAGTCATCAGTCTCACTCATTTTCAATCTTATCATTTGCATCAATGCCTCCGGCATCGGTCTGATTTTGATATCGGTTGTGATAACGACGCCAACAGACCAAATTTACTACCTCCCACTCCGTCTTCGTTTCCAATACGAATCTCCAAACTCCGTAACAACTTTAGTTTATGGGGTATAAACTAAGCACAAAGTTAGAACTATTATCAAAACTTATCTTACAACAATTCAGACATGCGATGGAGTATAAGATAATAATTACTGTTTTGGCCTTATTTAAAATATTTAGGTAAAAGTTATGTAATTAAATTGTAATTAATAACCTCCCGACTCTCCCAGCTCGCTTAGATTTCATCCTGATTTATTATGACAGCTTGGATTTATCCCGATATGACATAACAGGCTTTCTCTAAATCTACTTACTAAAATGAAACAAAATTTTATTTATATAAGCTTTCAGGGATATATCCATCTGTGAGTCGTCGGGTTTAAAATATCAGTCAAAATGTTTATAGTGTTCTTTAAAGTACAATGGCATTTTTCCATAAAAGTTTGTGTAAAACACATTAAGTTTTAAATAACTCCATATGAACAAAAAAAGAAAAAATATATATGTCGGATTCGGTTATTTTGAATCGAAGCATCACATCGTCGCGTCTTGGCAGAGTCGTGAAGTCAGCCGAGGGTGGTAGACACATTATTGTGAACGTCACTCAAAAGCGACAACACGGAACTGTCTCTCCGTTTCGGTCTTTTATAAAATTAATTACTATGGAATGTATTCGGTGCTGTAATTGTGATAAAAGTCTTTGTAATAATTATATCAAGAGAATTGACACCAAGATTTGTTATTTTGACGAGACCCATAGACCCATAGACACCATCTATGAAGATATTGATGTCGCATATAAAACAAATGCCGACATATATGTATACATCATTTTTTTATTTACAAATTTAAACGGATTATCCTTGGGGTTTCGAATAATACTTTCAATAATAGTAGTCCCAACCGTTTATCGCAGACGTATTGTTACAATTATTTTCACAACTTTATAATGGCAAGCCATTGACACTTTAATGACAAAATCCTCTATTTTCTTTTTATCATATAGTAATAAGATTATAAATATATTCAATACCAGAATTTTGATATCGCATGTGTTAATCTAAATTGTAAAACTATTTGTATGTTAAATTACAGAAAAAATCGACCAGAAGTTTTTGTGCTAAATAGTCAAAACACACATCCAAAACCTTACTTAGCATGTATATAGTAATATTTCATTATAAGTTATCATAGAAATAACAAAATAGATGTCTGTCAATAGAGTAGCAACAATGGAATCAACCGGCCTTAAATATTTCAGGACATTTGAATTTGTTACAATGCTATTTGTGACTGACGGCAGTTCTCAGGAGTGGCAACGCATCAACATGGTTTATAATCGAATAGTGCTACTTAGCTCTATTTAAAAAAAAATCCTTATTAGAACATGAATAAAAGGAAGGAGACAGAACATAAAAAGCATATAGTTATCAACTTAAATATACTCAAGTATATATCATATACGAACTTAAGTATCATACATACATTATTGTCATAGAAGATAAAAGGTATGAGCCACAAAATGACCGGCCATATTTTTTATCCATTCAGTCATTCCTATCTTTTGAAATACATTAAATTGTTACACCCTTCCAACAGGCTATTATATAACACGATACCCGAGAGCCTTACCGATATCATATCACTTTTCGCCTACAGTTTTATGAGTAAATTATAGAAAGAAAACCTAATAGACTCTCAGGTGACCTTGGTTCCTGTGTTGTTTTCAATAAACTTAAACGTCAGTATCAGTACAATTATATTAACCGTATTTTTATATTTTTATATAAAAAGACTTAGCTAATGACATATCAACGCACAGCCCAAACTACTACTACTGATTAGAAACTTGAAATTTTGCACCATGTTTTATAGTGAAGGTGAGCACTATGAAGGTCATAAAAGTTGGACGCCTACGGTGGACTGGACATGTGGAAAGGATGGATGAAACCCGCGTACCCTAACGTCTACTACATGGTAAGCCGGACGGACGGAGAAACCGAGGAAGGGCAAAACTCGGGTGTTTAGATGGAGTCATGCAAGACCTAAAAACTATGGGCGTGACAAGATGGAGGGAGAAAGCCCAAAATAGACTGGACTGGAGAAATGTTCTGGACCAGGCCAAGGCCCACCCGCGGCTGTAGCGCTTTAGATGATGATGATGAGCACTATGGAAGGATTTATGGAAATTTACCCTTTAAGGGGATAAAAAGGGGAGAAATTGTTGCGAAACTACGTTCTATTTCACCTATTGAAACTTAGTTTTCAGCTTTTTTGTATACTGGAAATTGTTTCACCATTTTTAGAAAATTAACCCCTAAGAGGTTAAAATAGGGGTTACACTTTTTTTCAAAAACCACCTAATTTGATGTAAGCTCAATGATATGATATAAGGTGTAAATATTGTAACGTGTTAACTTAAGCAAAGTAAATGTATTGAATATGAAAAAAAAAACTGCAAAGATGATTATTATTATTATTATTATTATTGATGATTATTGATGTAGGTACATCTACTAAAAATAAACAACCTAATGTAACTGTAATAAAAGCTCAATAATGATGTAACTATTGATAAAACCCTACGTCCAGAATTGGATCCCAAAAGTCTAATGGATGGATCTCATTATGGTTTGCGCGAAAGAAGTCGCAGGTTTTACTGAACAAGAACTTTATATTGGAAATATAATTTAGGGATAAATACCTTCTTACGTACGTGGCTTCTTTTGTTATGTAATAAGCAATTAGACTTCTTTAACGATTAGTAATTGTTCTTAGATTAATGTAATATCGAAATCACGCACGAATGGCTGTAATCCCTTTATACGCCCCTCCCACTACTGGGATGTACGAAGGGATTACAATAAGGGTACTTTAAAATTAATATAGAAACATGTTACATTTTCATAAAAATATGGGTGCGTGTACTAGCGTACACTCGTAAGAAGTGAAACTTCTTTATGACGTTATTTTTCAAAAAAATATTTTACTATATGCAACTTTACAGAAATTGGTTAAATAAAGTTAAATTAGATAAAGTTTAATAAAAGGCTTTTATTAAACTTTATCTAATAATCTAATCTATAATAATCTATCTAATATCACGCGTGGTGGGGATAAGAAAAAGATGGCGCGTAACAGAAAAAGATGGCGCGTAACAGAAAAAGATGGCGCGTAACGAAAAAATGTTACACTAAATTTTTTCCAACCCCGATAAAGAAGTTTCACTTTTGTTTTCCAACCCCGATAAAGAAGTTTCACTTCAAAAAATATTATTTAATATATCAATATTTTAAATGCAATATATTATTTGGTAGTTGTAGAATTAAAAATAACTATTTAAGACAGTTTATTTGCTCTCCTGAAAAGTTGGTAATTTTGAGATCCGCGGTGTTAGAACTTAAGCGACGATATATAGATGAACCCCTGTTTAATCTAAGGAATGTGATTTTCTGCTTTACGTATTTTACCCTCTTATTCGTTCTAATTGGTTGGATGTGCTTCATTTTTTTACCCAGAAAATCAAATAGATACTATATTCCTATGAAAATGGGCTTGCTTCAAAATTAGCTTATACGTTTTAACTCCTTTAGAAGTTATGTTTCGAATCCAAAAACAAGTATGTACTTCATAGTATCCTTAAAAAAATGGCTGACTTTCAAACAAACATTTCTCTATTTTTATTTTTTATTTTATTTTTATTTTTTTTATTTATTTATTAGGTTCACCAACGTAGAGTACATTTCACCATAGTTAAAAATTTAATACAAGTAGGATAAGTCGTTCGTGTACCCACAATTATAGGTGAACACGGCTTACATACTAATTGACGCTCTAAATATTAATAGAAATGAATATTTACTTATAATTTACATTGAATTTAACAATTTATTTTAAAATAATAGAGTTAATTAATATAATTTATATAATAATAGAAAAATAATTAAAATAATTGGTATTTTAGCGTTAAAAATTGAATAATAAATAATAATAATTTATATAGTATTATTATTTTTTATGATATCTGATAATTTTATTCTAAACGTACGCAAAGAATCTCCAAAAATGTCCAAAGTTTGGTTATTGCCCCTTTGCCCCCTTTGGGGGGTAAAATTTTTAAAGACCGTGTAACAGGGGTGTTCACTACTTCTGGGGTAGAATTACCAAAATAGTCTTATTACATGCTCACTTACGCTATACAAATGCATTTATGTACATAATTCCAGAATTCTTCCAGATTCTTACATAATTTAGTGGGGCTTTAATGTCTGGCTATATATTAGTCAATCAGTCAGTCACCCTTCTCATTCATATACATGAATTAATAAGACATTAGCTTTACTCTGCGCGCGTTGCTATGCCACCACAAAACAGAAACCTTCGCGCGCACAGGCTCAACAACTTTGCTAAAGGTCATCACATAATTAAATGCATAGTTTACGATTCTATAAAGGACATACAGACAACCATTCACAAGCTACCATGATATAATTACGAATATAACGTTTTTATTACTTACGGGTAATGAGGATTGCTAGGGAATGATGGCGTGAGCTTCAGGACCGCTCTGAAGGCCAGAACGTCGCTGCTGCTGTTCTGAATCAGATGATCTGCCAACAAACAGAAAAGGGTTAGAAAAAATAAAGTAACAAGTAAACGTGCAGTCCGGCTGATCTCTTTAGGACTGCATTGCTACTCCCGTGGGCTAATATGATCGCGTCAAATGAAAATGAGCGTGCAATCACACCCTTCTAGTGAAACACTAAATCCCCATCACGCTAGAAAAAGATGCAGCGGTGGTATCTCCTCGGTTAAACTACACTCGTTCTAACATCTGATAATACAGAGGTATTACTACTCTAGACAAACTTGGAACATTATATTGGAAGATTAATTACATTTAAAACAAGAACACAGCACACTTCATTGTTTTAACAATGAAGAAATAAATATCATCATGGGATCAATAATGAGATATTAACTAATATTATTTGGGTGTTTTAATAAAATCATGGCTAAAAACCGAAATTTTTGCCTACTATGGCAACACGGACAGCTAGTCTGCGAAAGTCAAATTACTAATATTAGATTTTTTTTTTGATGTGAAAGATTTATAGCGGAGGGTGAGACCGACTGTTGCCGTGACGACGCGTCGCCACGGCACGCATTGCCGCGCTGATTCGAGTTGTCGCAATTCGAAATAAATATTAGAATTTTGAATTTTTGTATATTTTAGTGAAAACATTTTTATTGAATATTTCTGTTATTTACGTTTTCTTTTTCTATTTTTTTTTCACTATGCCGTATTATTTCCTGTCGTAATCCTTTTACACTTATTGTAAGGTAATTTTGATGTTTCGGCTCGATCAGGCGTGCTGCGAAAGTATTTTTTTCTTTTTTGCAATTGAACATTTTCATAAATTTTAAAATATGTAAACTGGACTTCAAAGTACGCACTTTGTAGAGTCGGCAAAAGCTCTGACTACAAAAGAAGTAAATTACAAAGTAGAAATATGCAATACGAGGAATAATTTATAATTAAATTCGCACATTTGCTCTACTTTCCGGCGTTTTCATACAATGTTTATTTTTATCTATAACATATTTTAATGTAAATCTGTAGTATTTTAATATCTATCAAATTTACATATACCTTGTGTAGGTATCTTCGTGAAAATTTGCAAGTTTAAAGAATCCTATAAGATATGTCCACCAATTCGCACTGTCCACCAATTCGCACTTGGCCAGCGCGGTGGACTATAGCCTATAACTCTCTCGTTCTGTGAGAAGACCCGTGCCCAGCAGAGGTACTATAATGGGTTGACGACATAAGATATGTCTATATGTAGTTGCTTTTCTATTGAGTACAAGGCGACATTTATTAGAAACATATTATGGATGTATTTCGGTCTATTGAAAAAAATCTATTACATGACATCGTAACAAAAAGTAAAAATAATAATAATCGCAGCACCCATCACTTATCGCACTTTTTGAATATAAGGGACCTAAAGGAAAATTTGCATTTTGTCGAAAATACATCTGTGTTCGTATTTTCCAAAAAAATACAAGTAGGTATAAATAAAGGTTATTGACAAAACGTAGCAGCACGTGGATTAGTGATAGCCTAGTTGAAACTTGCCCTCTAGATCCGATCCTTCAAATCCCAGGCATGCACCACTGTTTTTTCTAAAATTATGTACATATTAGAAATTATCACTGCTTTACGATGAAGGAAACCATCACGAGGAAACCTCCCACCCGAGAGGTCTTTAAAAAAAGTTCTCAGAAGTGTGTGAAGTTTACCAATTCATACTTGGCCAGCGCGGTGGACTGTGGCGTAAACTCTCTCATTTTGAGAGTAGACCCGTGCCCAGCAGTGGGACAATAATGAGTTGTCAACAACAAAACGTAATATTTATATTTATATTTTTGTAGCATGAAATTGTCACTTTAGATCAGCTACTCAACCTGTGGCCCGCGGGCCGCATGTGGTCCGCCGGGCCCTTTTGATTAGCCCAGCTGAATTTATAATTGGTGGCCTTTTTTTGATCGACAATTTTGAGTTAGTAGGATTCGCGACCCTTTTTATATATTATTTGTTCCGTCCCGGGCAACTTAACCCCACGATGATACTTATACTGATACGATACTTGCGGCCCGGGACACTCCGCAGAAACATATTTGTGGCCCCTACAATAAAATAGTTGGTTATAATAAAAAGGCACTCAAGTTTATAACTGAACCCGCCGAAACTTTGGATTTGGTCAACTTCCCTCTCACTTTGCTATATCTGAAAATAAGTCAATTTAAGATCATATTTGTTAACCTAGCCCATTTCGATACAACAAATATAATAATACATAAAAATGTAATTTTATGCTGGCAATTAAGTTAAGGACGCATAGAAAAATGTACAAAATTATTGTATATGTAAAGCGTAGACGCACTATAATTGGGTTGCCAGAGGCAATCTCCAAATGGGCTATGTGAATTGTCCGTTAATTTACAAGCAACTTACGTATTTTTCGCTATAAAAACCACCTTACCAGGTGGTAAAACCACTATAATTTGACCGGAAAGTACCACCGCCACACTTTTATCTAGCATGAAGCACTTCTTGCGTTTTGATGGAAGGGTAATGTTGGCGGCATACTTTTATATAAGGCGTCGATCTTAGTCCTAAGGAGTAGAACGCATCTTAATTGACTAGATAGAACCCATGTTCTATATGAATTTGTTTACAGTTTTCCATGATTGGCAGTGACCACTTTCGATCATCTGAATTACGAATGGATAGCCCGTTTGGTAGTTTAAATAGATAAAAAGAAATAAAGAACAGAATTTACGTTGGCAAATGTACCATCTTACACAGTGAATTATTTCTCACTCAAAATATAAGAGGAGTGCTTACGAATTTTATGTCAATTTGGTATAATAAAATCAAAAACAAAAATACATACTAGGATCCTTAGTCTCATTTTTTCAAAGAACGATAAGCTAAGTTCTAAGCGTATTAGGAGTTAAGTAAATCATTCATTACTTTCTTTCGCGATGAAAGAAAGTGTTGTAAAAAATATTAGAGATTTCTTAAAAAATGATCTTTAAGATAACTATGTGCTTGTTATTTTCTACATCAAACACCTAAAACTAACAGAAAGGCCTGTTGGGTATTACTTGTGCTCGGACCTCGAAATATTTTTTTTATAATTATTGTATACATATAGGTACTAGCTGTCCCGACAAACGTTGTTTTGCCATATAAAAAATAAAAAAAATGTTAAGGGTGGACAGCCCTAAAGGGGTATGAAAAATAGATGTTGGCCGATTCTCAGACCTACTGAATAAGCATATAAAATTTGGTAAAAATCAGTCAAGCCGTTTCGGAAGAGTATGGCAACAAAAACTGTGACACGAGAATTTTATATATTAGATATTGTAAATTATTGTACGAATTCATAAAATCTACTAGGTTATATCGGCAGTCTCGCTTCAGTGAAGCCTACTGTGGCAATGTGTCTCCTATTTTAATCTACTTAGTAGGTCATAATTGCACCCTTAATGTCTTCTTTCAACCAGTAAGGAAGAGGTCGCTTTTTTAGTGATAAGACCGCCTGTTGTCCTTTCCATTGTATCTTTTGTTCTTGTTACCTATGTTTTGGTGTACAATAAAGAAATGTTGTACTGGAATGTAATGTAACTATGTGTGTGTCACCTGTCAGCGAAATCCGATCCGTAGTTTTTGGGCCAACAAGTAACATAACGAAACATCTCACAAACTTTCCTATTTATAATATTAAATAAGATGAAAGTAAAGGTCCCATAAATAGCTTGAGTAAGCTAAACAAAAGTAAAATCAATAAAGTAAATATCGGAGATATTTTATATAATTATAATTAACAAAGTTCATAGGAAACCTACACTGGTAGACGATTCTGAGAATCAAATGCTCATCATTTTCAGAATCCATTCAGCTGCAAAATCAATTTATTTTGCAAAGCTACTATTTTCAAACTTTACTAAGCTGACATAGTTATTAGACTTCTCGGTTATCTTTACATAGTACACGTTGTTTTAGTTCAAGTCCTATTAAAAAGAGGGTACTGTATCCAGTAGCTGAACGATTGTAATAATATACGTGAATGATTGTTTCACTCATTTTGAGCCACAGTCGGGCACAGACTTTAAAATTGAAAATTGTGAAGCATAGATCAGTGACAGCCAACCAGTCGATCGTGGCAATACAAAGGAAAATCCAGCTGACTGCGTAAGGATTTTTCAAGCGTATATATGTATATATAAATAAAATGTATGTTTGCATATCATCCAGGCATGAAGCGATACATTTTAAAGTTAAAACAAGGTATATTTAATTTAAAAATGCCATTGCACCATGCAGCTAATTTGAACCTGAATTCATCCTCCACTAAACAATGTGGTTTACATTACTTCATTTAAATTGTGTCTTTTGTTGTTACTTATGTTTTGGTGTACTTATGGTGGTGGTATATATTTTTTTTTTTATTTCACTGAAGTAGCAAACGAGCAATGTAATCCACCTGATGGTAAGTGGTCACTGCCGCCCATGGACATCTGTAATCGATTTCATACAGAACATGGGTTCTATCTGAAGTCAATCACAGATGTGTTGCTACTCCCGAGGACTAAGATGGTCGCCTCATATAAAAGTGTACCGGCAACCACACCCTTCCATCGAAACGCAAGAAATGCTTTACGCTAGAAATAGGTGTGGCGGTGGTACCTCCCTGGTCGAACTACGCTGGTTCTACCACCTGGTTAAACCTGGTGTATGAAGAAATTTTGAATTGTTTTGTATAATATTTTAAAATATATTATGCCTCATATTATGGCCATATCAAAGAATCGGAGGATATTTATTCCCTTGAGAAACTCTCCCGGTAAAGAGTAAATACTAGAGACCAAATTATTCTGATCTCTTCTCCCACGACTCTCTCATACGACTGATATAGAGAGGCACCAAAGGTAAGATATCCCATATGACGAACGTAATTAAATTTGCTCGTACTTAACGATTATTACAATCATCAAATCCACGTTAATGTATCATGTTTCGTACATAATAAATATTCAATTAGGAACTAGCACTAAATAGGGATTTAGAGGTCTGGAAGCCTCAAGGCAATAAAGGTGTGGAGAAAAGAATATTTTCCTAATAAAAAAATTTTTCAGTTCAGATTTTAAATAAATTATTGTGAAACCAAGTAGAATACTTTACGCCCAGCCATGTAGAATTTTTAGTCGCCTAAAATAAGGTTAACTCCCATTTCACAATGCATCGATGCATTTTGAAGATAAAAAAAATCTTGTTTAAGTTCTAGTGTTTTGTTGTTTTGTTGCATGCTGCCGTAAAGACCAGAAGGTGCGGTGAGCAGTTCACACCCACCAGGGAAGAGCCCGATTGGTCAACACGCTGAGGACATCAGCGGCGGTTAATTGGAGTACCCGGAGTCCTCTTCGCAGCGCCGAGGTGGGCCACCGGGGGTTTTAGTGCGGTAAGAATCCTACATAACCCGCGTCGCTCCCACGACGTCGGGTACTTTTTGAAAGTTTCCCCCTCGAAAACAAAAAAAAGGTACTAGTGTTTACTAACTGGAATTTCAAAGATGTTTAATTTCCAGAATCTCTCACTCTTTTGTAATGAAACTCCGAAAATATCTTCTAACAATGTAACTACGTGGAAAAGTTTATGTCGCCTGAATCACTTTGAGCCTTTGAGCCTGATATTTTGTTGCATGTCACGATACGTTTTCCACGTAACCTTTGAGCAAATTTATAAAATATTCCTAGAATCTGCTTCAAACAATATGTCAATCGAAAGCTGCCCAAATTACTTTGAAGGGTTGTTTCAAAACATTTATACTGGATGTTTTACGACCCTTTATGTTTTTTTTAGAAAAATGTTTTATTTGAGACTATGTTATTCTCACGGCTTCATCCGTTTCGGTCACATCTACCACAGTAATGAGTTTTTTTTTTTAATCGGACTAAAGTAGCAAACGAGCATGCAGTCCACTTGATGGTAAGTGGTCACTGCCGCCCGTGGACATCTGTAATCAACTTCATACAGAACATGGGTTCTATCTGAAGTCAATCACAGATGCGTTGCTACCCCCGTCGACTATGATGGTCGTGTGAGTGTGCCGGCATCCACACTCTTCTATCGATACGTAAGAAATGTTTCACGCTAGACATAGGTAGGGCGGTGGTACTTCCCCAGTTGAACTACACTGGTTCTACCACCTTGAAATAATTCGATTAAATTGAAAAATGTGTGCGTGTACTAGCGTACACTCGTAAGAAGTGAAACTTCTTTATGACGTTATTTTTCAAAAAATAATTTACTATATGCAACTTTACAGAAATTGGTTAAATAAAGTTAAATTAGATAAAGTTTAATAAAAGGCTTTTATTAAACTTTATCTAATAATCTAATCTATAATAATCTATCTAATATCACAGTGGTAGGGATAAGAAAAAGATGGCGCGTAACGAAAAAATGTTACACTAAATTTTTTTCCAACCCCGATAAAGAAGTTTCACTTCAATGAAACAATGAATACTTTGGCTTGAGCCTGCACTTAACTCAAATAATGCCTACTAAACGCTTGATCACTCATGGTTCGGACAAGAACGACCATACTCTGTTAACTATTTAAAACTAACCAGCGTGAGTGATGGCAGCGTTGTCAGGGTCGTAGATCTCATCATCCACTGCGACCACAGCATATTCGCCATTCGCGAGGAGTCCGTTACGAAGCAGCACATTCACGAAGTCCACCAGAGCGATGTGTTCTCCGAGGAAGACGTATACTGCAAAAGAGTAATCAAGTTTATTAAGATAGAACTCACCGAAGCCCGCAGGAGGTCCCTGGTTAAGCGACCTCCGATCCGGTGGTAGTGTAAGAAAACAAAAACATGCGTGCGTACAAAGTACACATGTCAGAAGTGAAACTTCTTTGGCGAACTAATTTATAAATCTTGTTTATATTTATACAAATCTAAAACTTTAAATTTCCAAGATTAAGAGGAAGGGAAAAAGGCGTGATACGACGTTCGCTCTGTCTCACTTTTTCTCTCAATCTTTCTCACTCGCTTGCTCCCTACCCTCACTCCATGGCTAGTTGCTCATGCTACGTTCGCCCTGTCTTACTCTCTCTCAATCGGTCTCGATCACTCTCTCTCTCTTTTCCGAAACTTCCGTTGCATACCGGCGTGACGTTTCATCTGTAAAAATTTTACCCTCATGCGCCTAAAGAAGTTTCACTTCAAAAAAAATGTAACTGACAATTTGTAAGTACCCCCGTAGGCCTATACAAAATAAAGACATTTCATTTCATTTCATTTCATTCCGACCACAAGGCCACCGACGGCTTGGTGTCAATGACGGATAGAGGAATCGAACCTCCCACGAAAATAGTGGAGCTGACAAATAAATTTAACATTTTATTACATTGTCATATTAATATTGTCGTGTATTTATGTTATGGATACGAGAGGTACTCAACTTCCTTGAGAATTGTCAGGATAAAGTGAAAGTGATTGCCCCTCGAGATATGAAAATCCTTGTCCTTTCCGTAGCATATAAGAGACCCGGAGAGTAAAACGTACGTCGCTTTTCGACTCCGGAGGTTCCACAGCCATATTTATCAGTGCTTAACACTGTGTTCAGTGGTGTTTTTGTCTAGTCTGAGAGGCATAATCAGGGAATCATACTTATCTGCTTCCAATTTCACCCATAGGGGTTAGCAACGCATCTGTGGTGTACTTAAGTCTATAAGTAACTTCATGTATAACCCATGTTCTATTTGAAGTTGCTAACAGATGTCCACGGCCAGTAGTGACCACAAACCATTAGGCGAACTGCACGTTCGATTGCTACTTCAATATTATGTGAAAAACACACCAACCAAGCAAATATAGTCAAGCAAGCAAAAAAATTAAGATAACCGTTAGTCATTATTCTTACTCGACGACCCGCGTGGCGCAGCGGTTACCGTACCGGTCTGACACGCAGTGGGTCCCAGGTTCGATTCCCAGCCAGACAGGTGTCTGAATGATGAGTTTAGATTCTTGTTCTGGGTCTGGGTGTTTGTGTATTTGTCTTTGTGTGTGTTCATGGCACCCACGACACAGGAGAAAATCCTACTGTGGGGCTATGAATGTAGAAAGCGTTTTTAATAATTCTCTTTATAATTCAATAAACTTTAGGAAAATTAATATACATATCTAACAAAAGGAGCTCTTCACAGCCAACAATGTCCTAATGGTTCCTATAGTATTGCAAATCTGTGTAGGTGACGTTGATATATTAACACCAAGTAGCCCTTCTGCCTTATCGCTAGGTTCATATTAAACATATAGCCTACCTTTCTTTTGACGTAACACAATGAACTTTTTTTCTTTTACCCTCAAAACATTGTAAATTTTGACATAATACAATGGACTTTCCCTTTTACCCCCAAAGCATTGTAAATAATGTATTCTATTTACAAAGTTCACGTTTTTCGATGAGTTTATTCGAAAAACGTGTTAAGATAGCCTGACGTGAAATATCGTGACTTGTATATAAGGAATCTTCCCAATTAAAAACGTGAGACATTCTAAAGGTCACGGCGAAGGGTGAATGAGGTAAAAGCATAGGAATCCTATCACGGATTAGTTTACTTAGGACTATTTGATATTTACACAAAATTCAACTCATGTGGTGTGTGTGTATTTTTTATTTATTTCGTTAAATTTCGCGAATTGCTTGTCCAGATAATAACAATCTTTATTTACTTTATATTTTATTTTAGTTTTAAAACTTTTCTTAAGTAGAACTGTACAGAGGAACTTAGTATTTTATTATTATTATTGTTAATAATAATTATTATTATTATTAATTATAGTCTGGTTGTAAAAGTTTGTCAAGTAGTATATGTGCTTGTTTCAAACAAACTACAAATAGCATTTTGCTTAAATTTCACACAGAAACAAGTAGATTTGAAACAGTGGACACCTGGAGTACTACATGGGATACTCATTACCAAACATAATCAAAGTGGCCGGGGCCGCGGCAAAACTAAACAAAATCATAAACATTTATTTCATTTACATTTCATAGATAGCAAGTAAGTTGGGACGTATGGACACGAGTGTTTTTTTTTATCTGACTGAAGTAGCAAACGAGTATACAGTCCACCTGATGGTAAGTGGTCACTGCCGCCCATGGACATCTGTAATCAACTTCATACAGAACATGGGTTCTATCTGAAGAACTACTCCCGAAGACTATGATGGTCGCATCATGTGAAAGTGTTCCGACAACCACTCCCATCTATCATAAGAGTTATGTTTTATAAACGGATTTTATCATATTAACATACAGAACCTTAAAAGGACCATTTACAAACTCACCCCTGGTCTTGTAGTACGTTTGCTCTACAATCTTCTCCATTTCAGCGATGTGGCGGGGGATGTAGTCTGCGAACCGGTGCTCAGCTGTGATGGTCAGGTCGTTGCTTTGGGCCAGTTCCTGGGGACAAACTTGTATTGTAATCGCCATAGATGTGTTCTAGTCTGAAGAGTAAAGTAAGGAAAACAAAAGTATGTTACACTGTGTTTAAAAAACATACTATGGTTAAATAACCATACATTTTTTGTTATCCGAGGGGAAAACCTTCAAGAGGTACCCGACGCCGTGGGAGCAACGCCGGGTTATGTGGTGTTTTTACCTCACTAAAACCCCCCCATCTTCAGCGCTGCATGGAGGACTCCGGGATCTCCAATGGAATACAACCGGAGTAAATAACCATACTAGTTATCCAGCGCAACGGTCGGAATTCGAACGTAATTCTACTCAAAAACTAAACTTAATATTATCAAAAGTTCTCAAATCAAATTTAAATATAATTCAAAATTATTTTGAACTGCAAAATTTTTAAATGCATTTTTAGACTGTTTAATTTTTGAGTATTTTAAAAACCTGACATTTTTTGACGTCATGTGTTTTCATAGTAAGAAAGCAATTAACGTTAATTTTTTTTTATATGTGTTAGTATCAAATGCATGGTAGTGTGTGCAATGTCAATTTAATTTTATGTATGTTTTATCATAACAAAAAACCTGCACTCCATCTCTATATAATATACAACATTGCCAAATTTCATACTCCTTATCAGCGTAATTTTCTTAAAAACGGATCCCAAGTTTTTTATATCAGTCTTAGTCCTAGTAGCCAAGCATATATAGTTTACGTCCAGGTAGTATTTTAATTTTATGTGTGTTAATTTTATAAACAAAACATAATTAAGTGTTACGCTTGAAGGAGACCTTTACGTACAATGTAATATATTACATAAGTTAGCTGTTATTTTAACCTTTATTTCAATTTTAAAACGAATAAAAGAACCTTTCCTCTTTCTTTAGTAGACGAATATACTAATATTCGTAATATTATTTTTCAATAACCGTTCATAACAATTTGATTACGTAATGGAAACGTTTCTACGAATAAGTTTCTCAAAAATATTTCTACTGTGATTGCCGTCCAAATACGATATTTAAATGATTCATGCGACAATGGTTCCCTTTGTCTAAACAGAGTACCTACAAGGGTAGGCCAGCTAAGCCCCCTCGTCGAGTCATTTGCCTACTCTTACAGTTGTGCATGGGATTGTCACTTTTATTTAATATTATTTGCATGTTATGACAGCGGAAGGTTCTAACACCCGTATTCAAGAACAATACTTTCATACGTAATGAAACAATACTATGCAAAGAGCGATACTATCTTGTGCGTTCGTTACGTCAACCCATCAAATTTATAAACGAGACTCAAGCAATACTTTTCTGTGGGGTCATAGCGTTGCTTTGGACACTGTAATTGGTCACTTTGTTGTGGCTGCATTCTAGACTTTTTGACAAAACTGACTAATCATTATTATAATGTTACTAGGTACCTTGTAACCAAGTTACGTAACGGCCCCGCAAATTTATTTAATGGTGTGCGTATAAATTGCGTGCTTATGAGCCCCCGCTATTGACGCTTACATTCAAACCGGCGACGGCCGATTTGTATGAAGCTGGGCTACTATTCTTATTCTACTATGGTCTAAACGACCCACTCTCCCTGCCCATTCTGATTACTGAATCTCTCGACCATTATGGCAGCAAAACATTATCACAGATCCTATCTTTCTTCATTCATATTAGTATAGATTCATATTAATATGAATAAAGCAGTCTGATTACGTAATAAATTTTGCGAACTACATTAAAATGTTATGATAGAATAACGGTCGAAAGTAATAATTACAATTAAAGCAAAAGGGACTTATCTCCAAATTTCGACAAATTGAGTTGAGTACAAAATCTTAGTAACGTAGCCTACTGAAATTTCATGTTCGAAAAAGACAAACATAACAAACATATTACGTCATTTTAATAGTGATTGAAAATTGCCCTCTTAATTAGGAGGTCCTAGTTTCAAATATTTGACTCAGACCTATGACTTTTTAGGTTCCGTATCAAAGGGTAAAAACGGAACCCTATTACTAAGACTCCGCTATCCCTTTGTCCGTTTTTTCCGTCTGTCTGTCACCAGGCTGTATCTCATGAACCGTGAAAGCTAGACAGATAATTTACAAATAATATATATATATATATATATATATATATATATATATATATATATATATATATATATTTATTTACAACAAATACTAAAAACAGAATAAAATAAATATTTCAGAGGGACTCCCATACAACAAACGTGTTTCGTGTGCCGTTTTTTTTAGATAACCCGAGGTACGGAACACTTTACCGGCAAGACTCGCACTTAGCCGGTTTTCCGAAATTATGAGCACATTCGATTTTAACAATGACTGTTTTACGGCGAAGGGAAGCCAACTAGCATGCAGTCCACCTGATGGTAAGTGGTCACTGCCGCTCATGGGCATCTGTAATGAACTTCATACAGAACATGAGTTCCACGTGAAGTCAATCACAGATGCGTTGCTACTCCCGAGGACTATGACGGTCGCCTCATATAAAAGTCTGCCGGCAACCAAACCCTTCAATCGAAACACAAGAAATGCTTCACGCTAGAAATAGGTGTGGCGGTGGTACTTCCCCGATCGAACTATATTGGTTCTACCACCTTCAAAATGACCTTTGATCGGAAGCCATCTGTGGCACTATTGCCCGAACATTGATGCCTATTGCCTAATTACTTGAGGACTTTTTCACTGGTTATCGGCTTTTCAAACGATGTTATCTACGCATTACTACTTCAAATTGTTAATGTTAAGAGCTATGACGGTAAGCTTAATTCATCTAGGGATTACGTCGTTGCATGTACGTGACAAAAATTATCAATGTCCACTATAAACTATAGTTAAGTAGTAGTAAAAATAGTCTATAGTTGATTACAAGAAGCCACTCTCAATTTAGGCAAATGATTAAAGGTTGAAATGTACAAATTGCATTACGAATTAATGATTGCTCCTTTGCTATAATATTTTTTACCCCATTGAAGCAAACGAGCATGCAATCCAACTCATGGTAAGTGGACACTGTTGCCCATGGACATGAGGAACTTCATAGAGAACAGGGGTTCTATCTGAAGTCCATCACAGATCCATTGCCACTCCCGAGGTCCAAGGTCGCCTCATAAAACAGTGAGCGGGTAACCACACTATTCCAACAAAACGCAAAGACTGCTTCACGCTAGAAATAAGTGTGGAGCCGGTACCTCGATATAACTATGTATTTCGGTCGAAATACATAGGTTCTACCACCTTTTAAATGGTGTAGAAAAACAGCAAACTCGAGTTTAAAATAAATTCTCAACGGAGTAAGAAATCTATTTATTTACACCAGGCCAACGAGTAAACTATGGGCTCTCGTTTTGAAAAAAACAGTACTCAGTAGTGGTACGATACTTGTTTATTAACTATTCCTCTATCGTCATATGAGCTGCGTGCTCAAAACCTAAATAAATATAGGACTAATTATTTTTATTTCCTTTGATATATTACTTTACGTAAAAAAGACAAGTAAATGTTTAATTACATGTACTCATATATTTTTGCCTGTAGGCCAGATTCATATATAAATATGTACTGGTGAATGTACCCAGTAATTTTTTTTCTGTTTCTGATGTACACCTAATATACCTAATATACCTAATATACCTAATAGCATATATAAACACACGCTTTCTACACTCATAGCCCCACACTAGGATTTTCTCCTGTATCGTGGGTACCATGGACACAAGACGAATACACAAACACCCAGACCAAGAACATGAATCTAAACTCATCATTCAGATACCTGTCTGGCCGGGAATTGAACTCGAGACTCATTGCGCGTCAGACCGGTATGGTAACCGCTCCGCCACGCGGGTCGTCTAACATAAATGTTATGTACTTTTCATGACATTAGGACTATTTAAAAAATCCGAAAAAAATAAATACAATCTTAGTTCCATACGCAAATAGAGACAAAACGCAAATTTCTAATTCCCAAATCTAAATACAACCTTTATTGTAAAATTTACGTTTTGTCTATACAAAACGTAAATTTTACAATAAAGGTTGTAGGATTCCTTGTGGTTCAACGAAGAAAGTATCACTGCTACATACGGCAGAAGTACATGTCTAATAAAAGCAATGTTAGGAGCTGCAATGTTCTGGTCTAAAAGTTGTGCTATGGGAAACCATGGATCGTCCCTGTAGTTCCGGGATCAGAATAGGGCTACGGTATCCACTGCCTGTCGTAAGAGGCGACTTAAAGCGGCTTCCGAGATTGCGGCCGGCTAGAGCGGGAGCTTGAAACGTCCAGCCAGGCAATCCCGGGAAGGACGGCGGTATGTGTGGTCGCATACCGTCGTAAAGACTAGATGGAGCGGTTGGCCCAGTCGTCTATCTGGGAAGAGCCCGATGGGGCAACGCGCTCAAAGGATTCCGGTTGCGTTGAGGACGGCTACCGTGGGGGTTTTAGTGCGGTAAAAATCCCTCATAACCCTGTGTCGCTCCCACGGCGTCGGGTACCATTTGAATGTTTCCCCCTCGAAAACAAAGAAAAGCCCCCATGGATACCAACGCATCTGTAACTAAACTTAGGTAAAACAAATCTAATGTAGAGTTGATTTAATAGTTTAAATAAACTAAAAAAACACGTATTCTGATGGTCCTGGTAAGGATATCGGGACGATTTTTTCGTATTACTGCATTGACATCGGTCAGTCATTGTTGTCATAAGTATGCAAAAATTGAAATTATTCCGATAATTTAAAGTTGGTCAAAATTGCGTTCAAAGATTCCGTTAGACGATACATAGAAGCTAATAAAATCGCGTTAAACTTTTATTCACGAACGATATGTGTACAAACTTTGTGCCAAGCTCTGCCAATTGTCGACAACTTCTGTGTTACTAACTTTTTGCAATCTCCAAAAAATCACTAACTTTGTGTCTCCACCGAAGCGAAAAAAGTTACAAACAAATTGAGAAACATTTTAGTTGACAACAAGCTGTCAGCGGCCGTTTGCAACATGTATTCGAATGACTGATATATTTTCCATTAATCCCTATGAAAAAAGGATTTTTATAATTTTCATCACTTCAATCCTATAGTCCCATATAGTAGACTCCCATAGACTCACTGTGTCCATCGAAATTGTTGGTAATCTCTGTGCACAAAACTTTGTGCAACTCTTAAAATCAACCAACCTTTGTTTCAATTGTGTCTCAACACTACGTCTCTATCGAATTTTTTGTCACCAACACGTGCTGACAGCACTAAAATTGGCAACTTTTCTTCGGTGGAGACCCGTTTCTTATCTAATTGAAGTAGCAAACGAGCACGCAGTCCACTTGATGGTAAGTGGTGACTGCCACCCATGGACATGTTTAAGCAACTTCATATAGAACATTGGTTCTATCTGAAGTCAATCACAGATGCGTCGCTTCTCTTGAGGAGGTAGTCGCTTCATATAAAAGTGTGCCGGCAACTACACCCTTCCATCGAAACGCATGAAATGCTTCAAGCTAGAGATAGGTGTGGCGGTGGTACTTCCCCGGTCGAACTTCATTGGTTCTACCACCTACAAAGTAATTGGTTGAGTAATTTTGCCAACACTAAGCGTATGCACGGTAACAAGCTTTTTCCTGAGACATTACCGCCAAAACGGAAACACTGTTTCCTACATTTGTTTACAACTTGTTGCCAACACAATGTCTCCACCGAAAATCATTGTCACCAACATGTCATTGTGTTGACAACACGAAAGTTGGCAACTTTTATACAGTGGAGACCTAGCTTAATTTCTAAGTCCTATTCAACAGTCTCATTTCTACCGACTTGACTTTTATTATTACGAATCGACTTTTATGTCTGAAGACTTAAAGAACTTCTGCCTAAGATTTTAGCTTTATATTTCATTATTTCTTTACTGTCGCTATTTGATCTGGATCTTAACGATTTCTCTAAAGAAAGTTAGATAATAACAATAAAAGAACCGTTTATACCTTACACTGTTAACTTAACTTCTAGTATATAAGGATACGTTTCACGTTTTACTAAAACAAAGGTATAAATATACATGTTACTAGAAGCTCATTTAAATTTCTGCTATATCTATTCATTGTTTGTGGATTAATATGTATGTATGTTTACAACATCTTGCAACCTGAATTTAACCCACATCTAAATGTTCGAATGGAGTTGCAACATGGTGGATTACATATTTTTGTGCAATCCACCCTAGATGCGTATCAAATGAAAGGAATAGGTATATGGGGAAATACAGTAACACTATGAAAAAAATGAAATTCAAGATTCAATTTAATTCAAGTAGAAAAAAAAAGATTATATGTATATTTTCGTACATCCAACCCAATGTGAGTATCAAATATAAGGCTTAGTTTATAAAATGCCATACACTACGAAAAAAATCAATATGACAAGGTGTAGCATCTTCATAGGCGTTTTTATTCAATCAAAACGAAGGTGCTTTTTGCTTAATGTTGTTGCCATGGACGAGAATATGGACGAGTCCTTATTTTCCTATTCGTAAAGACAATCATAAATTATGCTGATTTAATAACATTAAGTGTTTGTCAGTTTAACGTGATTGTTTCAGGAGTGTCACAGTCGTTATATTTGTTACAAATATTTAATTACTTTAATGAGAGTCTCACCCGTTGAGGGGACTTTGGAGATTAAACCCAAGTTGGCAGAGTACTTTCCTGTGAATTATTTATTATTGTTATCCTTCTACTGCGGTTACGTTGGTCACAGACACGCAAACAACGGTTCATGAACTAATGGCCAATCCATTAGTCCATGAACCGTTGTTTGCGTTTTTAATCCCTTAATTAGTAAATATTACCCCGACAAAGCGAAAAATGAAAATCCTGATTGCTAAACCTTTAATTTGCTGTCGGATATATATTTTTTAATTTACTTAATTTAACACTTTTTCGGAGTTTGTGTCAAAATACTAACATATAAGTGTTATATAATACATTTTTATTGGCATTATTATTATTATTATTTATCAGCTTTCTTTTTAGTCACGTAATGCTATGATAATATCCGAGAGAAAAAATCAGAGAAGAAAAGGGGAGAAGAGTCCCCTTTTCTTCTCAACGCAGGCACCATATTGAAAAATTGTATAGACCATGTCACTCTTTCAAGTTGATTCCAATGATACGTCATAATTAAAGCGCATAACGCAGCCAAATAAATGGACATACATGGACTTCAGGCGTTGCCAGTTTTTTTTATCTGACTGAAGTAGCAAACGAGTATGCAGTCCACCTGATCGTAAGTGGTCACTGCCGTCCATGGACATCTGTAATCAACTTCATATAGAACGTGGGTTCTATCTGAAGTCAATTACAGATGCGTTGCTACTCCCGAGGACTATGATGGTCGCCTCATGTGAAAATGTGCCGGCAATCACACCCTTCTATCGACACGGAAGAAATGCTTCACGCTAAAAATAGGTGTGACAGTGGTACTTCCTCGGTCAAACTTTTTCTTGAGTTTATTTTTACTTTATTTACCTACTCGTAACACGGTAAAAAAATTACATCTTTAAAATTGTATGTATTATTTCAAAGTGGAAACTTTGCTGGTTTTTGTTATTTCTATTTTAAAAATGCTATATGTATTAAATGTTGTATGTTTCCCAAATAAAAATAAAATAAAAATACCTTTACGCCACATGTGATCAATCAATCGATACTTTTGAACTGACACCTAAAATCCCTCTTCCGTCTTCATTAGGTATTTATACCTATTTCCAGGGCTGGATTTACATCAAAAGACCTCAGTTCAATAATGGAGTTTCCTGTGCTCAAATATTTTCGAAATAAAATAAACAATATTTTTAGTCCACTCGACGATTATTAAGAAAACAAGTAAATTATTTTACGCCCACCTATGAAAAAATTTTTGTCGGCGAAAATTATTATAAGGTAAAGTTGTTTACTAGCCGGAATTTGAAAGATTTTTTGCCGTAGTCTGTAGTGTGGAGGCCCCTCTTTTATCGTGGCCCGGATCAGTCGAATGCCCTCCCCAAAATCCGGCCAAGTCTATTTCTGTTACAAGGAGTACATTATGTATAGAATTCAAAAAAGATTCTTGAAACATTCTCGAACGTCAATAAGCTACTACCTTCTTTTATAAGGCGTTTCTTTTATTAAGCTCAGTCTATTTACACGGCATTAGGTAAATATGAATACTTACACAACACGGCTACGACAGGGGTCGGTACATCGTGCAAAAGAATTCGCCGCCATTAAAATCTCGCCTGTACAAACACATTCACAACCAATATACCTAACACACCATCGATACTGAAATCTAACCTTTTGCCCCACTCGAAGCTGTTTCTGGGTAAAAAAGTACTTTAATGGTCTGCTTTAGGATTGTCCTTAGACATACATAACGATCGTTTTAGGCAATAGAAAGAAAAAAGGTTTTTAAGGTTAACCAGTGAACGAATCGAGTAGAAAGTGTACCCTTACTAATTTACCTTTACATTATGGTTTGTTGTGTTAGGGTTACTTATAGTTCCCTATAGTATAATATGTTTGGTTACCTATTTAAAGGGTAGGTATTAATAAATTATGGAACTACATAATTATAAATTGATTTAACGTGTGAAGTGAGTTTTGAGGGAATCTACACAAATGAGATTCCAAATATCCAATGGTGTGTGAAGTCTATCAACCCGCATATGGCTAATTTGTACACTAAAAGTAAAAAAAAAAATAATAAAATAAAAATAATAAAAAAATAATTGTAATGACTAGTCATTTTTTAAAAGATTGAAGTAACCGCGTAGGGACATCTGTAAACAAATCCATGGAGAACAAAAGTCAGTAATAGAGGCGTTGCTATTCCTGAAAACTAAGTTAGTCGCTTCAAACGAAAGTGTGCCGGCAGCCACACCCACCGAAACGCTGAAACCGCTTCAACTAAAAATAGGTGTAAGTCTACGTACTCACGGAGCTATTTACAGCCGCAGCCACCGCGGTTGCGGGCCCGCAGCTTTTGTGCGAAATTCACGAGACCGCCTATTTTTGCGGTTCCGCTGCCGTCGCGGTTGCGATTATCGACCGCAAACGTGGCGGGCGAAAACTGCAAGACGGGCGGTTTACCATCAGTTGAGGTCTTGACTACTGCACTCGCCCGCCAACTGACCGCAGAGCGCGCGGGCGCAAACCGCCGCGGCTGCGGCTGACCGCGGCCCGCGCGGTTCTACAGGTTGCCCGCCGGTGCAGCGGGAGCCGCAAACAACCGCGCGCATCGTGGGCGAAAAACGCGTCGTGAGTATTGCTTTAATTTTTTACATCTATATCCGCATCCTACAGAAGCTGCGGGCCCGCAACCGCGGCGGCCGCGGGTGTAAACGGCGTCGTAAGTACGTAGCCTAAAGGTGTGCCACGAAACACGCAAACGTCAACTTTGAGTTTTAAAAACAAATGTACGTGTCAGTTCTTGTCAGGCTACGTTGAGGTCGTATTCCGATCCGGTGGTAGTGTAATGGTACGGCCAGACTTGATAGCGAAGATTCGTGTTCGCGTTGTCACGATAAAAGTTCGTGTTCGATCTATGACGAAGTGCTTGGCCACATTAAAAAATAAACTTCACTGTGTCGCGATAGTCAAGAACGTCGCGATAATTAATTCATTCATAATTTTGTATGAATTCTACTGCGCGCGACGTGTAGCCAACCGCACGAACTTTGTCGCGACAAAACTCTTTGATGTGTTGCAATTTACCGACAGCGGCGCGAAGGGCATTCGTATTCGCAAAAATGATTCGCGATAGGGCGAAAACTTTGGCCAGACGTGTCGCGACAACGCAAATCTTCGCGTTATCGCGATAGTGTGGCCCCAGCATAAGAAAAAAAATGTAACTGACAATTTGTAAGTGCCCCCGTAGGCCTATACAAAATAAAGACATTTCATTTCATTTCACGTAATTCTGTTTAGTAAAATCATAGTAAATTTTGTTGAAATTCACTTACGTTTCCAGCGCTAAGCGAATGCTACGTGTTGTACGTTTGAGAGACATTTGTACGGGTGAGAGTAGACACGTGTCAAGCAGAAAAATGTGGCATGATCACTGATTATATTCAACATCAGACAACTAAAAAAAAACTAAAACTACCTAAACCCGACTCGCGTGGTAGTGCGGTTACCATACCGGTCTGACATCTGAATGATGAGTTTAGATTCATGTTCTGGGTCTGGGTGTTTGTGTTTTCGTCTCAGTGTGTGTCGGTAGCACCCGTGATGCAGGGAGAAATCCTAGTGAGGCGCTATGAGTGTAGAGAACGTCTTTTTTAACTAAACTAACCTTAATCGCGTCCATCTGCTGACCAGCAGCCGTGACCTCATCGCCAGCGACAATGGCAAATTTGGTCCAGCTGAACGCCTTCAGGAGAGCCACCACGGACTTGCTCACTTTGTGGGCGGGCGGCAGCGTGCGGGCGAATGTGGCGCCAAGACCACCATGCTCGCCGCCTTGAGCTCCGGCACATTTCTAATGAAAAATACAAATTTTCGTAAAAACTAAAATAAATAATATAAATTTTTCCAAAAACTAAAAACCACGCTTTTGTAATTATAAACATTTTTTTCATAATATTGCATTGTCGTCGGTCCTTGATACGAGTGCAAAGTTTCAAATTAATCAGAATTCTGGAAACCGGTGAAAATTGAGCTAATATAAAGTGTGTAAAAATACAGTCGGAATGAGAACCTCCTCCTTTTTGAAAGTCAGTTAAAGCATAGTATTATTAAAAAGGCAACATAATTATTATGTTTGTTACTTTATTCCCGACTACATAAGTAGGCTAATGGTCTTCGCGTCCCTGTAGTTCCGGGTTTAGAATAGGGCTATGGCATCCCCTGCCTATCGTAATCGGCGACTAAAAGGGGCTTCCGAGGTTGCAGGCGGCTAGAGTGGGAGCTCGAACCGTTCGGTCAGCCGACCCCGGGAAGGACGGCGGCGTGTGTGGTCGCATACCGTCGTAAAGACTAGACGGAGCCTTGGACCTAGCCGCCTATCTGGGAGGAGCCCGATGGGGCAACGCACTCAGAGGATTGCGGTTGCGTTCCTTTGGAGATCCCGGAGTCCTCTGTGTAGCGCCGAGAACGACCACCTCGGGGATTTTAGTGCGGTAAAAATCCAACATAGCCACGCGACGCTCCCAGACTTTTGAAGGTTTTCCCCCGAGTACAAAAAAAAGGTTCTTCGAGCATAAGTATTTCTAGTAAAAATTACTGATCAGATTTGATCTATAAATCTTAAAATAAAATGATTTGATATATAATCTGATTGATTGGCTCAACTGAATTTATATAAATTCAGTTGGGCCAATCAAAAAGGCCTTGCGAGCCACATGCGGCCCGCGGCCCGCACGTTGAGTGTAGCTCACCCAAGTATTAAACTAAGTTTGTGACAAATTTTAATGAAATCTTACCGGTAATTTTTGCATGAAAGAATAACACAAAAACCTACGCCCTACCAAACTTTCGCATTTAATATTAAATAAAAATAAGACGACCTAGATTGCGACAAAGACTTTTTTGATTAATGATAATGACCGAAGGAGGCTTAGCCCTGGATAAAAGCAGTTCGTAAATAAAACAGCTTTTTATTACATTTAAAGAAAAAACTACATTAGAAATGAAAAACTTTCACTTCTCCTTTTACAGTTCATCAATCAAGACAACCCAATATTCATATTTAAATATGATGTACAAAATAAAAGATTGTGATGGAAGGAAATAAAGAGGATATTTCACTTAGTTTTTAACAAGCTTTTGAAATGAAGTGAATTAATGTCTTTATTTTGTAACAGGCTTACGAGGGCACTTACAAATTGTCAGTAACATTTTTTTCTTACACTACCACCGGATCGGAAGACGACCTCAACTGAGAAGATCCAGCAAGAAACTCAGCGGGTTTGTCTTTTTTGTTATTTGTATATATTTTTTTTTAATATAATTACAGTCATGTTTTTTTATATGCTAATGAAAGCTAGCTCCAGTACCTTGCCTTAGAGTTCAGTAAAAAAGAGCCCTGTTTGTTTTAGCTTCATCGTACTCGTATGTATGTACCTATCATGTAACGGTATCTATGAATAAAATTTTGCAATTTTGACTAACGTTGAATTAGCGGTTTAGTTTAAATTCTTCCATGCTTATCAAGAACCGATGACAATGCATTATGTGCCATATTATACTATGACATAGTCTGTGACTTTCGTCCAGACCGTTTCAGCTGTTCAGACGTGACTGAGTAACAACTTAACAAGCGTGTATCTATATAATCTTTTATATTTATAATATTACACATATAAAATATTACATTACTTTAGATAGAAGCTCTTAAATTCTAAAAGCTATTTTAGGTTACTTAATATAGTTAGAGTACCTATAGGTACATTTAGCTACAATGTCGTAGTTTTGTTTCAAAAAACTTTGACTGTAACACTTAGTTTTGCGGTAAAAAATATGATTAAAATCACTGAACAATAATGTAGAATATTTTAAGGCGTAAGAAACAACGCAAGATAGAAATTTTTACTCTTTCATGATGATAGTGATTTAATAATGAAAGTTCTTTTCACTTTGAGCCCCCAAAACATTGTAAAATGAAGGCGTTTTATTGAGTAGAAAAATAATATTTGTTTAATATTACACATTGTAATTCTACAAAATCGTATTCTCCAGTAAAGCCTAGGACACATATACAACTTTTAGTTAAACAGCTGTTTAGTTGTATGGAAATTTATGTAAATTTGCATGACACCAACTAAATAGTTTCTTGATAGCTTTAAACTTTCGACAAACACATGTACAACTATCGACATCAAATTGTATTCAAAAGTGACAACTAGACTAGACAGTCGATCCGGACTTTTAACAGACAACTGTCAATAAAAAATAGGAAACTAGTACGTACTACTCAACCACAACAATTATGCGCATAAAATAAAAGCGGTTCCGAACCCCGCACCTCGCTTCTTTCCCCGCGAATCCCCTAGTGACGTGCAGTCGTGTATCATCCAGGTATTTACGTTAGCCAGTACGTGTTTAATGTTCTTACATTCAAAATATGCATTTTTTTAAACAAAAGAAGAGTATTGGGCTCAGTATTCCTGTCTCCCATGTCGAAAATCGAATGTGTGCTGCAACTGGCATCAGTCTCTTACACATATAAAAAAGAAAGGAAATATTCCATGTCTGCGAATATATTAAACATATGAAAGTGCTTTAATAAATACTCGACTATTGAACATACACCACTATGGTGTATGTTTTAATAATGGTATACCTACATACTTTTGGTATTTTGTAATAGAATATACTTCGTATCGGGATGGGAAATTCCTAGTTCTAATGACGTTTCAACTGTCGTGCGCCTAATTGTTTTGGTCGAGTAGTAAATTTGTAACGACTAAATTGTTTATTCGTCACGGATATCATACAAGCATACAGCTCGATAAAGTAATTGCCTCGATATAAAATTTCTGATTCTGTGTAATCATAATCATGTCAGACAAAACAGTTTCCAACTGAGCAGTACATATTTCCTTATTTAAATCATAAAGTTTCAAAATGTAGCATATCTCGTTAAACAAGCCTCATGTTCAGGGAAATGTAAAACAAGATACAGGAGCTTGTTTATTATCTCGTAAACAAGTAACATTGTGAACTATTATAAATTATTTTAAAAAAACGACTGCTTAGCACGTATCCAAACCTTTTTGTTTCTTTTTTTTTAATTTATTTAATTTACCGCTTGTTTGGTTTTTTCGTCAAACGCAATGTAAAAGTATTATAATACAAATAAGTATATTTGTACTTGCTAACTTTTATTTAATACCCCTATTTCTACGATATTAAAAATAATTGTCCCTCCGCCCTGTTTTCTCTGACCGCATGCACTATAATATAGTCTTTGTCACTCTGACGTTTGGACGTTAGGATGTAGCGCATGCTAAATAAATGGACATACACACAAACATATTTACGTACATACATGCGCTCAAAAATCTTTACCTTGCTTCCAACAGTCGGCTAAAAACTATTTTTAATGAATTTTGCCATACTGTAAGGAAAAGGATAGTACATGTCATGTAAGTGCCCCCGTAGGCCTAACAAAATAAAGCCATTTCCTACAACTTTAATTTATTTTAATTGTACTTACTAGTCGATACTGACTAGTGATGTAACGTGTATTCGCATTCGGAAATGTCCTTGAGATATTTGCATTCGTATTCGCAAATGTTCATAAAATAACATTAATTACATCACTATGGACAAGAAAAAGGAGGAAATTGTCGATAATTATTTTCCAATATTCCAAAAAACCTTAACAGTATTTATACTTTTATAATGGAACCATAGACAAGTTAATTTAATTGGACATCAACAATGAAGTTTAAACTTTGTACTTTGACTCAATAGATTTGCTGTGAACAGCTACAATAAATTGATTTATCTTTCCTGTTGACCAAGTATCTCCTTTAATATTAAATTAACCTTTATACGTCTTCAACAATTTTGTTACTAAGGTAAGACATACCATCGTGAAATCGGTAATCGAAGACCCTTTTTACGTGAATTGAATCATTTTTTGAAACAAGGAAAAGATTTTTGTCGATTTTTTCGTGATTTATTAGTGGGTAGATGGCTGTATATGCAGGATATACTTTGCCTATCTTAAACAGATAAATGAAACAAAATAAATCTATAATTTTTAAGCTGTCTAAAATGACTTACTATTAATGATCTGTGGCACATATAATTTTACGCTGACATAACGATACTCACATGTGATATGAGTGGTAGATTCCAGGCCGCTGCAAGCTTGGCTTCGGTCTGGCAGGTCCCGTCTGGGCCGAAGAACGCCACCACGCCCAGATCCCGCATTTGCGTCATTACTCTACAACAAAACAACACAATTAAAATAAAAACGAATTAAAAAGCGACATTAACTTGAAGAGTACTGTTGATGTTTTTTATCTATACATATACTAACAATTATACTTATGTGTCTGTACATCACATACATTTGTCAATAAAATAGTTTGTAAGATTGAAAATAAGTAATTATTATATTAATAATATGGATGATTTGATTTGATTTGAAAATAATGATAATGAAATTAATCTCAGTAATATGACATTTCAAATAGCAAACCACAAGATCCTCGCAACCTCAGACAGACTAAAATACACATTTTAAACTAAAAACTAACAATCGCTCTTTGCTTGGGGTCTTACAAAATTATACATATTGATACCAGCTTTCATAATCAATAAACGCTTAATCTAGTCAACCCTTTAGTTTTAACTGTATGCTTTGACTTATTCCAGACGAAAAGTTAAATAAAGGGCTAAAATGGTAATTAACCCAACCAAATACGAGTCTGAGCCACGCACCAAGGGTTCCGTACGATTATGTTTTAAAAAAACGACATAAAAACACGTTTGTTGTATGGAAGCCCCCTAATATATACCTTTTCTGCCTTTTTTTGTTTTTTTTTTTGACCGAAGTAGCAAACGAGCATGAGGAACACCTAGTGGTAATTGGTCGCTGCCGCCCATGGACATCTGTAATTAACTACATACAGAACATGGGTTCCATCCGAAGTCAATCACAGATGCGTTGCTAGTCCCGAGGACTATGATGGTCGCCTCATGTGAAAGTGAGCCGGCAACCACAACCTCCTATCGAATCGCAAGAAATGCTTCGCGCTAGAAATAGATTTGGCGGTGATACTTCCCAGGTCGATCTACACTGGTTCTACCACCTTGAAGTCCTCTGGGAAAGCAACGTATTGATTATAAACGTCTTTGGAACATAACAACCATGAACGACCAGATGGACAGCGGAATTTTATTAACAGGGACCCGTTTTGACCCTTTGCATAGGGAACCCTATAAATTAAAAGATATTAACAAGAGTGCCTTATATTTGATGTTTTATTCAAAGGCATGTCTTTGACAAGGTTCAAAGTCACTCTATTAAACGCAAAATAATGACCTCTTTGAGATAAATTGTATGAAAATGAGGCAGCTCAAAACATTGCCAAACGTTCACCTCACAGACACATGTCGATAATTCTAATTATTTAAGTGATACAGAGACTTAAAGGCAGGCAGTACTATCTTTTTATTCGACCGCGTCAGAAGAAGGGTAACTTTTTTGGCAAGATACTGTAGCTAACTCCCACTACATTACAAAACAAGATTGAAAAAAAATACAACATAACAAAAAAGACACACCAGCTGAGTTTCTTCCCGGATCTTCTCAGTTGAGGTTGTGTTCCGATCCGGTGAAAGTGTAAAAAAAAATGTGTAACTGGCAATTCGTAAGTGCCCCCGTAGGCCTATACAAAATAAAGGCATTTCATTTCATTTCGGCGTATGTATGTTATATATACATATACATGTATGTTTGTATGTATATGTCTATTTCTTTGGCACGCGCTATCGGCCTAAAGACTTGACGGAACATATGACAATACATTACAATCAACTCAGCTGTAGCATAGGCTATACTATCTTTATATATAACGCTTGCGAACAGCGAAAAATAAGTTAAGTACATCTGATTTTTAGTTACCTTTCTCACCTTGTACCTGTGCAGGTGTTACCGGGCAAGCTCCACAAACATTCAGGTATTAAGATACACAAGAACTACTGAGAACCGAAAGTTATAAGCTTCAGAAAATAAGTTGTGTCTTACGGCTCTGGGATCTTGGACTATTATTACTAAGCGCTAAAAAATAAGCGTTAAATAAAATAAATTATTATAAAAACAACATGCACAACTGCTTAAAACATATAAATAAAACTACAGGAAACCTTTTTTAAACCTGTATAGTATTTTATTTTACTAATAGCCCAACTGCATAAAAGTCTTAAAACATATAAATAAAACAAAAGAAAACCTTTTTTTTAAACCTGTATAGTATTTTATTTTACTAATATGACAATATTATTTGTTTAACTAATACAAAGCACATAGTACCTACGTATTATCTCTCGAACTTCAAATTAACAGAGTTTTTACTTAACATATTTTCCCGATGTATCTGTCTGCAACTTTAATTAACGTTAATTGAATGTAATTTTGCATTCTTAATCCATTTTCAATTGAAACTCTTCTACTTAAGTCCTCCAATCCAGGGTTTCTGTATAAATTAGTTTAAATTCATGGGTTTCCGAGATTTCACCCTTCACATTCAATTTGTCCGTGTAAATACACGGACAAATTTAAAGATAAAACTTTAAAGGTGTCTTTTCTGTAATTACGACTTTGTGTAATACATTACTTATTTATAAGTTTAGAAATCGATTGTTATTTTAATTATGTATATGTACTTACTTAATATTAAATACCTATACTTTTTTTGCAGTAGCTTTTGTGTGAAATAAGTAATATACATACAGCTTAATAAACTTTCGTCTTTTTATTAGTAAGATTGAGTGTAGTCAAACTAAGGTAAAGTCATCCGTAGAAGTATTGTTGTCTAGGCAGAGTAAATTGGATCTGGATCTGATTTTATACTAATATTATCGCGGAACTGATTCATTTTCAACGTGGTCAACCACGTCCAAATAGTTGGTCCACGTAGTTAGTCCTATATTTGTACATAGAAATAAAATTTAAACCGGCTATCGTAACTACAAATTACATATTATAAAGTAGTGTCCGACCGAAACTGGATATTCAGCCGAAACCGAAAACGAGCTTTCGGCCTTGCGCTCAGTTTCGGCCGTAACCGAAACTTACTCAAAAAAAGTTCAAATTTTCACAGATGATGTATTTCTATTGTCGCTATAGCAAAAAATACAGAAGAAAATAAATGTTTAAGGAGCCTCCAAACGTGTTTTTGCTCGATCAAACCACGCGATCGTGTGTTTTGCCAAGTTGTTTACTTGATCAAAACATGCGATAGCGTATTGTCAAGTTTTCTCAAAATCACAAGTCGAATTTAACGTTATATTTTATAGGATTTTTATATAGATAATGGTACGCAAGCTTTTGTGCGCGAATCCAACTCAAACAAGCCGGTTTTATTTCAAGATTTAATCAAATAAAGTAAGATAATCAGATTAAATAAAGTAAGAATTTATGTCTATTCATTATTTGAAATTAAAGTGTAATATTGTACGTTAAGAAAAAGAGTTTTTCTAACTAGATTATTTTAATGATCTACGTTTTGTACAGTATTTGTACATTACTAAACACTTGCCAATCGGAAGACTAAGCAGAACGGAAAAGTACTTAATAAGACCACTAATTAGCCGCGAAATTTATCGAACAACGTACAGTAATTCATAAAACTTGAGTTTCGGCCGTTTTTTGGCCGAAACCGAAACTAAGGCTGAAACCAATTATTTGGCCGAAACCAATTTGTTGGCCAAAACTGGCTGAAACCGATTCCGAACTATTAAAAAGTGTCTGTCTCACCAATAAGCTCTTATTAAAACAAACTCACCTTAAAGAAAGACTATCTTTGTCCAATGCAAGCGGAGGCCTTGGTCTTCCGATGTCAGCGGTGACGTACCGCAGTTTCAGTCCAGGTAGCAGACTTGGCTCCCTGTTGATGGCTGCGACTGCCAGGGGAAGCGCGCCGAGGACCGTCTACAAAAAGTATGAATATTAATTTCTTGCCTGGCGAAAAGGCATGGCCGTAGCCAGGAAGAGTGTTTTCGGTTCAAATCCCCCGAAAAGTCAAATTATTAACATTCATAACATTAAAATCTACATATTAATACGTGAAGCAAAAACTTGGGATCCGTTTTTAAGATACTTGTCGCGGACGGAGGAGTATGAAATTACGCACAGTTGTAGTAGATGTTTTTTCCGTTTTATGCATTATTTGAAAAAAATATTAGCATTCCGTAATCCTTCTCGATTGCTAATATTTTTTCAAATAATGCATAAAACGGAAAAAATCTAATAATACACATAACACAAACTACCTTGCATTAGGCACAAAAATACATATATAATAAACTAAATAAAACATTCAATGTCGTACTATGAAAACACATAACGTCAAGAATATCACATGTCCTTTTCCAAATACACGCTATTGCATTTAAATGCAGCTTAGTTAATTAAACCTCTATTATTTTTAAAGTAACTTAAATATTAATTCCATTTAATTAATTTGTCAAATATTTGTGCTACTTTGGACAATATTAAGTTTAGTTTTTGATCTTATTAATAATGAATTAAGGACGAATTTCGACCATTGCGACGGGTGACTAGTATTTACTATTATACAATAATATGTCGTTTGAATTTGCTCTCATGATCTGCTCTCATTAATTAACTCTCATGCTTTCAAGGCGGAAGAACGTATATTGATTTGCTTAGAGATTTTTAAAACTACAGTACGGATTTAAATGCAGTTTTTTTTAATAAATAGATTGTTTCAAAAGGAAATTTTTATGTATAATACATGTATAATATAGCAGAGAAACACTGATAATTTTATATTTTTGACTATTAGACGGAACGAAGTTCGTCGGGTTAACTAGTGTAGGTAATACAATATATACATTTTTTGCGTGAAACAGTTCTTGCGTTTCGGTGGAATGGTGTGGTGGCCGGTACGCTTTATATGAGGCGACCATCCTAGTCCTCGGGAGTAGCAACGCATGTGTGATTGAATTCAGATAAAACCTATGTTCTATATGAAGTTGCTTACAAATGTCCATGAGTGGTAGTGACCACTTTACCATCAGGTGAACTGCAACTCGTTTGCTACTTCATAATTATAAAAACAAAAAAAAAGCAAATCATAACTAAATTGATCGCATTTAAATGTAAGGAAAGACATGTATAATAATAAAATTATGTTTATTACAAATGGAAACCTTTATATCGCTCCTATGTTTTCATTTTATATTCATAGAAATAGAAATTGGTTCTTAAGGAAGAATTCATTGAATTTTAAAAACAAATTTAAAATACAATTAGAGCAAAATGCAATTGTAATACAAAATCTAAACGCATATATTCATGAAAGAAAAGAGTTAGTACAAATGTTATAATAGTAATAGTTAGAATAAGTACAAATGAGTAAGAGAATGAATAAAAACTTGTTCAAAACATTTTTATACGAATTCAACAAACCTAATCGCAATGAGCATATTCCCTTTATAACATTGAAGTAGCAAACGAGCATGCATGCCTTATGGTAAAAAGGCACTGCCGTCCAATAACATCAGTAACCAGCTTCATATGTCCCTGTAGTTCCGAGATTAGAATAGGGCTACGGCATCCCCTGCCTGTCGTAAGAGGCGACTAAAAGGGGCTTCCGGGGTTGCAGACGGCTAGAGTGGGAGCTCGAACCGTTCGGTCAGGTGACCCTGTTAAGGACGGCGGTACGTGTGGTCGCATACCGTCGTAAAGACTAGATGGAGCGGTGGGCCCAACCGCCCATCTGGGAGGACCCGATGGGGCAACGCGCTCAGAGGATTCCGGTTGCGATTCGTTTGGAGATCCCGGAGTCCTCTTTGTAGCGCCGAGGACGGCCACCCTTTATTGCGGTAATTTTCCCACATAACCGCCCCTACGGCGTCAGGTAACTTTTAAAGGTTTCCCCCCGAGAAAAACAAAGGACAGCTTCGTATAGACCAGTGGTTCTATTCAAAGTGAATCAAGGATGTGTTGCTATTCCCGGAAACTGAAGTGGTCGCCTTATATGAAAATTGGGCAATCACAAACATCCACCGAGACCCAAGAACTGCTTCACGCTAGACATGTACCTATGTAGAAATGATACCTCCACGATAAGGCTCGTAATGATCCATCATCGGATCAGCTTAATAATATAATATTATAGGACAGATATGAAAGCTACAAAGTTTTCCAATCGGTAAATAAAACGGTGAAGAATTAAATTCAAGATTTGTCAATAAAAGTTAACGTAAGTTGGAAAAAAAATATATAAAAATGAATAAATATAAGATCAGTTAATATACAGTCGATTTATAATCTTTTTCAAATTATTTGTTGCCTTCCGCCTAATGAAATTGAGAGCCGCTGGCAAGTTTTAAAAAAAATCGCTGTTCCATTAAAAAACCGTACTGCGTGCTGATTCTAAGTTTTCATAGATTTATTATAAAAACATTTTAGTATATGCCTATTCATCGCATTAATTGCAAAACATAGTTTAAAATTCGAAAAATAAGTAATAAATGAAATTTCTGTTTGTCTCTGTGTATGTGATTTAGAGTATTTTAGAGGTAGTAGAACCAGTGTAGTTCGCCCGGGGAAGTACCACCGCCACACCTATTTCTAGTCACGCTAGAAATAGTTGTGGCGGTGGTACTTCCCCGGTGTTTGTGTTTCGATAGAAGGGTGTGGTAGCCGGCACACTTTCACATGAGGCGACCATCATAGTCCTCGGAAGTAGCGACGCATTTGTGATTGACTTCAGATAGAACCCCATGTTCTGTATGAAGTTGATTACGATGTCCATGGTCGGTAGTGACCACTTACCATCAGGTGGACTGCAGGCTCGATTGTTACTTCATCTTATAAAAATAATGTGAAATCACTTCTGATCAAAACAGCTGAATTTAATTTTAAAAATTAAATACACTGATAATAATAATAATTTATATCTTTATAACACTATTTATTACATATCTTTATATTATTAAAATCCATAAACTCGCTTAATTGCTGTAATATATTTCAAACGCAGGTGAAACCATGGGATTTAACTAGTATTTATATAAGATCGTGGCATAATCTCGAAAGCTGAGCCAGTGGTATCAAATTCAAACTTGACATTGCCAGTGACACCCTACAACTGAGTGTAGATTAGTGACGTAACGAATATTCGCATGTTTTTAGATATTCGCATTCGCAAGAATTAGTGCAAATGTGTTGCGAATATCGAATCCATTCATCCATCAGCCCTTTGACGTCCACTGCTGGACATAGGCCTCCCCTAAATAACTCCAACCGGTCCTGTGCCTTCTGAATCCAACGGTTTCCCGCTGTCTTCTTCAGGTCATCGGTCCACCTAGTGAGGGGGCGACTTGTGCTCCTTTTGCCTAAACGTGGTCACCACTCGAGGACCTTCCTTCCCCATCGGTTATCGGTCCTACGAGCGATGTGGCCGGCACATTGCCACTTCAGCTTGCTAATTTTGAGAGCTATGTCGGTAAGCTTTATTCGTCTACGGATTTCATCGTTGCGAATCATGTCTCGTAGCGAAATTCCGAGCATAACCCCCTCCATAGCACGCTGAGCGACCCTGAGCCTCCGAATGAGATCTACAGTGAAGGACCACGTTTCGGCGCCGTAGGTCATCTCTAGCAACACACATTGCTCCATGGGGGGAATATTGAATTACAATGCTCAAATTGCAATTGTGTTTTATGATAGTACTTATATGTTTTAATTTAGTCTACTATAGTTGTACCGATTATGTGTTGTAATTAATGAATAAACTTATTATTCTTTTCTTTCTCTTCAAATGGAAATCGAACTGCACCGTCGTCAACTTAAAAAAAAAACGTCAAATGTAGATCATCCGGCCCCATATACCAAAACTGAATACAACAACGTTCGCGTTCGCATTCGCATTCGCCAATGTGTAAATAATGACATTCGTTAGGTACATCACTAGTGTAGACATTCGTTGAACTATAGGCTGAGATCACTCGGTATTGTACTGCGTTTATTTCTATGCCCCTTTTTTAACCGGCTTCCAAAAAGGAGGAGGTTTATTTATTTATTTATTTATTTATTTATTTTGATCACCAACATAGTTTACACCAAATAAAATATAAAAATAACAGAATTATACTATACGGAAAAGCTAAGTGCAACTACATTTATAGGCGAAGACTGCTTGCAAAAAGGAGCGAGTAACAAGTAAGTCAAATGATAATACCAATAGTAATAAAGAAAAGAAAAGAAACATTTTTTCTGGAATAAAATTAAAATTAAATTAAATTAAAATTAAATTAAATTAAATTTAAATTAAACAGATTTTATATGTCAACATATTTTATGATATATGAATTTATTAATAATATATTTAAACTTGTAAATACTATCATTAAAAATGTCAATATTCACTTGTTTAGTGACTACCCGGAATTCGCGAATAATTCGGTTAAGAGGAGCATTAAGACCAAGATTAGAATAAGATTGTTTGTCTTCAAAAATACTAAACCGGGATGCTCTGGGTAATTTAAATGGAGTAGCAAAATTAAGCAATGACAGAAGTTCCGGGGCGTCAAGCAGACCATTTGCAAGTTTATAAAGAAATAACATGTCTAGCATTCGTCTTCGATTCAGTAAGGAAGTCATTTTGAAATATTTCAACCGATCAGTATAATTTTGCATAGTTCCGGCCAAGTTGCATGAGTATGTTAGATGACACAAGAAACGTTTTTGGACAGATTCAAGTCTATTGATATACACGTTATAAAATGGGTTCCACGCTACACTACAATACTCTAAAACACTACGCACAAGACCATTATAAAGTAAAATTTTTGTTTGTTGACTTTTAAAGTCTCTGCAGTTACGCAAAATAAAACCGAGGCATTTGAAGGCTTTTGAGCAGATATTGTCGATGTGTGTGTTGAATCTTAGTTTACAATCTAATACAATGCCTAAATCTCTTATGTTTTCTTTTTCAACCAAAATGTCGTCATGTATTTTATATTTATAATTAGTAACATTCTTTTTCCTAGAGAAATGGACTACAAAACACTTATACACAAGTATTAAGGTCCATTTTGTTTAAATAACACCATTCTATTAGTCGGTTAATATCATCTTGTAAGAGCGCCGCATCCGACATTGAGTTTACTACTTTTAAAACTTTTAAGTCGTCTGCGTACAAAAAATATTTGCAATGAAGGAAGCATTCACCAATATCATTGATAAAAATGTTAAAAAGTAGAGGGCCGAGGTGGGATCCTTGTGGGACACCAGACTGTACCGGATAATGTTTAGAAGAGTAACCCCCGACTACTACCATAAACATTCTTTCAGATAAATATGAGTAATATAATAGGTTATTAATTATATATTTATTATATAATAGGTTCTCAATTCGACTGTATTTTTTTTTATCTAATTGAAGTAGCAAACCAGCATGCAGTCCACTTGATGGTAAGTGGTCACCGCCCTTGGACATTTGTAAACAACTTTATATAGAACATGGGTTCTATAAAAAGTCAATCACAGATGCGTTGCTACACCCAAGGACTAAGATGGTCGCCTCATATAGAAGTGTGCCGGCAATGACACCCTTTCATCGAAACGCTAGAAATAGGTGTGGCGGTGCCATCTTCCTGGTCGAAATGCACTGGTTCTACCACCTAGCAAATGTATTGTATACGATGCTATGTACAAAAGGTACGTTTATTCGAAAAGATATAATTTTATGCCACACGAAAACGTGCAGAATGATGCCATGTCAACGGAGTGTGAGGAATTCCGACGAAACGTATGTAATTGCGTCCCGAAAGTCTATTGCATAGCTTTTCCGACCGAATCAAGAAATTCCGTAATGAAAAAAAATAACATCCCCCACCTGCCATGTAGCGCGGCCGAGCGTTAGCTTAACGTGGTACAACAGTACGAACAGAAAAGATATTTTGACACAAACTCCTTAAAAGGCATCCATTATTCAAGTAAGGCTCGAAAGGCGTTTCGCAAAAATCATGAAATATTACAAGGGAGGAAGGGGGTGTTTTAAGACATCATGTGTATTTATTTTGACGTTGAACGCGCGACTTTCAAGATAAGCTTATTCAGTTGTTAGCATTGAACAAAGTCTCGGTAATCCTTCGTCCCGGGACATTTAATATGTACATATACAAGTACAAATTATGTTTTAGTATGATTACACACCACAAATTCTACCATTTCGCACTTAGCCAGCGCGGTGGACTAAGGCCTAAAAACTCTCTCGTTCTGAGAGAAGACCCGTGCCCAGCAGTGGGACAATAATGGGTTGGCACCATACCATGATTACACAATTCCTTCAATATTATTTTTATGTCAATCGGAAACAACCTGTAACCCTTTTGCCGAGACAATTTATCAGTCCTTTTTTTTTGAGAATAAAAATAAATTATACGTTATACCTGTATTCAAAAATAAAAATAATACTCTAAAAAAAGATTATTTAATTTAAAAACACTCGTGATTTTGGATGGGGGGGATGTTAGTCTAAAACCTCTCCACGTATCACGAAGAGGATGGTGGGTTAAAAATATTAAAAACATCACGTAATTAATACACGGGGGCCGTGTATGAATTACGTGATGTTTTTAATATTTTTAAGGACCGGGTTGCCTAGTTAGGGGTTTTTCCCCTAAATTTAGGGGATAAAAAAGAGGGATGGGGTGTTTTTAGGGGTGTTCTATTTTTAGGGGTACGTTTAGGGGTTTTAATAATTTCAATATATAGGTGTTTTAAAGGGAAATCTCCCGCCAGGCTACATGGTCATGCCCGACGACGAAAAAAAAAAGACTACACCCGATGACCTATTTTTTAAAAACCTACGACCTGGTTCCAGATATACGGGAGGTTGCCAATAATCCATTCATTGAATAGGAGGATACATTTTTGGGAGATGCCGAAAGGTAAGTTTTTAAAAATATTAAAACAAAATACCCGACTGAAAATTGTAGTTTTAGCAATAAGGATTTTTCTTTACATAATAATATCTTGTTAGTTTTTCTCATCAGCAATATTATAAAATATTTTAACAATAGGCGTTTGCTTACTCGATCCCTTGTTTGGCCAAGCCAATAACGTCAATATGTAAATTGTAAATTGAGAAATTTTGATCTGTCATTTATATTCAATTAAAGTGATCTTAAACTAAAATTGGCAATTTCAATAATTTAGTCAGTTCATTTCATTCGGGTAAATATAAAAGTACCTACTTACGCTTTTTATTATAGTTATGAAAATATGAAAAGAATAGGCTTGATGACACTATTTAGGCTTCAAACGATCTCGTATAAGCGACGCAACATCGAGGACTGAGGCGATTGGCCATTATGCTATTGGGATGTTATGACACCGATGGGCGATAATGGAAAGCGCACGCACCTGACAGAAATAATTTCCTATTATCATAATTTTATTAAACGCTCTCTACACTCACAGCCCCACACTAAGATTTTCTCCCGCGTCGTGCGTGCCATGGAACACAAAGATGAATACACTGTCACCCAGACCCAGAACAAGAATCTAAACTCATAATTCAGACCTGTCTGACCGAAAATTCCACTACGTATAACACCGATAACCGCTCCGCCACGGGTCGTCAAGTTTCATGGTACTTTTTTAATCTGATTGAAGTATCAAATGAGCATGCAGTCCACCTGATGGTAAGTGGTCACTGCCACCCATGGACATGTATAAGAAACTTCATATAGAACATGGGTTCCATCGGTTGCAGATTTGTTGCTACTCCCGAGGACTAAATTGGTCGCCTCATATGTGAGCACACAACCACACCCTTCCACTGAAACGCAACAACTACCTCACGCTAGAAATAGGTGTGGTACCTCCCCGATCGAATCATATACATTCTGCCTTTGCGTTTCATCTCCTAAAAACTGATAGTAGGATTCCACCGGCATTTAATACAAAAATAAATACCTGACTCCAACCATAAGCGCTGAGGAAGCCTATAGTAATAGTGTTCTTTTCGGTCCAATTGGCTCGCAGATCCGGGCACACCTTGGCTCCTCCACACTCGCTCTTGACCAAATCATACAAACTGATTCCATTCACAGCAATTTCATCAGTTGTCACCTTATTTTCGATAAGATTTTTCGTCACAGATGAATAAATGTTGTTCAAATACACAGAATTAAGGTTCTTCGTCTCAAATTCCAGTTCATTAACAACTGTACCGTTCACAGGCTCACATTTCATGTTCGGATGTTGGGGTTCTTTCATTTGTTTAACTTGGTTTATTTTCTTATCAAACTCTTCTATTAATGTATGCTCAAAATCTAACCGTGTGTTTTCAGTTTGATTGTAACCAGATTCTATCATGCTTAAAGAATTATTAACTCCATAGTTTCCATCGATAACAATGGATATATTCAAAATTTCTGTATCTGTTGTGACGTCTGCGTCTATTTTATCGAAGTATTGCTCATTTTCTAGGTTGTTTTTAGCATTGCTTTGTATATAATAGCACACGCAAGTTTTAAGTGATATTAGAAAAATCAATACAGATATTTTCTTCGACATTTCTGTCTCTTTATGGGAAGTTTTCGGCTTCTAGAAGTTTCCGTCTATCCTCTTCTGTCAACGGATCTTCCGGTACACATTGTTCACTGCAAACAAAAAGCGAAAATAGAAACAAACTAAATTAAGGAAAAATCAAACGCAGCTGATCTATTTTTTTCATTACATGGAAAACATGATTATCCTTTTAGTTATATGTATGTTCACAAAACCCAATAACATAATTGAGTTCGATTCTATTTGGGGTTGATTAAGTCTATCCTGGACGTATACCACTTGGAAAGATCAAGTGCGCAGTCCACTTCACTCCACTATTCGTTTACTTCTTCACTACATATTATATAACAAAGTTGCTTCTAGCTGTCTGTCCCTATGTATGCTTAAATCTTTAAAACTACGCTACGGATTTTAATATAGTTTTTTTTTAATGGATATAGTGATTGAAGAGGAAGGTTTTTATGTATAACACGTGTCTAATAAAGTAGAGAAACACGGATAATTTTAGATTTTTGACTTTTAGGCGGAACAAAGTTCGCCGGGTCAACTAGTATATAATATCTAAAAGAGATTTTTAATATAACATTTAACATATGCCATCTTGGTAGGATGTGAGTAATTAATTTATTTTATTTTATATATTATTATACTTGCTATTACCCGCTGTTTCCCATAAATTTATATTAAAGAACATTACATTCGAGTAAAATTATTTTTAAATATATATATTTAATTAAAAAAATGATTCTGTAGTTTCTAACACCTCTAAGAATATGTGTACAAAGTTTCATTATAATCGGTTGAGTACTTTTGGTCTGACAAACAAAGATACATTCACATTAATAATGTTAGTAGAGAAGTACTGACTGTAATACAATATTAAGCAAATTATAATAAAACGTTTATCAAGTACCTAAGTTCGTTTGCGAATCTGTTTTATCTTACACAGATTTTTCATCCAAGAAAACTGAATTTAATGTAATGAGAAAATTATATTTAAAATCATGATGATGAACAGACCGACAGAATCGCAGAAATGGAACGCAATATTACATACAACAACTGCCCGTATTTATTTATTCGATCATTTATTTCAGACAACAATAAACAAAGATACTTGAGTATAATTGAATACCGAGGTCCATATCATATATACTACAGAGTAACATGTATATGCATGTATACTTATAACGAAATCACATATTTGCGGCGACGTAAGACGCGAGTTTGGTGACTTCCGGGGTTCCTTCCACGAAACTCCTGATATACGTCTCTCTAAAACTATCGCTTTATTTAAACGAAGAGTCAAAGAGCATTTCTTGACACTTTCATAATTTATACTTTATACTACATTTATTTATTATTATATATATATTCTTATATATTTATTACGTATGTATTTATGTATACTTTATTTTGTGCACGCTAGATTTGCTTCTCACATACATATTTCGATCACAGGGCTGCTGGAAGAAATTTCATTTTGAAATAAGTAGCCCTTTGTACTAAATATTTTTGTAAATGTATAATTCCTGTAATGTCTCTGTGTACAAAAACTTATAAATAAAAAATAAAAATAAACTCCTGGAACACCCTTCGGCCACAGCTCTCCCTTCAGGAAAATCGACACTTGCTCGGATAGGACGCTTACTACAAATGCACTATACTATATTACGCGCCACTTAATTTAAAAAAAATTCGGTATTGAGCTATTAAAGTAGGTATCACAGAATAAAATGTATGAATATGTCTTGAGAAATTGCCAATCCTGTCTGAATTAATTTTATTAATTATTGTGATCTAATATTATAAATTAAGATTAATTAATATTAGAACCTTGAAATCTGCTTAAGGTTAAAGTCATCGCTTAAAAGGTAAAAATAGAAGCATGTAAACTAAGATATTAACTGACAAGTACTGGGTCAAAAAATAAGTTGTTGTTTTTATAGAAACCAAATTCGAAGTCAGCATTTGAATATTTTGATTTACCGGATTCAAAATTGGAACTAGATTGGAAATTATAATTGTTAGCGGAGACAGGTAAAGCAAATATTAAAATAATAGGCAGAATTGATAATTACAAACCGGCAAAGTGCGACTCGGACTCGAGCACTAAGCATTCCGTATCATTTATTTAAAAATAACGACAAAAAATTACGTTTGTTGTATGGGAGCTTTCTTAAATATTTGCTTTATTCTGTTTTTAGTATTTTTTGGTATACGGACTACAGAAATACATCATCTGTGAAAATGTCAACTGTCCAGCTACCACGATTCATTAGATACAGTCAGGTGACAGACAGAAGGACACCGAAGTGTCAGTAATCGGCTCCCGTTTTTATTCTTTGGGTACGGAACCCTAAAAAGAACCAATATTAATTTATAAATAAAACTCTTACCTACTAGTCAAAAATAATAAAAAACGTCCGGCACTCGGGGACTGCCGCGGTAAAGCTGTTGCGTATATTTTATAATAACTTTTGCAATTACAATTATTTATTTATTTATGCAGTATTTTTTTCTTTGATATTAATTCAAGTTTTTCTTTGATACTATGTACTTTCTCACAAACAGCTGCTTACATATTAGTCCGGTTTTCGAGCAGCTTGTCTCGATCCGTGCGAGCTTCGTACTGTCGTACCATATACATACACGTTAAGGCACACGAACACTCGGCCGCGCTACTTAGTAGGCAGGGTGGAGGGTGTTAGGCTTTTTTCGTTACGGAATTTCTTAATTCGGTCGCCGCGCTCAAAGCCCACGATAAAAGCCATGCAATAGCTTAAAACATCAACGCGTCAATAAAAGTGTCACGTCATTCCTAGTAGATTAAGATCCGGCTGCAAATATGTGTAGTTATCGTGTGCGTGCTGAAATCCACATTTTTACTCATATTTATGATTAGGAGAATAAAAATCTTCCAGGTTGCCAATCAAAATGTGGCCGATAATATTTTTAATTAAATTATTGTTAATTGATTTCGCGGGAAAAATTTCACTAATCAAAATTTTTAAGTAAAATATCGTTCACTTCACGGAAATAGGTATAAAGACTTTGAAAAATCGTAGTTGCCGTTGCGCACTTACCCGCACCTCTTCGCAGCCAGGTTTAAACAGGTATGATTTCGATATATTTATTCGTCCATAACGAATGTTTATGTTTTATACATCAAAATAAAGCTAATTTTTTTCTCGTTATTATAATATACGGCAACCTAATTAAGTCTGGCCGCAGGTTAGGGTTACTGGCTGTTAAAGATGGTAAATATTGAAGGGTGAGTGAGAGGAAGCTAGTGCGTAACATCACCAGTCTAACAAGGATAGCAATTGCCAGCTGTACGACATTTTAAAGCTGTTGCACATACGTCAGATGCTAGTGTTCTCAATCACCAGTTCTAACAATAGCAAGAACGACTAAGAAATAACTACTCCAAAAGAATTGTCATCCTTTCAAAACTACAAATTTTATAGTTAGGTACAACAAAAACTTAATATTGATCAAAATAAAGCCAAGGTTACTTATGTAAAGAAAATTATATTGTGCAAGTACCGTATGAAATAGTTTTCTATTTTATTCAAGTACTCAATCATTTATCCTATCCTACTAATATTATAAATGCGAAAATTTGTGAGGATGTATGTGTATTTGTTATTCTTTCACGCAAAAACTACTCAACGGATTAGGTTGAAACTTTACAGTAGTATAGGTTATACATCAGAATAATACATGGGCTATAATTTGTAATATTTTTTTTTTATAAGGTTATCATATAACGAGAAATATCAGGTTAGTCGGAAAAAAAGTTGTGCTCTGAGAGCTATCTTCGCGTACGCTGCCTAAACCGTTGGAGATATCCAAATATAATGTACCGTGGGATTGTTTGGCTCACATAGATCTAAATAAAAGTCCGCGACAGCATATATCTATATTTTATAACCCACAATAACTCTTTTTATACTTTGAAAATTTTAAAAATATCAAGTTGATGTTTCCATGGGTTTTATACAAACTAAATATTAATCCTTATGAAAATAAATGATTTCAAAAAATCAAGCATCTAATAAAGATTGAATCTGCCTTTTACACCATGTAAATTGGATAAGTAGTTTAGAAGATATTACGAGTATAACATATTGCGTAGTCAATTGATTGACCGGCAGTACGCGCCGTACGCCGCCGCCGTATACAACGAAGTTCTATGAAATTAATATTTGAATGGTTATAAAACACGGAGCAAAATAGGAAAGTCAATGTGAATGACGTCTCTGTAATTCCGGGATCAGAATAAGGCTACGGTATCCTCTGTCTGTGGTAAGAGGCGACTAAAAGGGGGCTTTCGGGGTTGCGGGCGGCTAGACTGGGAGCTCCAAACACCCAATCAGCAACTTCGGGAAAGATGTCAGCATGTGTGGTCGCATGCTGTCGTGAGAGCCAGGATGCACGGAGCTTGAACCGTCCAGCCAGGCGATCCCGGGAAGGACGGTGGCATACGTGTGGTCGCATATCGCGGTAAAGACCAGATGGAGTGGTGGGCCCAGCCGTTCACTTGGGAGGAGGACCGATGGGGCAATGCACTCAGAGGACTCCAGTTGCGTTCCTTTGAAGATCCCGGAGTCCTGGTGCTATAAGAATCCCAGATAACCCTGCGTCGCTCCCACGACGTACCTTTTGAAGTTTTCTCCCTCGACAAAAAAGAAAAAAAGTCAATGAGAATGAAACAGCGGAAAGGTTAAACATGTTATTCAATCGTCATCGACCTTTTAATGTAACACAACTCGGCACATATGTCAGATTAGCAGTAGTTTAGGTCGTAGTTGACCACGCTAGCCAACTGCGCGTTGGTAACCATCACGGGTTTTGAGACCCTTTCTTAAAACTTTTAATTTCAGAGTAAGCATTAATATCTGTTGCCGACAAAACTAATTCAAATTAATATACGTGCCTGTGATTTGAAATTTGAACACACTTATTTAGGCGATTAACACACGGCACCGCGCACCGCCGCGAATAGCGGTGCCCTGCGCGGTTAGGTGGTTTACGCACCTGTACGCGCGGATGGACCGATCATCAAAATAAACTTTTCGACATCGATTTTGCTTCAATGATGATCCGCGCGGTTAGGCGCCAGCCCGTGTGTGAGGCGCCGACCCCCCGCATTGTCGTTCGCGCGGAGACACGGTGGTGATGAGAACACCGCTGGACTGCGCGGCCAGTCGGTGTACGTTTGTGAGGCATCAACGGATTTATTAGACCCCAATACAACATGAGATCCGGTTCACCGCCTACCGTGGCAGTGAGCGGTACCGTATGTTAATCGCCTTAGGAAGTAGGGCAAGGGTTTAATCTGAAGTAAATCACAGATGCGTTGCTACTCCCGAGGACTATGATGATCGCTAAGTGAGCCGGCAGGCACACCCTTCAAATGAAACACAAGAACTGCTTCACGGTAGAAATAGGTGCGGCGGTGATGTCTCCCTGAATGAACCATTGCTTGAACCTTGCAAACTTTATCTGGCAGACTAAATTCCACGCGAGCGAAGCCGCGGGCAAAGGCTAGTTACATATAAATTAAACATTCAAGCGTATGGAAAATAAAAAAAATATCTTGTGATTTCGTATGGCGCAATAGCTTTAAAACGTCGTACAGCTGGCAATCTCTATCCTTGTTAGACTGGTGATGTTACGCGCTAGCTTCCTCTCACTCACCTTTCAATATTTACCATCTTTAACAGCCAGTAACCCTAACTTGCGGCCAGATTTAATTAGGTTGCCGTATATTATAATAATGAGAAAAAAAATAGCTTTATTTTGATGTATAAAACATAAACATTCGTTATGGACGAATAAATATATCGAAATCATACCTGTTTAAACCTGGCTGCGAAGAGGTGCGGGTAAGTGCGCAACGGCAACTCCGATTTTTCATAGTCTTCATACCTATTTCTGTGAAGTGAACGATATTTTTTTTCAAAATTTGATAAGTGACATTTTTCCCGCGAAATCAAATATATATAGTATATAATAATAATCATAATAGTATATATAATAATCAAATATAGTATAAACCAAAGTTGCTTTCCGCTGTCTGTCTCTATGTACCTATGCTTAGAACTTTAAAACTACACTACGGATTTTAATACAGTTTTTTTAATGGATAGAGTGATTCAAAAGGAAAGTTTTTATTTATAATACATGTATACATATATAATACATAATATAGTGGTAATATACAATCTCTACTTCTACCAATACTTGACTATGCTGATGTGTGCTATCCCGACATTACTGAGGAGCAATCAAATAAACTTGAGCGCCTTCAAAACATATGTATACGATTCATATTTGGTTTACGAAAATATGACCATGTCTCTGAATATCGCGCTAAGCTCAAGTGGCTCCCAATTCGCCTTCGCCGAAATGCTCACTTTCTGTCTCTTCTTTACTGTATACTATTTAATCCGACATCCCCTCCTTATCTCAAGCAACGCTTCCAATTTCTACATCTAACTCATGACCGATCGCTTCGCTCCACTGAGAACCTTGCTCTTTGTACTCCTTCCCATTCCACTTCCTTTTATAAGAAATCCTTCACTGTTGTAGCTATCCGTCTGTGGAACTCCCTTCCTGTATCTATAAGAAATGCACAATCCCTACACTCTTTTAAAAATCTCGTTAAATCCTATTACCTTTAGCTCTAACTCTTCTCCCTTTTTATCTTATGACATCCTTTCCCATTTAATTTTATTCATTGCTATCGCTGTTTTGTTTTTTTTTTTTGTTTGTTTGTTTTATTTTCTTAAATAAGTTTATTAGTCTACTTTTAAAACTTTTTATTGCACCTCACCTATTTTAATATTATTCTTTTCTTACATTATCTCCTCACCATAAGGTTGTCTGGAAGAAATCGCTGTTTAGCGATAAGGCCGCCTTTTGTATCGTTATTTAAATTTGCTACTTTGTCATTTATTCCTTTTGGGTACAATAAAGAGTATTATTATTATTATTATTATTATTATTATAGTGGAAGAACACAGATTTTTTTACTTTTAAGCTGAACGAAGCTCGCCGCTAGTTCTATATAAAATCGTTATGCTATATGAGAAACTTCCCAACCTAATTCCACTGTCCATCACTCTAGATTCGAATTCAATGTCCACCCAACAACATTGAATAACTTTGACTTTGACTTTGATTAATATACCTCCCTAAGAGCGAGTAATAACGGACTAGGGAAATATAATCGAGATCTTTATCAACCTTTTGCTTTCATTGGCATATTATTAATTTTATCGAAGTTTTACAGCACACTAATACAAACTTTGTACCTAAGTTTATAATGTCTATTTTAATGTATTAATTATGTACCAAAAAATATAAATAAACTAATAAATATAGTGATATGAAATCAATCACTACGGTGAAGTAAATCATCTTGAGAAACTACACACCTAAAAGTTCTTTAAAAAAAGTTCTCAAAGGTGTGTGAAGTCTACCAATTCGCACCTGGCCAGCGCGGTGGGCTATGTCCTTATTACTGTCTCCTTTTTAACCGACTTCCCAAAGGAAAGAGGTTATCTATTCGTCACGTATATTATTATTATTATTATTTTATGTTAAAACGTGACAATAACGTGATGACGACAAATAGAAGAAAACTAACGCTTCCAAAGTACTAGACACATGTCAGAAGCAAGAGTAGCAAGCAGCAATTTATAAGTACTGTTTGCTAATTATATTTAAGTTTAATGAAAAACAAAGATACCTACCACGTCTCTTTCAAAACACGCGGCAGTGTGTTGCAAGTTCTCTAAAAGAAACAGGCGATAGGCTACAAGTGTTATTACTGGAACCATTTGCAAGCACTTTTGACCCCTTAATAAAAAACGCTTTCTACACTCATAGCCCCACAGTAGGATTTTCTCCTGTGTCGTGGGTGCCATGGACAAAAAAGACGAATACACAAACACCCAGATCTAGAACAAGAATCTAAACTCATCATTCAGATACCTGTCTGGCCGAGAATCGAACCCGGCACCCACTGCGTGTCAGACCGGTACGGTAACCGCTGCGCCACGCGGGTCGTCAATAACTTGAAATCTATTTATATTGTTTAGTTAAATTAACTTTTGTTTATCTGTTTTATCAAAAAATAAAAGTTTATGTTACGCAAGATATATGTATATGTATACATGTCATGTCATGTAGGTATATATTTGTAATAAGTTTGAAGCTAACTTTAAGGTATCCAATACGATATAGTATACAATGTACAGAGTAGCCCATGAACTTATCGAATCGACTCACATAAAACAGGGTTTATACCCGAAACTAATAAGATATTCGTCGCCACTCCTAAGGACTCATATGTAAGTCAACCGACATTCTCACCCATCCGCTGAAACGCAAGTACTGCTCACGAAATGTGTAAGCATTTCTCCACCTACTTTTCAAACTAAATGAATTATAATAAAAGCACAATGGAAGACCTTTTCAGTCATACAAAATCACAGTCGAAGACAATCAGGTTTTCTCAAAAGTAGCATAATATTTTGGTACAGACATAAGTTACTAATTATCACTACACCCCAGTAAGGAAAAGAAGCTGGTAGGCATTCACTTGATCCGTCCCTGTAGTTCCGGGATCAGAATAGGGCTACGGTATCCCCTGCCTGTCGTAAGAGGCGACTAAAAGGGGCTTCCGGGGTTGCAGGCGGCTAGAGTGGGAGCTCGAACCGTTCGGTCAGGCGATCCCGAGAAGGACGGCGGTATATGTGGTCACATACCGTCGTAAAGACTAGACGGGGCGGTGGGCCCAGCCACCCATCTGGGAGGAGCCCGATGGGGCAACGCGCTCAGAGGATTCTGGTTGCGGTCGGACCGAGTTCCCGGAGTCCTCTTTATAGCGCCGAGGACGGCCACCGGGGGGGTTTTAGTGCGGTAAAAATCCCACATAACCCTGCGTCGCTCCCACGGCGTCGGGTACCTTCTGAAGGTTTCCCCCTCGAGAACAAAAAAAAAAAAAAGAAGGCATTCACTTGATCGCTAATAAATTGATTGACTTGGCAATCACATGAAAACACAATGTATCTCACAAGTAATAGACCACAATAAATTAGATTGTTTAGTACGATTGCCTAGTCAATCCATTAATTTAAAACGTTAAGGTTTTTTAATATTGACCTAACCTAACAACATCTTCTATAAGATGTTGTTAGGTTAGATAATTACGTAACAACTTAAGACGGAAGGTCCTTTAAGTAGAGACTGAATAAATAATAAATAAATAATAACCGACTTGATATTAAATGGATCTCACAACTTCATTCGGTAAAAGAACTTAGTTACGAGACTTGTATTTTTGGTCCCCTTGATTTTGTCCCTCAATCTCCTCTTATGACATCCACGGGAAGAGCGAGAATGGTACTATTTAAGATCAAAAGCACACGGCACTTGTGAGCTTATACAATATCAAGAAAAGTAAGTAACTTAATATTTGTTTACTACAAAATTGGGGTCGGCTGGTACTTAAAACTTCAAATCTCATCGCTTAAAAGGTCCACACGGGATCAAAGCCTGTAAGTTACGATATTAAAAGAAAAGTACATACTTAAGTCTTATATGTAGACCTTCGTCATAATGGAGTACACTTCTAAAATAAAGCCCCTTTTAACAAGGATTTCTGTAGCGATCTCCCTTTTGTTAAGTATAAGATTTTTTGTTGTCGATATGTGGGATTTTTATCGCACTAAAACCTCCCGGTGTCCGTCCCCAGCGCTACAAAGAGGACTCAGGGACCTGCAAAGGAACGCAAGTAACCCCCCCGAATCTGATGACTCATTTATAAATATTATTTTTGACTTTTTAAACGTTTGTTTACATTTTGACGTTTGTTTACATATCGTTATCGCGTTGGGTTTTTTAACCGACTTCCAAAAAGGAGGAGGTTATCAATTCGTCTGTATTTTTTTTTTTTTTTTTTTTATATTTGTTACCTCATTTCTCCGGACTGGGTGAACCGATTTAGATGATTTTTTTTTTATTTGAAAGGTAGTGCGTGTCATAGGGTCCCATTTTTTTTTAGTATTTTTTTGACTAGGGCATCCATAAGAAAAACGCATAAGTCTTAAATTTGCATTTTCAATGTACGCGATAAATGTATGAATAACTCAATATCCCGCCAACCGATTTTGATGATTCTTTTTTTATTAGAAAGGATGTACTCCAGGGGTAGTCTGATAAGAGTTTGATAAGGTTCTAATCATAGGATCTTCAACTTTTTGGAGCAAAATAATAAAATTAGTGATAGTCGGCCGAACCTTAGCTGGAGAAGTCCAATTGAGTAAAATATAGAATAAAATTACTATGTAGGTATTTACTATGAAAAATTTGACCTTCAACTCTTCAATCCTGATGATGCAGGGGTACTGCTAGCCTGAACTATAAAAGTTGGTCGTTTGATGTTTGCGAATATATAATGAAATTGTTAAGCAAATTCATGGGACAAAAATTTGACCTTCAACTCCTCAACCCTGATGATGCAGGGGTACTTAAAGCCAAAACCATAGGAATAAGCCATTTGGTGCTTACGTATATGTTATAAGATTACTGAGCAAAAACATAAGATGAAAAATTTGACCTTCAACTCCTCAACCCTGATGATGGAGGGGTACTTCAATCCTAAACCATAGAAGTTGGCAATTTGGTGCTTACGGTTATGTAAAGAAAATACTAAGCAAAAATATAAAATCAAAAATTTGACCTTCAACTCCTCAACCCTGATGATGAAGGGGTACTTCAATCCTAAACCATAGGAGTTGGCAATTTGGTGCTTACGGTTATGTAAAAATAATACTAAGCAGAGGCACAAAATTAAAATTTTGACCTTCAACTCCTCGACCCTGATGATGAAGGGGTACTTCAATTCTAAACCATAGGAGTTGGCAATTTGGTGCTTACGGGTATGTAAAAATAATACCAAACAGAGGCACAAAATTAAAATTTTGACCTTCAACTCCTAAACCCTGATGATGCAGGGTACTGCAAGCCTGAGCCATAGAAGTTAGCCACCTGGTACTAACGTATATGTTATAAGATTACTAAGCAACAATATAAGATGAAAAATTTGACCTTCAACTCCTCAACCCTGATGATGGAGGGGTACTTCCAGAGGGGGCGCCCTGTTTGTATGAATTGTAAAAGCGTTTTATGTTTAATTTTTGTGAATATGTAGATGCACAAAGCAAACTTAGAGGCTTTATTTAAATACAAACATAAAAATATAGTCACTAAAAAGTGTAAAATAAAAACTTTTTAACAAAAAATATCTACCGACTTCCATGTCACAAAAAAGTAAAAAATAATTTAAATATATTTTGGTCTAGAACATACTCAGTACTTAGTACATAGTTCTGAAGTCGGTGCTCATATAGGACGTAGTTACCGTCGTCCAGCGAAATATGTCGAGCACCGACTTCAGGACTATGTACTAAGTACTGAGTATGTTCTAAACCAAAATATATTTAAATTATTTTTTACTTTTTTGTGACATGGAAGTCGGTAGATATTTTTTGTTAAAAAGTTTTTTTAAAATTTTAAATTTAATTTTACTTTAAATATCTTTTGAGTTTGACTTTGATACCTACAGATAAAGGTCCATTGAGTATATTCAAAGGTAAATTCGCGGAAACACGACCTAAACGGAACATCAAGTCTTGCTTTTATTTATAACAGATTTCGTGGGATAACTGTGAAAATAAAGTGAAATGTATACATGCCACATAAAATTAAATCTAACATTAAACAAACTAATTAACTATAATTCTGTTAAAATATATTATATGTTACAATTTAGTCTTATTTTAAGGAAGTAAAATTTTTATTCATACCATTATAATCCTAACTGTCTCAACATCTATATTTTAAAGTGTGTCTGTTTGTCTGTAGGTATATTTAAAATTGCTACAAACCAAAACTGCGACTAGTCCGATCCATGACGTAACCATTTACTAATTTCAATAATATTTATTTACTGTATCAAAGGATACAGCAAATATAATTCAGGTAGCATAAATTTTAAACGCGCGTGAATCAGATATAGATAGCTGGTTTCTACTACACGCGTAAAAAAACAAATTCGTGGCTGGAATTTGGAACCAGTAACTCCAGGATCAAAGAACAAATTTGAAAAACAGTAGGCAATAAAAGCTTTTATTAATAATCCTTACTAATATTATAAATGTGAGTGTAAATTTGTTTGTTACGTTTTCGCGCCAAAACTACTCAACCGCTTATCCTGAAACTTTGTTCACACATTGACAACCCGCGTGGCGCAGTGGTTACCATACCGGTCTGACGCGCAATGGGTTCCGGGTTCGATTCCCGGCCATACAGGTACCTGAATGATGAATTTAGATTCATGTTCTGGATATGGGTGTATGTGTACCCACGACACAAGAGAAAATCCTAGTGTGCGGCTATTAGTGTAGAAATTAATAGATAGATTAATTTCTACACTATTATTAGTATTAATAGAAGATAGAATAATTATTACAGGTATTAGAAAAAAGTAAGTTGCGTTATATTTAAAAATATATATATTTTGTACGTATTGCTACGATGGATGTATTTTTTTAAATGCTGAATTACATTTTTTTATAATAATAAAGTAGCAAACGAACATGCAGTCCACCTGATGGTAAGTAGTCACCGCCGCCCATAGACATCGGTAAGCAACTTAACATAGAACATAGGTTCTATCTGAAGTCAATTACAGATGCTTCACGCTAGAAATAGGTGTGGCGGTGGTACCTCCCCGGTTCTACCACCTGTGTGTAAATATTTACATTTTACTTTGTTATTTATTTAATGGCTTTAACACGAGCGAAACCGCGGAAAAAAGCTAGTATAATATAGTATTTTATCAATTCATAGGTTACCCAGATTTAGTGTCGGATCCATATCTGTTGCCCGTCTGTGAGACTCAAAATAAAAAAAGAAAGAAATCTTGTAATAAGTGGTTCAAAATTCCACCTTATTTTTATAAAATTAAGGTGGAGAGCTTGGAGTCTACCAAATGTTAAATGGTCACTGCCGCCTAATAAGAATTAGGTTGGAACCTAGCTTGTGCGTTAGTTACCATTACCTTTTCGAACGTAGTAGGTTTCGACCAAACATTGCATCCTTGTATGAAGTCGTCTTCGGTATATTTGTCCTGCTTTTCAATTGTCTACGTTATTTTTTAATATTACGAATGCGAAAATAGTAAGAACATGTGCTATACCCATAAAACATATACTTATTTTACGTATTTGGTGAAGATTAGTTCAATTTAACGTCGAGTGACCAATATTTTTTTAAACATGATAAGTATTTTTTTTTTCATTTACTTTAACTATTTTTTTTTCATTTTTTATGTAAATAATCTGTATGGAATAATCCCCATCCCTACTAATATTATAATTGTATATGTAATATCATTACGATTTACACAAAAGCTCCTCAACCAATTATCACGAAACTTAGTATACATATTCTTAGGGGTATTCACATTTATTTAAGGGCTTCAGACTTCAGAGCGAGTAAGGGCTAGTGATATATAATCTTAACATTCTTATTGCGTAATTTTATTGTAACTACTTGCTTTTTTCAAATAAGATAGTGTAAGCGTTTTATGTGGAATTCCATTTTTTACTAATTATAGTCATAATGTGCAAAATGAGTAAATTTCATCGTGTAATGAAATTTCAAATTCAGTCAATTTTCATAAAATATTAAATTGTTTTTTAAACTCCTCATTGTACGTTGTCTAAATAAATAATTAAACCATATTATTTTACTCAAACATAAAACTACCAAATCTAGCAAAGATACCTAAACGAAGAGCAAACTTTATCCCTAAACAAACTCTCAAAGAACTTCACCAAGAGTAAAAAATATAAACCAAACTCAAATAAATACATTTTCAAGAACATACCTTTAAAAAAACAAGTAACTCCAAAACACGGCACTACGTAAGTAAACTCCACTCAATCTTATTACTTGAGAGCATCTACCGCACGTCTTTCCAACAGGACGTCTCGCGAAAGACTAACAGGCAGTTCCCCAGACCTCGATCCTGAAACGTGTTATTGTTGTGAACTTGCTTTGTTTTTGAATCTCAGCGAGAGTTTACCGCCCGGTGAAGTTCAGGTAAAAGGTATTCTGTGTAGGTTGTTAATAATGGAAGCCAGCGAATATGTTTATAAGTGTGAAGCACGGGAAACTTGAATTTTAGAAGCAAAATGCCGTCGCATAAAGAAGCCTTTTGCTTCGTCCGATATGTTATTATCGGAAAAAAAATATTAAAAAAAAACTTTGAAAACAAGCTCTTATTGCGTTGAAAAGGAAAAAAATAAATTTTGTAGTAGTCAAGCCCATCATTGCAACCATCGTACAATTTTCTATCATATAAAAGCTTGTTGCTAGATTAGTCCAGGAAACCAAAAAGATGTTTTTGATAGGTGGGTTGTACAAAAATACGCAGTCCGCCATTTTGTTGCGTCGGCCATTTTGAATTAATTACAATATTGATTATATATAATTGCATTGTCATCAGAACTATACATGTATTCCAAATTTTAGCTCACTCGGACACTGAAAAGTGGGTTAAATTCAGGTTGCAAGATTAGACCTAAACACACATAGGTACTTACATTTTTTTTATACTTAAACCTAACGATAAGGCAGACGGGCTACCTGATGGAAAGTAGTCATCGTCGCCTATGGACACTTGCAACACCAGAGAAGTCGCCAATGCAGCTGGCTTTGGAGGAGAGCTCTTTTCGCACCTTTTTTGAGGAGCCCCATGTCATAACGCCCCGGGAATACCTCAGGAAGAAGCTCATTCCACATCTTGCACGTCCGTGGCAGAAACGAGCAAACCGAACCGTGGAGGACCGTCATGGGTCCAGTTGATGTGGATGGAACTTCATCCTTCGGCGAGTGGTGCGGTGGAGGAACGGTCACGTAGGCACCAGGTCAAAAAGTTCCTCGGAGCACTCACCATTGTAAGGCCAGAAGAACACGCAGAGGGAGCCTATGTCGCTCCGTAGACTCGAGGGTTGTAACCGTTCGGTGATCCTTGGGTCGTTGACGATTCGGATCGCGCGTTTCTGGACGGTTTCAAACGGGTTAAGTTGGTATTGGGGCGCCCCTGCCCAGAGATGCGAGCAGTACTTCATGTGGGGTCTCACTTGTGCTTTATAAAGCAGAAGGAGATGCCACGCAGTGAAGTACTGCTTAGCTCTGTTCAAGACGCCCAACTTCTTAGCTGCCAACTTAGCCTTAACATCCAAATGATCCCAAAACTGCACGTCACAAGAGATGTCAACTCCCAGGATCCCCACGCTTTAAATATATGCTTTTAGATAACATACATACATACATACATACTTACATTCTTACATTACTTACCCATAAACATTGTAAGTTAAATAAAAGCTTTTAAAATAGCTTGTCTCGCGCCCGCCGCGTCCCTTGTTTTCGATGCTTTGTAATCTACTAACGTACCTACTAACTCGTACTCTAGATTTTCTTGCCACCTTAGCCCTACAGTTCCCAAAGGTAAATCCGACATGATAAAACTGGAAATAGATTCAGTAAAGTAACGGAATCGGAAAATGTTTTATTTATGTTAAGGAATAAAACCTCTTTAATGTCAACACTAAGAGCCGATCCAATGACTTTTTTAAAATGAATGATGAAGGCTTTGGAAGATATTACGTTTTTGGAAAAAAAAATGATTTTCACTTTTTTAACTGACTTTAAAAGAAAACACTTTAAAGTGGCCCGAATTATTGAAGACCTATATTTTTATAGATACAGTTTTCTTATTTAAGTGGTTATATAAAAGCATATATTTTTTACGTAGGGGAAGGCGGGGCTGGTATTAACAAATTTTGCATTATGGTTGATAATTTCAATAATAATGAACTTTTTTTATTATATTATATTTTAATTTATAACATGCTTTGGTTAATCAGCTATGATATTAGTAACAAAATCCATCAGTTTTGTAAGTGGCTTTAGAAACAGAGTCATCAAAACCAAAAAAGTCATTGGTTAATATATACCCCGCATCTGGGGCAAATATTAACAGAGCTGGGGTAAGTATTAACGTAAGGGGAAAGTATTAACATATACTAAAATGAAGTCAAATATTTAAATAAAATGTCATTTATATTAATGAAATGTCTTTAGAGTTAAACAAATTAGTACTTTTTGTAAGAGGTATAACAAGAATATAGTGTATTTTTTTTAATTAATAATTACTGTCACAAGCACAAGATTTCTAAGGCAATAAACATTATTACAACCACATTAAACTTAATATTTAAAGGTTATATATAAACTATAGTGTCAACAGTCTTAAACAATGTCAATAAGTTACAATAAAACAATATAATATTTTAAATCTTCACTATCTATTAATAATTGTCACAATTTTAAGATTTTCTTTGCCTACAAATAGTAATTACTCAGCCTTTAAATTTAATATTTAATCATAATATAAACTTTTTAGTCTCAGACATTCTCTGGCAATCAATAATCTGGCAATAAGGTAATAAAAGACTTCTTCTTCTAATTTTTCTGGAGTGTCTGTGAGAATCGTTGATTTCCTTACACGCTTTCATTTGGACCCTACACGTGAAGATGCTTTTGGAAGCGGCTTTATTAACCCTATGTTACATATTTCTGTAGGGTTTCATTTAATGTTTCTGGCACATTTAAAGTTCCTGCGTCATTTGAAGGCCCTGGCTCATTTGATGGTATTGACTTTATTAACGATCTCGGCTCCGTTGATGATTGATAGAAACCTTGTTCTATATGAATTTGCTTACATATTATGTCCATGGAAGGCAGTGACCACTTACCATGAGGTGAACTACATACTCGTTTCAATGAATGAATGAATGAATGAATGAATGAATGCTTTATTCACAGTAACTACATGTTGCACACAATATAAAGCGTTTTATAGAAACACAAACACATAAAGAAATGGCTATAAATTGTATAAAGTAAGTAAGATAAAAAGTGACAATAATTTAATGCAACACAATCAGTGACTGCGAACAGGTACAGACTCAGCGAATACCACAGCTAGGAAGACCATGCCGTGATGCTGATTTTCAGTCTGTCCTTTTGTTATAGAGTAACTTGGACGGCTGTTTCAAGTTAATTTCGTTTTTGTTGTTGTGACATGTTGTTCTTATCTATTCAAGTCATATTGTTATTATCTATTTAAGTGACCTGGATGCTTAAGTTCCGTATAAAGCAAATACGTAATGAAATAATTCAACACAATCATACTGCTACTTCAATCAGATAAAAAAAAACGGTTAATATCACAACTATACATAGAAATTGAGTGGGTTAAGTATTAACATGTTAATACTTACCCCACTCAATTTGTTAATTTTAGCCCCAAGATCACTTTTTTTAGATAATAAATTATGAAAAATAAATTAGACAAAATAATTACAAACAAGTAATATAGTATTACTGTCAATAAAATAGAGTTCGATTCAGAACATACTTTAATTAGATTCAGCGATTAAATAAGTCTTAAATCATTTTTTTACAAAATCGAAAAAGATCGTTTACCTTTCAAACTAAAGCCGTTGTATATAACTATTATAAGCGACGACCCGCTGGCAACTCACAAGTCCTAGCAGGTTTGGCTATGTATCTAGTGTATCTAAACAGAATATCATATTTTTAACTCTTTTAGTTTAACGGTAATAAGCTTGTTAATTCTTACCTCCGTTAAAACCAGCCCCGCTCTCCCCTAATATTATTTATTAGTTTTAAAATGACAATATGAATATATTGAATAACTAAATTTTATAACTATATGTATTTACAAAATAATAAAATATATATACTTATATTAAAGTGGTTTATAAAATTTAAGAATAATTTTCTAAAAAACGAATCTTTAATTCGGTAACTTAAAAAAATGTGGATACTCGATCGTGCTACGAAACAAAAAACAGCCGCTAGAAAAAAAAATGTGTGCGTGTGCTAGCGTACACTCGTAAGAAGTGAAACTTCTTTATGACGTTATTTTTCAAAAAATAGTTCACTATATGCAACTTTACAGAAATTGGTTGAATAAAGTTAAATTAGATAAAGTTTAATAAAAGGCTTTTATTAAACTTTACCTAATAATACGATATTAGATAGATTACTATCTAATCTATAATAATCTATCTAATATCACGCGTGGTAGGGATAAGAAAAAGATGGCGCGTAACGGAAAAAAAGATGGCGCGTAACGAAAAAAAAAGATGGCGCGTAACAGAAAAAGATGGCGCGTAACGAAAAAATGTTACACTAAATTTTTTTCCAACCCCGATAAAGAAGTTTCACTTCAACAACCATAATGGATTTTCAAACCAAAACTTTATCAAGCGATGTCAGTGCGTGGACCAAGGACGAATCGGTCACGCGTCAATATCCAGCTGGGTCTGGCAATAATTTATGTGGACAAGTGAGATTCATCTTATAATGCTACTCACTGGATACTTGTGTCTTATCTCCGTAGATTTATTTCTCTCTTATACCAGGTGTCCAAAGTTGCTGTGACATCTTCTGTGTAGGGTTTTATTTTTTTATATAGAACCAACGAACCAGGTGGTAGAAATGTAGTTCGACCAGGGAGGTACCATCTCCACTCTTATTTCTAGCATGAAGAATTTCTTGAACTATGAAGCGACTATCTTAGTCCTAGGGATTAGCTCCCATGACCGGGAGTAGTTGCCATGTTTTGCGTCAAATTGTTTACCAATGCCCATGGGTGGCTGTTACCACTTACCATCGGGTGGACTTCAAGTTCGTTTCCTATTTAATTTTATTTTTTATAACATCGAAGTAGCAAACGAGCATGCAGTCCACTGGTTGGTAAGCGGTCACTGCCGCCCATGAACATCCTTAACCAACATATAAAACAATGGTTCAATCTGAAACCAATCACAGATGCGTTGCTACTTCTGAGGACTAATATGGACTAATTCTATCGAAATGCAAGAACTGCTTCACGCTAGAAATAGGTGTGGCGGTGGTACCTCCCCGGTCGAACCCATGTTCTACCACCTCTAAAATGTTATAAAAAACAGCATTTGATCTATTTAATGATAAATGTACATTGTCGCCCAGAGACTTCTTTTATCAACCGAGGGTAAGTTTGAAAACTTAACTATGACAGATAGATTGCTGCCCTAGAAGACGATAAGTAGTCTTAGTACCCTTTAAAATACAATATGGGAGCACTTTATATTTCTCTTAGTAAATAGATTTAAGATAGTAGTGGCCCGCGTACTTTTTATCAGACTAGTCTGAAAGAGGGTTACGTTTTTCGAGCATATGTGTCCAAATACATCCGCAAACTTATTAAATTGTATATATTACGCATCTGCCATTACCTTAATTTATGTCTATAGTCTTACGCACGGAGCGATTTTCAACCGCGGCCGCCGCGGTTGCGGGCCCGCAGCTTCTGTAGGATGCAGATACAAATGTAAAAAATTAAAGCAATACTCACGACTCACGTTGTTTGCGGCTCCCGCTGCACCGGCGGGCAACCTATAGAACCGCGCGGGCCGCGGTCAGCCGCAGCCGCGGCTGTTTGCGTCCGCGCGCTCTGCGGTCAGTTGGCGGGCGAGTGCAGTAGTCAGGACCTCAACTGATGGTAAACCGCCCGTCTTGCGGTTTTCGCCCGCCACGTTTGCGGTCGATAATCGCAACCGCGACGGCAGCGGAACCGCAAAAATAGGCGGTCTCGTGAGTTTCGCACAAAAGCTGCGGGCCCGCAACCACGGCGGCCGCGGGTGAAAACTGCTCCGTGAGTACGTAGCCTTACAATCCACTAGCTTTAAATTGATTCGAAAAAACAAATGAAGACTGGAGTCTGATACTCTTTTGTCTTTTTTTCTCAATTTTAATGCGTAGTTGTTCTAGCGTAAGATTCCAGTGTCCCCAGACCTTATTTATTTTTGAAGTAACGAACTTTACGGAATAGAATACTCTTATATGCGTTCATGAATGTGCGCATACTGTCTTGTCTAGACAGCCCATTCACAGGTAGGTAGGCAAACAAAAATATATCTCACTTTTGTTAAATACGAGCACTGATTTTTATATACCTATCTATATCACACAGATTATTAATAAAAATATAAATTTCATATTAACAGACTATTTCTGTGGGCGGTAATTCCTCCTATCTTCGAATCTCATAAAAAATATAGAACTTTTCTTACATTCCAAGTGTTCAACTTTATGTTACTATTCGCAAAAAGAATTACAATATTAATTCTTTTTGCGAACAATCACAAGGACCATTACTTTGGGTAGGCCTGCGGAGACTTACAAAGATCGGAATTCTGAAGATCTGTCAAGAAACTCAGCGGGTTTGTCTTTTTAAATTGTATATATTATTTTTCTTTAATCATCATGTTTATTAAATGTCAACAAAAGCTAGCTCCAGTATCTTCCTTTACATTTGACTAAACAAGAGGACTGATGGGCAAAATACGCTTCAATGACACCTGATCACTTAATAAAGGAAATATATAGGTATTTTTATTGGCTGCTTACAAAATACAATAAATAATAACACAACTCAATCTCGTAAATTTCACAAGAGCGGTAAGAAAAAATAGTTTTTTATGTCTCTATTTTTATTGAATGAAGTTAAAATAATAATATGAGATTAAAAAGTCAATAACCACGATGTGGTTAAAGCAACGAGTCTTTAATTCTGGGCCTTTTTGGATTAACCTTCCCGCTGACAATTGCAAACATGTGTGCTATATCTTAAAACTACCGCTCGCTTGACTATAGCACACATGTATGCTGTGACTACTACATGGAAGAAAACCCGCTTTATTATATTTTTATATACGTTATTTCCAATAGCTGTCATAGAAGAATAAGTAGATAAATTATACACAAGTTTGTATTTGCCGATTCAATGCATTCATATAATATTTTGTATTTTGTAACATTTTAAATTGTATGTTCCCAACATCGTATTTAGCATAGATTTAATAAACTCAGTGCAATATGGCAGGAGTTTGAAGTGTCATGGTGGGATTTTTTTTGCGTGTTTATAAAATGGAAAAGTATAGTGTCGTTTATAACTCATAATAGTTATTTTAAACTAACTCTTCAATTTTTTATTGATGAATTCTGAATTGTGTGGTTATTCATGCGTAGCAGTATATATGTATGACCTAGTAGTACATACAAATCGACGATGTTTCGAAACAAATTTCCATACGTATGGAATCGGATTACTTACACGCACGTGGAAAACAGAACGCTGTAAACATTTGATTCAGTATCAATGCGGTATTCTCTTTGTGTCCAACCTGTACTGTATGTTTAAATACGTATACACCGAACTGAATAATACTAGAAATTCGTTGTCGCGCTTACAGTTCAGTGTCGTTTTTTTTTTATTTCTTTTACTGTCACCACTATTTATGTAACCAGGTCGAAATTTCGGCGCTACTTTACGAAATTTTATGTGCGCTACTCGAAGTATCAGGTAGCACCTCTTTTCAATCAAGTGGGTTGCACGTTTGTTTCCTACTTTAATCTTATACAAATTTTTAAATACATTTTAGTAAAAACTAAAAAAACACACTTTTGTGAAAATAATATATCATATTAGTTTTCATATTATTGCATTGTAATTTGTCCTCTATGTGTATGCATAGTTTGATCGTGCATTGTAATTTGTCCTCTATATGTATGCATAGTTTGATCGTGCATTGTAATTTGTCCTCTATGCGTAGGCATAGTTTAATCAAAACTCTGGAAACTGGAAAAAATTGAGCTCAAAGATTCCGTTACATACATACACGGACACAACCCAAATTAATAATAAATATTAATTATTAGAAGAAACTGTATTGCCTTAAGTATATTTGAACTATAACACTTCACTGTACTAAAATTGATGTTTATTTCAAAAAAAAAAACAAGCTCATAAAAGCGTGTTCAAAAGTACGAGTTCAAAAGTACCTACCCTTGTAAGAAGAGCAACTCTACTTACTCTACGCAAAATTGGAGGTGGAACTGGAGTACTGCAATTAGAACCACGGACTTCTAAAGTGAGACACCTATTTCAAACTAATTATCACTACTGCTTTACCTGTGGGAAGAGTGTGTATATGTCATTTTCGACGCACGACTTGAGTTTACTCGCATTTAAAATAGATGGCGGCATACTCCCACACTAAAGATATAAATAATACCAATGTGGAGACCTCCCGCTACTCATCAAGAGATGGCGCTACTAGTATTCTGAAACACGCTATCGAGGTATTCTCAGAATCCTGCATATATACAAGTTCCGAACAACGACTGTCGGAGCACGGCCGCTCCCCAGACATAATCACCTAGCCTGGCGGGAGATCTCCCTTTGCCAATACATGGTTCATTTTGAAAAATGTTATCTAATATATAAGTACGTATTAAAATATTAATATTGTACGTATTTACAGAGTATTTACATCACTTATCTTAACGATTTACCATTTTAAATACCATTGAGATTTCGGTAAAATATAATCACGAAACCTATGCAAACCATCCACGCGTACTGATAAAATAGGTTTAAAGTTTTAAGTAGATGGCGTTATACTCAATAAAAAAACGTAACGAGGTCATTCATCAGTAGAATTTACTCCTTACATTTTTCTCATACCAAGCCCTTATCAAATAATAATCGATTCTTAAGTAGTAAACTCCAAAAACTATAAAGACTATAAAATAAGTAATATACGTACAATATTAAGAAACCTAATACAAGTAAATGTTGTGCATACTTAGTTTATCCCAAATTTCTAATGTATATTAAACTACCAAAATATCTTTGTAAAAGCTTTTTATATGTCGCACACCGTATAAATACACGTGTACGCGGTACAAGATAATTGAATTGACGAATTTAAACATAAAAGGTTTATTGAATTTGTCTTATTTGCTGGAACGAAATCGAATATATAATATAGCACTTCTATCTATCCAATTTGACGTGAAGTCCTAAAATAAATAATCAACTCAAAATACTACAACAGTTTGGTTACAATGTCCCGGTAACACAAGCAATTTAACTTTAATCCTGTCTCACACTACACTACAAGTCTCAGGGAATATGCCGTTTAACCACAGTATTAATATCATACTGTAGTCTAACTCTGCCGTGTCCTTGAATTTTATACCTACAGACGCGCTGAACGAGAGTTCGCGTTAGGGCTACTCGCCTAAAGTATTATAATACATCTGTATACTTGACTTTCTTTCTTACGTATTATGTATTTTATTCAGTAAATTAAGGTAAAAAACAACGCGTTCTTTTAATATTTGAAAGACTTAATAATAAATCGTACACATATAATAGTTATAAATTTCACACTGAATAATATTTTACCAACCAAAATAAAAATTATTAACACTGGACGTGTTTATGCACAATTAAAGCAATCAAAAACAGCCTAATATAGTTTACAATTGCTCTTCGCTACATTATTATTTAAATAAAAAGATCCACTGCTTAAAAAACGTCACATCGCCCGCTCGCCACTACGGCACATTCGCTAGCTGTTGGGTACCGAGTGCATACCGAAATCGTGGCGCGTAGGTACAACTTGCGTTTCGTGCGTTTGTAAGAAGTTAGAATACTGTAGATACTATTACCGTGGTTTAACTTTCTCAACCCGTGGGCAGAATCATTGTGTTACATAAACAATATAAAATAAATATGTATGTTTAACCTACAAATAATTCAACTAGACCAAAAACTTATAATAACTTGTGATGTTTGTAGACTTTGTAGCAATTGATCGTAGCATGGGTCTACGCGTCGCGTCGTAGCACCGTAGCTTAAGTCTATGCAGATTAATACGATGTTTTTCTCATATTAAAGGCACTAGTTGTGTCTATATATCCTTTTATGAAACATACAATACCTTTAGCACCCATAATCCAAACTTAAATTTATAACAATATGATAAAACTAACTTCCATGTTATAAATGTACGTAGAGTACAAACCTTTATTGTCCCACTGCTGGGCACGGGCTCTCAGAATGAGAGTTTTTTAGGCCATAGTCCACCGCGCTGGCCAAGTGCGAATTGGTGGACTTCACATATCTCCGAGAACTTTTTTTTTATTTAAGAACTCTCGGGTTTCTCACGATGTTTTCCTTCGCCGAAAAGCAGTAATAATTAATTTCTAATACGCACATAAATCAGTGGTGCGCGCCTGGGTTTGAACTTCGGACCTCCCGATTGAGAGGGCAAGTTTGGACACATCCAATGGCTAAATATTATTAGCATTAAATTGCCCCATTATCAGGAATATGGCAACTATGAATATTCAATTATAGTTCTAATCTTAATATTAGTGGCTTTTTCTTCTTAACTTCTTTATTTCTCTTCCAGATAGATTACTTTACATTCTAAAGTAAAAATGTAATATAGAGTTTCAAAAGACGTTTTTCAAAGTAGGATAGTACTTTTTTGTGCTAGAGCCTTTAAGTATGGCGCTGAAAGGCCTACAAAAAAGTATGAGGAGTTGAAGAGAGTCCGTGGCTGATTTTTGTATTTCAAAATCATCTTTCAAAAGTTACCTAAACTACACTTCATCAAATAAAGTGATATTATTAGTACTCTCTTTGATTGGCCTATCTAAACTAACCCATTTTCCATTTCTATTTTCCAAAATGGGCGGTAGTAAATAAAGTTTAAAACCGCTCTGGTCTGAACTGGGTCTTTAAAGGGAAGACAATAAAAAATGAATGGATAGTAAAAAACGCAACGATGTCATCGACCTAAGTAAAAACAAGACAAAGATTTAAAACCTCAATTTGTATTAAGCATCAAGATATTTTCATGTGACAACTTAAATTGTATGAAGTTTTCTAGTTATATTTTTGCGGAGCGCGAAAAGACGAGTTAATTTATGTGTGTGTGTCACGTCACAGTACGTCACATACTGGTCTTGACGCGACACTCGCTACTGAAGCACCCCGAAAACCCCTTAGCGTTAATATGCCGTTTTCGAACGCTTATAGGTAGTTTCCATTCTGTTCCTAATATGTCAACTGTGTTCACGTGTTGGTGGGAATGCCTACGATAAGAAAAAGGCTCAAATTACGAATTTGAGTGGGACACGTATATTTTATGCTATTTATAGGTGGTAGAACCGGTGTAGTTTGTTCGGGGATGTACCACCGCCACACCTATTTCTAGCGTGAGGCAGTTCTTGCGTTTCGATAGAAGGGTGTGGTTGCCGGAACACTTTTATATAAGGCGGCCATCTTAGGCCTCGGGAGTAGCAACTTATCTGTGATTGATTTCAGATAGAACCTATGTTCAATATGAAGTTACTTACAGATGTCCATGGGCGGCAGTGACCACTTACCATCAGGTGGACTGCACACTCGTTTGATCTTTCCATCAAATAACAGGAACTCATATGATACATCACATATATATATTTTTTTTGTTTTCGAGGGGGAACCTTCCAAAGGTACCCGACGCCGTGGGAGCGACGCAGGGTTATGTGGGATTTTTACCGCACTAAAACCCCCCCGGTGGCCGTCCTCGGCGCTGAAAAGGAGGACTCCGGGATCTCGAAACGACTTCAACCGGAATCCTCGAGCGCGCTGCCCCATCGGGCTCCTCCCAGATGGGCGGCTGGGCCCACCGCTCCGTCTAGTCTTTACAACGGTATGCGACCACACATACCGCCGTCCTTCCCGGGATTGCCTGACCGAACGGTTCGAGCTCCCACTCTAACCGTCTGCAACCCCGGAAGCCCCTTTTAGTCGCCTCTTACGACAGGCAGGGGATACAGTAGCCCTATTCTGACCCCGAGGCTACAGGGACGGATACATCACATATGCGTTGCTATTCCTAATATTTCAATCATATAACAGAAACTCACCTAAAATCAATCACATGCGTTGCTCCCGAGAACGAATGGTTGGTCCAAATAAAAGTTAGGTTACAAACACAGGTTTGTAACCTAACTTTTATTTGGACCAACCATTCGTGTACTTACCATTCGTGGACCAACCTTCTACAAAAACGCAAAGACTGCTTCACGACAAGAGTTGGTATGGTGATGGTACCGAAACATATTCTTTTAACCATTTTACGAACGAACAGCCACGAGTGATAAAAGAGGCCCTTCACATGTAGCAAATCACAATGACAGGAAAAAACACCTAATCCATTAGTTCAACGATCGGCTTAATTCTGCTTTTATTCGGAACATCAAATGAAACGAAAAAGAACCCTCGACGTAAGGAGGGAATATTAATATCAATATTAAGTTGATCTAATATCAATATCTATTGCGCGCTCTTATTTTACACTCTATGTAGCATGTTATAAATGTATTACATGGATAGAAAAGTGGGTCATTGGGTAGTCACCAAGTATGAAACAAAGTTACTTTCCCAGTAACTCTAATTACTCTTTTAATAACCGTCCTTTTAAAACTTGAAATTTCATACAGTAAAAATTTTATAGTTGAAGTTAACTTTTTTTCTATTTCAAGTTTATAATTCGGGTCGACGTGCAACTATTAAATAATGGGAAACTTGTAATTACTTTTTATAAGATTGAAATATGAATATAATTATAATTATTTATATTTACGAGCATGGCGAGTGGTTTGACGGTAAGTGGTCACTGCTGCCCATGGACATCTGTAAGCAACTTCTCATAGAACAAGGGTTCTATCTGAAGTTGATCACAAATGCCTCGTTATGCCCAAGGACTAAGATGATCAATTGTTATGAAAATGAGCAAGCAATCCCTTCACCGAAACCCAAGAATGTGTATGGCATTGGTACTGCCCCGGTCGAACAATATATCTATGTTATATTATATGCAAGGTAGCTTGCAAACTTATTTTATAGTTGACCCGGCGAACTACGTCCCGCCTAAAAGTCAAAACTCTAAAATTATCAGTGTTTCTCTTCTATATTATACATGTATATATAAAAAACGTCCTTTTGAATCAGTCTATCTTTTAAAAACTGCATTAAAATCCGTAGCGTAGTTTCAAAAATCTAAGCATACACAGTGATAGACAGCGGGAGGCGACTTTGTTATAAACTATGTAGTGATTTCTTTTATCGTACCTATTCTACAGGTCACTAGAAGTGAAGAAAAAGTATGAGCTACAGTTAGGCAGCTGGCGACCGATTTGCATAAGTTTCATATCGAGGTAGATTCCAGTTTAGATCAGTACCAAACGATTTGATCTAGTCAATTAAGGTCCTATGTTGCTACCTTTTCGCATAAAATGGATTGAAGTTGTTTAAAAAAAGTGGGTATTAAATCATTTGCACGTGTATGCTTCACATGTATGTAGAAGCAGACATTCAGGGATCTGTATTATCACGATTTGGTAACCATACCACCATGATATGGTTACCAAATCGATCTGACCCGTAGTGGGTTCCGGGTTTGATACCGAGCCAGACATGATGAGTTTAGATTCTTGTTCTGGGTCTGCGTGTTTGTATATTCGTCTTTGTGTGTCCATGGCACCCATGACACAGGAAAAATCCTAGTGTGGGATTATGAGTGTAAAAAGCATTTTAAGTTTTTATTAAATACATTTTTATCAACACAATAAAACTCGACTGCTTAAAAAAAATAAACTGGAACTAACGGCAATAAGAAAGAAGAAGACGGCGGGAAACCGTTGGATTCAGAAGGCACAGGACCGGTTGCAGTGGCGTCATTTTGGGAAGGCCTATGTCCAGCAGTGGACCTCAAAGTGCTGATGGATGGATGGATGGAAAGGCAATATTTTTTAAGTAGTAGAGTTTTAATAATTTAACAGTACTACTTGTTGAAATTCGTAAAAAATAAGATAAGAACAACGAAATGTTAATAGTATTGCAACCAATATAGTAACCATTATACGAGAATTAACGCAGTAAGTCTAATGATTATATCCAAGCAGAATACTCAGTCACTGCGGATTATTTAACGCTGCGTTGCACGGGAGATCAAAGTTCTTATTGCAATGTCTAATTACTGTATGTCGACGACCTATTGATAGCTGTGGTATTGCCATATTACAGTGGTTCCCAACCTTTTCAAGGACTTCGGAGGACAGCTTTAACTTTTTTAACTAATATTCGTATGTTTTTACATATTCGCATTCTTGTAGAACTGCAGTTTAAAGACAAAAAAAATAAAATAAGTGTAAATCTATATAAATGTAACTTTGACGACCAAAAACAAAAAAAAGTCTCCAAATTTACATTTTACCGCCCATTAAGTTATTCCTATAGCGGCGCCTATTACTCCCTAAAATTACCCGATTTACCCCCGATGGGGTAATTACCCACAGGTTGGGAACCCAGGCCATATTATACTGTTTACCCGGATTTGTCCTTTAGATCGCCGGCGAGATTTGTTCTCAGCAGATCAGTGAATGATGAGATAGAAGTGTAAACTACACTTAGGTACTTCTACTTAACAAGAATTGAAACTGAATTGATTGTAAGAGTTTAAAGAATATGGTAGAGAACATGTTAAGCGTCCCATGTTAGTACACATGGTAGCATCACATCTATCTTCTTCTTCTATCTATACTATAATAAATCTGTAAGAGGTCGCTATCTGTACATGGAATAAATTTAGGTGAAAACCATTTCTAGGGGTCTTTAATACGATATAGAACCCAAAATAATGGTTTTTAGAAATCTTTTCTGTTTGTCTGTTTGTCTGTTTATCTGTTTGTCTGTTTGTCTGTTTGTCTGTTTGTCTGTGTGTTTGAAAACGCTAATTTCAGAAACGGCTTATCCAATTTGAATATAATTTTCACCGATGTGTTGTGGGAAACTTCACTTAACATTTAGTGTTTATTTTATGTAAATCGGTTTATAAATAAAAAAGTTATGTCAATTTAAAACTACGCAGTATTTATTCTGTGTTCGATAAGTTTTAACAAGATATGTAACTGCATAGTTGAATTGGTTGAAACTAAACACGTTATGGTCTGTAAAATGTATTCCTCTGTTATGTATTTTTTATTGGTTATGTGTGTACCTATGTTATTTGATACTATACAAATCTATATCTCTATCCCTACTAATATTATAAATGCGAAAGTAACTCTGTCTGTCTGTCTGTCTGTTGCTCTTTCACGCCTAAACTACTGCACCGATTTTTATGAAATTGTGTACACAGATAGTGGTGAACTTGGGATCCATTATAGGCTACTTTTTATTTCAAAAAATGGGTTGGAAATGTTAAAATCGAGCATAAAGTTTTGTATGGTAGTGGTAAGAGGTGTACTAATAATTCCGTCAAGGGGTATCATAGGTTTGATTAAAAACTTATGTGTATAATAAAACATTAAAAAATATTGATTTTGAGTCGAAAACATGTATCCGTAAAACTCGGTATGTCGCGAATTTTGTTAAATTCCAATGCAAATGACAATCACCATATTGGCCATTTCGCCTGGACGTCATCGTGAGTTCGTTCAGAAATAATACATATTAATTGGTAACAATTAATTATCTTATTCAAATAGATGTGATATAAATTCGATTTAAATGAAAACGTATTTATAATGCGAAAGATACGATTGTAATTACGAGGAATTCCCGATGAGTTAAATATTAGGTATACTTACGCTATCTATCACTGTTCTGTTGAATTACGTTGAATGAACATTTGATAGATGGCGTTATCTACAATACAACTACGAAGTAATATCGATAAATTAAATGTTGATGTTGAATTACTAATTATTCCGTTAAGGGCCACGAAACACTGGATTGCAACATTAAATATAAAATAAATCCGCGATAGCATATCTCCATAAGTTATGGTTAAGTCACAATAATTATTTTTATGTTCCATATTTCAACTAAAAATATTACGTTATTTTCGAGTGTGTTCTCTTCTGTTCGGTATTAATCCTTATATAAATAAATGCATTCGTTAGCTTTTACACTATATGCATCAAATAAATACTTTTGAAGATATTAGAGATTTAAAATTAAAAAGATCGCGATTTGCCTCTTGGCAGGGGTAGGTAACCGTCTAGCTCGCGCATGCTAATACAAGCCGACCGCGGAAGAGCGTGAATTTTTAGAGTTATCTGACCACTTGATAGTGTCCAGTGTTGAACAGGACACGAATGTAAAATGCGTTTGTAAGAGTAGCCTCTTTTTGTACTAGACCAGTACAAACGTTGCACTTCAAATGAGGCCAGGCTGGCGAGGTGAAAGAGCATGGTTTTGTCATGTTAATTAATAATATTACGGTAGCATTTTATTTCTATTGCCCTATTTTACAAAGTATGATTTTATTTAAACCATCCTTTTAAATGTTAATAATCCCTAATTATTATCTCACAATAATAATAATATTTAAAACAAATAAAATTAAAATCTATTTTTTGTGGTGGTTGCATTTCGTTCACCTATAATCTTACTCAGAAATTTAAATCCGATAAAATAGTGTTTTCCAAATCGGAAAAGTTAAAATCAATCTTTGTAATCGATGCGTTTAGGTTTAAATGTGGAGGAGAATTTATTTTACAGGTTGCTTCTTGATATTGGGTGACCACTAAGATTGTTAATTAGTTCAAAGTAAGGCGGTTTACAATCGTCTAATTTTAAAATTCTAATTCTAATTCGTCTAATTTTAAAAATATTTTCACCTAACAATTATGATCTTATCCACAAATACATACCTATCTACTTTAAATTCGTTTTTTTACTCTTTGTTTGTCCGGGTAATAACCTGAGCGGCTAAACTCATTTGGATCGGACTTTCACTATAGAAAAGGTTGTGGAACAACATAAAGACTATTTTTATCATAGAATTTCAATGGAGTCGAGATTTGTGCGGGAATAACTTTGCGATACACTCATTTTCACGCGGGCGAAGCCGCGGGTACAGCTAGTATCTATATATACTTATATAAAAACTTTTTACTAGGGGTTCCTCTTATGACGTAGACGTCAGTTAAGAATGAATTTTCTCACCCCCCCCCCCCCCCCCAAGGAGATGATAGGAGATGTAACTTGGTATGAAAGTCAGTCAATTTTGAGGCTACCTCAATGAAATTTAGTATTTCGCTTTGATTTTTATGTTGAAACATAGTTTTAAACCGACTTCCAAAAAGGAGGAGGTTATCAATTCGTCTGTATTTTTTTTTTATTTATTTTTTATATTTGTTACTCGATTTCTCCGCACTGGGTGAACGGATTTTGATGATTTTTCTTTTATTTGAAAGAATGTACCTACTTCAAGAGTACTCTGATGAGTTTGATACGGTTCTGATCATAGGATCCATTTCCTTGAAGCAAATTAACGAAATTAGCGATACTCGGCCAAACCTAAGCTGTAGGAGTCCAATTGGGTTGAATGTAGAATGAGATTACTAAGCAGATTTTTCCTAAAAAAATTGACTTTCAACTCTTCAATCCTGATGACGCAGGGGTACTGCTAGCCTGAACCGTAGAAGTAAGTCAATTTGTTTTTATGGATATATAATAAGATTGATAAACAAATTCGTGGGACAAAAATTTGATCTTCAACTCCTCAACCCCGATGATGTAAGGGTATTTCAAGACTAAACCGTAAGAGTTGGCTATTTGGTACTTACGGTTATGTAATAAAAATACCAAGCAAAGATGAACGGTAAAAATTTTGACCTTCAACTCCTCAACCCTGATGATGAAAGGTTACTTCAAGCCTAAGCCATAGGAGATGGCCATTTAATGCTTTCGGGTATGTAATATGATTACTAAGCAAAGAAACAAAATGAAAATTTCGACCTTCAACTCCCCACCCCTGATGATGCAGGATACTGCTAGCCTAAACTATACGAGATGGGCATTTGGTGCTTTCAGGTATTTAATATAATTACTAAGCAAAGACAAATGATGACAATTTTGACCTTTAACTCCTCAACCCTGATGATGCAGGGGTACTTCAAGCCTAAGCCATAGAAGTTAGCTATTTAGTGCTTTCGGGTATGTAATATAATTACTAAGCAAAGACACAAAATGAAAATTTCGATCTTCAACTCCTCAAGCCTGATGATGCAGGGTACTGCAAGCCTAAGCCATAGGAGTTGGCCATTTAATGCTTTCGGGTATGTAATATAATTACTTAGCAAAGATACAAGATGAAAATTTTGACCATCATCTCCTCAACCCTGATGATGCAGGGGTGCTTCAAGCCTAAGCCATAGAAGTTAGCTATTTAGTGCTTTCGGGTATGTAATATAATTACTTAGCAAAGTCCAAGATGAAAATTTTGACCATCATCTCCTCAACCCTGATGATACAGGGGTGCTTCAAGCCTAAGCCATAGAAGTTAGCTATTTAGTGCTTTCGGGTATGTAATATAATTACTAAGCAAAGACACAAGATGAAAATTTTGACCATCATCTCCTCAACCCTGATGATGCAGGGGTGCTTCAAGCCTAAGCCATAGAAGTTAGCTATTTAGTGCTTTCGGGTATGTAATATAATTACTAAGCAAAGACACAAGATGAAAATTTCGATCTTCAATTCCTCAAGCTTGATGATGCAGGGTACTGCAAGCCTAAGCCATAGGAGTTGGACATTTAATGCTTTCGGGTATGTAATATAATTACTAAGCAAAGACACATGATGACAATTTCGACCTTAAGCTCCTGAGCCCTGATGATGCAGGGTACTGCAAGCCCAAGCTATAGAAGTTCGCTCGCAAGTGCTTACGTATAAGTAATAAGAATACTAAGCAAAGACACGGGATATTTTTTTACCTTCAACTCCTCCCTGATGATGCGGGATAGTGCAAGCCCAAATTATAAAAGGTAGTCACATTATGCTTACGGTTGTTTTTAGTATATATTATGAGTTTAATGACAGCTCATTAAACTGAAATGTGATTAAAAAATTAAACTTTAATACATCAACCCTGATAATCTAAGTACACAACCTACCTAAACCGTATGAGTTTGGTACTTATTGATTACAATACATTACGACCCGTTCCTGAGAGAACATTATGATGAAAAGTGTCACTTTGAATACCTAAATCCTAAAAATGCAGGAGTATTGTCATGTTATTATTAAGAGTTGGATTTAGCTGTGGCTTTTTAAACAGGATGGGTTAGGTTAGGTTGGAACATAAAAGAAAACATAAAAAATAAGCGAGCAGGGTGCGGCAGCACCCTGCGAGCGGGTGCGCCCTGTTCGTATGAATTGTAAAAGTGTTTTGATTTTGTCTTCTGCTTTACAAAGAACAATTTACGCGCACAAATAGCTCGATGCACCTCTTAAAAGATCTTATCTTTGACCACATGAAACAAAATATGAACTTAGAATATATGTCGCTGTTCAGTGATATTCCAATTTTCTAATGATTTATTTGTTATCCGGAAAAGTTAAAATCAATCTTTATATCGATACGTCTTCGCTTAAATGCCTCCACATTTGGTTGAAAAAGTATATCCCGATATCTATACTTCTATACTAATATATAAAGCTGAAGAGTTTGTTTGTTTGTTTGAACGCGCTAATCTCAGGAACTACTGGTTCGAATTTAAAAATTCGTTTTGTATTGAATAGACCATTTATCGAGGAAGGCTTTAGGCTATATAACATTACGCTGCAACTATTAGGAGCGAAGAAATAATGGAAAATGTGAAAAAAAACGGGGAAAATTATTCATCCTTGAGGGCTTCCGTTAAGTGCGCAGCGAAAACGGTACAAGATACCAAAAATATATGTATGAACTAGCTGTACCCGCGGCTTTGCCCGCGTGCAAATCAACATGTCACAAAGTTTTACCCGCGCAAATCTCGACACCGTGGGAATTCTATGATTAAAAGTAGTAACTTTAAAATCGGTTTGGCCGCTCAACGATTACCTGGTCAAACACAGAGTGAAAAAACGAATTTAAAGTGTGTATTTGTGGGTAGGAACGTATTGTTTTGTATTTTTTTGTTTAAATTAGACGAATTCTAATATTGTAAACCGCTTTTTTGAACCAATTTACATTCTTAGCGGTCTAATTCACAATATCGGGATACTTTTTTTCAATCAACTCCTCCACATTTGAACCAACTGATTGACTTGAATTGAACTTTTCCGAATTGGAAAATACTATTTGAAGTAATTTTGGCGGATTCAAATTTCTAAGTAAGATTATACGTAAACCTACTTTTAATATTAATTTGTGTTCAGGAGTTCCGGAAGGCATTAAGGAATTCAAAAATTCTGTTGGATAATGTAATGCTTCCTCCATCTCAATGACTGTGTCTACCGAATAGTAGATCTGTGACGCTGCTTTAAATTTAAAAAAAAAAAATCATATATTTTATCGACACGTTCATTGGGTATATAGCCGTCTTTTGGAACAAATTTATAGTGTTATTGGTTGTATTAACAATATCGGGATATACTTTTTCAACCAACTTCTCCACATTTAAACGAAGACGTATCGATTTATAGATTGATTTTAACTTTTCCGGATAACAAAGCACTATTATCTACTTGAAGTCTACTATATACTTTAGGTATCCAAAGTGACACTTTTCATCATAAAGTTCTCTCAGGAACGGGTTGTAATGTATTGTAATCAATAAGTACCAAACTCATACGGCTTAAGTAGGTTGTGTACTTAGATTATCAGGGTTGATGAATTGAAGTTTAATTTATTAATCACATTTCAGTTTAATGAACTGTCATTAAACTTATAATATATACCAAAAACAACCGTAAGCATTATGTGACTACCTTTTATAGTTTAGGCTTGCACTATCCCGCATCATCAGGGAGGAGTTGAAGGTAAAAAAAAATATCCCGTGCCTTTGCTTAGTATTCTTATTACTTATACGTAAGCACTTGCGAGCCAACTTCTATAGCTTGGGCTTGCAGTACCCTGCATCATCAGGGCTGAAGAGCTTAAGGTCGAAATTGTCATCATGTATCTTTGCTTAGTAATTATATTACATACCCGAAAGCATTAAATGGCCAACTCCTATGGCTTAGGCTTGCAGAACCCTGCATCATCAGGCTTGAGGAGTTGAAGATCGAAATTTTCATCTTGTGTCTTTGCTTAGTAATTATATTACATACCCGAAAGCACTAAATAGCTAACTTCTATGTCTTGAAGCACCCCTGCATCATCAGGGTTGAGGAGATGATGGTCAAAATTTTCATCTTGTATCTTTGCTTAGTAATTATATTACATACCCGAAAGCATTAAATGGCCAACTCCTATGGCTTAGGCTTGCAGAACCCTGCATCATCAGGCTTGAGGAGTTGAAGATCGAAATTTTCATCTTGTGTCTTTGCTTAGTAATTATATTACATACCCGAAAGCACTAAATAGCTAACTTCTATGTCTTGAAGCATCCCTGCATCATCAGGGTTGAGGAGATGATGGTCAAAATTTTCATCTTGTATCTTTGCTTAGTAATTATATTACATACCCGAAAGCATTAAATGGCCAACTCATATGGCTTAGGCTTGCAGTACCCTGCATCATCAGGCTTGAGGAGTTGAAGGTCAAAATTGTTATCATGTGTCTTTGCTTAGTAATTATATTACATACCTGAAAGCACTAAATAGCTAACTTCTATGGCTTAGGCTTGAAGTACCCCTGCATCATCAGGGTTGAGGAGTTAAAGATCAAAATTTTCATCATGTGTCTTTGCTTAGTAATTATATTACATACCTGAAAGTACTAAATAGCTAACTTCTATGGCTTAGGCTTGAAGTACCCCTGCATCATCGGGGTTGAGGAGTTAAAGGTCAAAATTTTCATCATGTGTCTTTGTTCAGTAATTATATTACATACCTGAAAGCACCAAATGCCCATCTCGTACAGTTTAGGCTAGCAGTATCCTGCATCATCAGGGGTGAAGAGTTGAAGGTCGAAATTTTCATTTTGTGTCTTTGCTTAGTAATCATATTACATACCCGAAAGCACCAAATGGCCATCTCCTATGGCTTAGGCTTGAAGTAACCCTGCATCATCAGGGTTGAAGAGATGATGGTCAAAATTTTCATCTTGTGTCTTTGCTTAGTAATTATATTACATACCCGAAAGCACTAAATAGTTAACTTCTATGTCTTAGGCTTGAAGCACCCCTGCATCATCAGGGTTGAAGAGATGATGGTCAAAATTTTCATCTTGTGTCTTTGCTTAGTAATTATATTACATACCCGAAAGCACTAAATAGCTAACTTCTATGGCTTAGGCTTGAAGCACCCCTGCATCATCAGGGTTGAGGAGATGAAGGTCAAAATTTTTACCGTGTATCTTTGCTTGGTATTTTTATTACATAACCGTAAGTACCAAATAGCCAACTCTTACGGTTTAGTCTTGAAATACCCTTACATCATCAGGGTTGAGAAGTTGAAGATCAAATTTTTGTCTCATGAATTTGTTTAACAATCTTATTATATATCCATAAAAATAAATTGACTTACTTCTACGGTTCAGGCTAGCAGTACCCCTGCATCATCAGGATTGAAGAGTTGAATGAAGGGCAATTTTTTTAGGAAATATCTGCTTAGTAATCTCATTCCACATTCAACCCAATTGGACTCCTACAGCTTAGGTTTGGCCGAGTATCGCAAATTTCGTTAATTTGCTTTAAAGAAATGGATCCTATGATCAGAACCGCATCAAACTCATCAAATAAAAGAAAAATCATCAAAATCGGTTGGCGGGAAATTGAGTTATTCATCTATTTATCGCGCACATCGTTAATGCAAATATCAGACTTATGCGCTTTTCTTATGGATGCCACTGTCAAAAGTGAACTAAAAATAAATGGGACCTCAAGACACGCACTACCTTTCAAATGAAAAAAAAATCATCCAAATCCGTTCACCCAGTGCGGAGGAATCGAGTAACAAATATAAAATTAAAAAAAAAATTAAAAAAAAAAAATTGTGACGAATTGATAACCTTCTCCTTCTTGGAAGTCGGTTTAAAACCATGTTTTAACATAAGAATCAAAGCGAAATACTAAATTTTATTGAGGTGGCCTCAAAATTGACTGACTTTCATACAAACTTACATCTCCTATTTGGGTTAAAGTGGGGGGGGGATCAGAAAATTCATTCTTAACTGACGCCTACGTCATAAAAGGAACCCCTAGTAAAAATCATATTCGTATCTTTAGCATTTTACGCTCTGCGATGTTTATTCAATAGATGAGTGAGAGAGCATCCTTTCGTTTTTATATAAGTATATATAGATATAGAGATATAGATTTGTATAGTATCAAATAACATAGGTACACACATAACCAATAAAAAATACATAACAAAGGAATATAATTTTACAGACCATAACATGTTTAGTTTCAACCAATTCAACTATGCAGTTACTTATTAACACTTATCGAGAATAAATACTGCGTAGTTTTAAATTGACATAACTTTTTTATTTATAAACCGATTTACATAAAATATACACTAAATGTTAAGTGAAGTTTCCCACTACATATCAGTGAAAATTATATTCAAATTGGATAAGCCGTTTCTGAGATTAGCGTTTTCAAACACACAGACAAACAGACAAACAGACAAACAGACAAACAGACAAACAGACAAACAGACAAACAGATAAACAGACAAACAGACAAACAGACAAGATTTCTAAAAACCATTATTTTGGGTTCTATATCGTATTAAAGACCTCTAGAAATGGTTTTCACCTAAATTTATTCCATGTACAGACAGCGACCTCTTACAGATTTATTATAGTATAGATAGAAGAAGAATTATTTCTCTTGAAATGATCTAAAAGAATGTCAGATTAACTCACTAGAACCGTTTTCATGGTAATCAAATTCGGTCGAAATTAGTTAAGAGTTGTATAAACGTAATAATATTAATCTTTGTCCAAATAAATGTGTTGTTGATTAAGAGTATTTAATTGTGAACAAAATTGTCTTTGACATCACTTAATTTCAATGAACATCTTAGAAGATATTGATATCTTAGAGATCTTGCGTCGTTTTATCGTCGTGTAAAAATACTTTTTAAATACTATTTGATTTTTTTTTAAGGATATTTTGTTTTAGGTTCTAATAATTTCACAATTATTTTTTTATACATGAGCTATATGAGTTAGCTATGTCCTTTTCAAAACTAAATTGTCTAAAATAATACTAGAAAATGAAACGGACAAAGTCGTGGGTAACAGCTATAATTTATAAAGCTGAGGAGGTTGTTTGCAAAAATAAATTAAGCCCAGAATAACTATTCCACGTGGACGAAGTCGCGGGCACAGCTAGTATCTGAAATATTTCCAATAGTACTTTTGCTTTATTCATACTCCCACTTTGCGGCGGTAACATCGCAGACTGGCGTAAGGTATGCGGACTTCTCCTTGCCCGGGCAATTGCCCTAGTGGTTACACTGCCCACCGGTGTTATCCGCTGCCGTAAGACATCGATGCAGCCTTGGATCTTCGTACCTATGCTAGCTGCTAGAGCAGATTTAGTCCTCGTCGTCTGAGGATACCTGCTCTTCATTTCATGAGGAAACAGTATCCCGTAGGGCAGTCGAACATGGAGGTGTTCGAAACCTCTCAGATGAGATTGTGGCCCATTCTTAGTGCGTTCGTACCTAATTCTAACTGTAGGAATTATACTGTATTGACTGAATTGTACCTTTTTTTGTTCTGGTGGGGAACCTTCAAAAAGTTCCCAACGCCGTGGGAGCTACGCGGGTTTATATGGGATTCTTACTGCACTACAACCACCCCGATAGCCGTCCTCAACGCTACACAGAGGACTCCGGGATCTCCAAAGGAACAACGTATGCAAGGAGAATAGGATGGGATTCTTTCCCTTCTACCTAGTCCTTCCTCCCTCCTCCCTTCCTCCCTCCTACCTGGATGTTACGGCTGTGCCGCTTTTTTGTTCGACTTGGCGGGGGCACTGCCGTGCCTCCAGATACGGAACCTGATTCTAACTGAGGTTGATTACAGATGTAGGACAAATCCACATTTTTTTGTGTATTTCAGTTGGTTCTAATTTTGTACTCCTTTTCAGTTAATAAATCTTATGACAGCTTCTAGACTTTCTAACTTTATGATTTCAATGAATGAATTTTGTTAGTAAATTAGGTTAATAAGAAGATTAATTGAAAGAAACCCAAAATAAGAAATGAAATATATTTCATTAAAGTAAAATAAGTACCCAAGTAGGTACTTAACATATAATTAATTTGTCTTATTTATTGAATGTGTAAGTATTTTCATATATTTTCTTAATTTTTAACACGCTTTTATTAGCTTGGGGTGTAAGTATGTATCGGAATCTTTAGAGCTCATATTTCACCGGTTTCCAGAATTCTGATAAAGTTGAAACTTAGCACACGTATCAAGGACCGATGACAATGCAATAATATAATAAAAAAAACAATAAAACGTGTTTACAATTTTTACTAAAATTTATAAAATATTACGTTTCATTGTTCATTTTTTATAATATCGCAGTAGCAAACTAGCACCGGTAAACTGGACTGTACCACCCAGTGCCACCATGCCACCCTCCATTTCTTATGAACCCGAGATAATAATGTTTCCTAGCGAAATTGCTCACAGATGCGTTGCTACACCTGAGAACTGTGTTGGAATGCCTTGGACAAGCATATCTCCCTTGAATCCACGTACATTCCACATTTAAAGATCAAGGTTTTCAAGGTGTTAGAATTAATGTTCGACCACGGCCACACTTATTCCTAGAGTAAAGCAGTGCTTGCGTTTCGGTGGACGGGTGTCGGTTGCCGGACGGTTGCCGGCACACCATCATTTGCGGTGAAAATCATAGTGAAGTCATATCATAACCTTTATGATGAATGCCGCTACCAGTGTGACAACACATGTAGTGTCACGAATCAAGAATAAAATTTATTAAATTTTGAATAGTTTATTATAACTTTATAGGGCGGGCACCGTCGCTCGGCTGGCAGACAAAAAATGTCGGATGGCCGCTGTATTTTTCTAGAACCTTCTGCTTTACATTGTCTACGGATTCCTTTTTAACCTGAAAAAGAATACACATTATAATTAATGCAGTTTTTGTTTCTCTTGTTGTTAATCTTGTTATTATTGGATATGAAAAATTAAACCTTGTCAGCGGACTTGGATGGGTAGTTTGTCAAATTTCAACAACGATTAGCCGCTAACTCTTCTTCCTACAATCCGCATTGAAGAAGATTTGTATACTCTTACTCTTTGTATACTCTATACCTCCCCAATGCTATCTAATCGAATGCCATGCCTATCAATAGAACTAAAAAGCTACATTTTTAATCCTAATGATAGACTGAGGACTCTGATGGTCGCCTCTTATAAAAGTGTGCCGGCCACCACACCCTTCCATCGAAACGCAAGAAATGCTTCACGCTAGAAATAGGTGTGGCGGTGGTACTTCCCCGGTGTAACTACACTGGTTCTACAACCTGGAGAACTCATTTCTTTTCATACTAAATAAAATTGAAAATACAATTAATAGAATAAAGCATTGATTCGCAAAGCGGACAGAATAACTGTTTCATCGCAAATAACTTTCTAAACTAAGTTCTAGGTATTTTTCCAGTTAGTGACATATTTCCTGTGATGCATAAATGTCAACATTAGTACTATGCGTTCCTTTCATCTTTATTTGTCTACTTGTCCGTATAACGAATCAATCTGTCATCATCGATACGACAGATGCGATTAAAGAAATCAAATCGTAACGATTCTTTACCAGAAGACACCCTATGTACCCGTTACTCAGTAACGAATACTTATGATTTGCAGCAATTAGTATTAAATTATCGTTAGCAAAAGAAACCTCATACAAGATACACACAGGTCTAATACATATTCATAGACAATTGCTTCTACTTAATCATAATTAACGTCAATTTGTCAATCTCGCTAAAATGAATAAACAATATAGAATCCCGTGGGTGACACGGGAATAAACAGCGTCGTCCAACGCTTTCAAAGTTCATTACTCTTGTTATAATAACAATATTTCATAATCTTTTAAAGTGCCAATTTGAAATTGTTATTGAAATGGCCTTTCTAATAATGAAATTGATGTTTACACCAAAGTGTGTTAGAATGAAGTTAATCGTTCTTTAAAATAATACTTGACTGAAATATTTTTTTTACTGCATTTAGAATACTTACAAATGTATTTTAATGAAAAATAATAATTAGTTAAACTTTTCTAAATTGAACCGCAACTAAATTATTTTTACTTTTACTTGTAATTTAGTATACTGTAGTATCTCTCTCTATATATATTAACACGTAAAGCAAAAACTTGTGATTCGTTCGTGTGTATAGTTGATGTAGACAAGGATTCCGCAATGCTAATATTTTTTCAAATCAACTAGAAACACATTACACTCCCTACCTTGCATTTGACACAAATACATACAGAATAAACGAAATAGAATTTCAATGTCTTACTATGAAAACGCATACGGTCAAAATTGTCAGATGTCTCTCTCAAAATGTCCGCTAATACTTTTAAATGCAGCTTAATTAAAAAACCTCATTTTACCTTTTGTTTAGTTTTTTATTTGAAAATTATTACAATTTATTTAAATTAGAGAAATATTGGTGCTACTTTGTACAATATGAAATTTGGTTTTTTAATTTAAATTACAGTCGAATTTCGACCGTTGCGACGGGTGCCTAGTACTTAGTAATTTTGTATTGTTATGCAATCGTTTATGTTTTATGCTGGCTCTACGCACGCGTCAAATAGTCTACGCAGCCCGCGAAACGAGAGTGCCAAACATTTCTTGACTTCGCGTTCCTACATGGCAAAGTTCCTACCGCTTACAGTTTTCAGTTCCGAAGCTTGACACTCTATACACACGAGATTTCTTGCAAATACGTGTTAAGTCATAACTCGCTCGACACTAAAATTAAACTGCACGAAATCAGAGACCATTCCCAAAAAGAAAATCCGTTGAAGTAGGTACTTCTAATAAAGACGAAACAAATTTTTCCGTATTATATTTATTGTAAATATCTTGTTATGGCGTTTCACGAACATTCCATTAGCGGCTTACTTTTCTAAACTCAATATGGCGAAGATCCGAAGATGGCAAAATAATTATTATACAACTAAACGGGATCTCCGAGAAGTATTATATCCACACACAAAATAAAATTACTAAGAACATATTTTTTTATAAAATTTAATTTATTTGCATTAATATGCGTATTTAAAAATCTAGGATTCTGATACCAAAGAATTTTTAAATTATATGCGTACAAAATTCATATGGCTTCCATTATTTGTAAGGGAGCTTCTCATAAGGATATCCATATTCATGAAAATTCTTAAGTGAGACAAAAGTAAATTGATATATGCCCTAGTCGTGACCAGTTAAAAATAGCCTAGCCTAGTATAAAAACAGCCTATGTTAATCAGAGATAATGTATTATTCTAATGGTAAAAGAATTTTTAAAATTGGTTCCGTAGTTAATTCATAACAAACATACAAAAATACAAAGTTTTCTTCTTTATAATATTAGTATAGATAAAGAAGTATAGATATAGATTTTACGCGCACAAAATTTACAAAAATCTGTGGTGCGTTCTAAAATTATTATTCTCAACAGAGTCCATATATATATCTTACTCAGATCAAAAATAAATCGACCTACTTAACTTTTACTTTTTTTTCATCTAATCGAAGTAGCAAACGAGCATGCAGTCCACCTGATGGTAAGTGGTCACTGCAGCCCATGGATCTGTAAGCGACTTCATATAGAACATGGGTTCCATCAGAATTCAATCACAGATGCGTTGTTACTCCCGAGGACTGTAATGGTCGCCTCATATAAAAGTATGCCGGCAACCACACCTTTCCATAGAAACGCAAAAAATGCTTCACGCTGGAAATAGGTGTAGCGATGGTACTTCCCCGGTCGAACCACACCGGTTCTACCACCTGTAACGTACCACCCTTACTTACCAACGAAACCACGCAACCACCAAAGCCACCGCCCGTCATCCGAGCGCCGTACACTCCTTCCGCAGATCTCAAGATGTCGACCAACTGGTCTAGCTCGGGGCACGACACCTCCATCAAGTTGCTGAGAGAGTCGTGAGATTCATAAAACAGCTGCCCGACCTAGAAAAAAGCATTACTATTTTAAAATTTATTTATTATATACTAGCTGTCCCGACAAACGTTGTTTTGCCATATAAAAATAAAAAAAATGTTAAGAGTGGACAACCCTTAAGGGGTATGAAAAATAGATATTGGCCAATTCTCGGACCTACTGAATAAGCATATAAAATTTGGTAAAAATCGGTCGAGCCGTTTCGGAGGAGTTTGGCAACAAAAACTGTGACACGAGAATTTTATATATTAGATTTTGACGACCCGCGTGGCGCTGCGATTGCCATACCGGTCTGACGCGCAATGGTTTCTGGATTCGATTCCCGGCCAGTCAGGTATCTGAATGATGAGTTTAGATTCATGTTCTGGGTCTGGGCGTTTGTGTATTCGTCTTGTATGTGTCCATGGTACCCACGCCACAGGAGAAAATCCTAGTGTGGAGCTATGATTGTAGAAAGCGTATAACGTAAAGCTTATAACGTATAATGTAGTAGTATATGCAGTTATACTTGATGTTGCTTGACAAGTAATGCCAATATACGTCATAATTACCTAACCCCCAATAAGATTAGTCTTACTTAAGGCCGGCCATGGATGAATTGTTAGGTATCTTTCGAGTATAAGGCCAGTGAAGGGCGCCACGCTAGGGGGCACTTGTGCATTGGAGATCCCGGGGCACCCTGAAAGCGCTGATGAAGGCCACCGAGGAGGTTTTAGCGGGTAAGAATCCCACATAACCCGAAGTCTGTCCCAAGGCTTCGGTGTACCTCTTGAAGGATTCCTCCCCGTCACAAAAAAAAAGAAAAAAAAGGTACATTCATATTAAGGGGCAAATTTGGCCTCGAAACACCTCTCACCCTTAAAACAAGAGTAAATCTTAACACTGTTATTGACTATAAATAGTTTTAGTGGTGGTGCCGAAGTTGGTTCGACTTTGGGTTCTAGGGTTTAGTCGTAGGGTGCTAGTATCACGAAATTTAAAAAAATCTAAGTATCATATTTTGAGAAGACGCCCGCGGCCAACTTTGAAACACTAGTGGATTGATATTGACAAAAAAGTGAGTTAATAACAAAAGTTACCCTATCCAAGTCCTTTAACGGCAATGTCCTTGAAGCTTCCTCAGTCCGAACGATTTCTTCAATAACGTGTTTCGCACGTTTCATGACCAATTCGTCGCAGTTCATTTGTTCTAACTCTGTCAATAAAAAAAATATTTTCAAACAATTACAATGCATATATCTGTTGATGCGCGCGATAGATCACTAACGACATCATTATGGGTAAAACTTAGCATTTTTATAATATTGTGACAGCAATAGCAATTGTCCAACTACAGATTACAGATTCGATGCTACTTCCGAGCGTTAAAATGGTCGCCTCATAAAATTGAGCACACCCTTCAGCAAGCAACCGCTTCATGCTAGAGACAGAGCAGAGCTTCACTCTCTTCAGACAAGTACACCACAGCGCTTATCGCATTATCGAAATAGAGGCTGTGGTACCTTCGAACGGAGTCGAACAACAAAGTTGTACTTACTTTTTATATCTCATCAACCCATTATTGGCCCACTGCTGGGCACGGGTCTCCTCTCAGAATGAGAGGGGTTAGGCCATAGTCCACCGCGCTGGCCAAGTGCGGATTGGTGGACTGCACACACCTCCGAGAACTTTTTTTTTTTTTTAAGAACTCTCGGGTGTGTAGGTTTCCTCACGATGTTTTCCTTCACCGAAAACTGTCAACTTTTTATATACCTACCACAAATTAAACAAAGTTGTATTTACCACAAATTATCGCTTCCTTTTATTTTATTTATTTATACAAACTTACAGTGTAGTTAGTGGTAGTGTAGGCAATTTTACATTTTAAAAATTAACTTAAACATTCCATTATATGATTATACACAGTATATAACCACTTAGATTATAATAAGACAATATATGAAACACAACCTTTGAGAAGTCACACAAGTGACACGAAATTATATCAAGTTTTTCATGTGCCTGATTGAGTGTACAGAGAGCTCGGGTGAAAGGTGCATTAGCTAAAAGGTTGGGCCTGGCTGTCGGTACGACCAGCGGCGGAGGGCGCCGACGTCTCCATACGTACCCGTCTGGGACACAGAGTTCAAGGCGACACAATACACTCGAGTTATGCGTTATACCAAGCAGTAATCTAAGTTTGCGTACTCTCGGCGTACTCTTAGTTTCTATGTCATCCATCCATCAGCCTTTGAAAGTCCACTGCTGGAAATAGGCCTCCCCTAATCTGTTCCTATGTAATAAATAATTATTCTCACTCTTTATATCCTCGACCTTCGCGCTCCTCAAGGATGGTAGCCCCAGCGCTTCGGCCGCAGCGTGGCACTGCGCCCGGCGCTGTGGATACTCGCTACCAGTCAACTGGTGCTTCACGTTGGAGTTTATCACCAGGAGCACGGCGCCTTCGGCCTCTAGTGGTATGTGGGTGGCTTCTAGTGACCTGTGAGAATAGGTACGATAATCACTACATAGTATAAAACAAAGTCGCCACCCGCTGACTGTCCCTATGTATGCTTAGATCTTTAAAAGTACTCTACGGATTTTAATGCAACTTTTTTAATAGATAGAGTGATTCAAGAGGATTTTATGTAAAATACATGTATAATATAGTGGAGGAACACTGATAATTTTAGATTTTTGAGTTTTATGCGTAACGAAGTTCGCCGGGTAAATTGTAAAGTACTTTCCCAACTATATTGGGTGCCATATATTTTAAGAAAATTCTTTTAAATTATGTTGACAACCTAATAATTATGTTGTTAGTACACACACACACGCAGGCAAATTTGTATTGCGCGCACATAATAGTAACAGGCTTCGCAACACACCAGCAGCGTTGCAGATGACCACAGTCACCTGCAGCAAGCTGAGAGAACTTTTCAGAAATACAATACGAGTACGTCTACATAATATAGGTATATCAACTTTTAATATTATTTCCTTTGTTATGTTGGACCAAATAACATTAATAATAATAAAATCTTTCTTTCTTTTTTAAAATACTCAATTCTGTTTTAATTTAGAAACTAAGCTGGTGCTCTAATGTAACAGTACAGTCAGTCCAGTACAGTCTACTACAGTACAGTCAGTCCAGTACAGTCTAGTACAGTCTCAAGGTGGTAGAACCAGTGTAGTTCGACCGAGGAAGTACCACCGCCACACCTATTTCTAGCGTAAAGCATTCCTTGCGTTTCGATAGAAGGGTGTGTTTGCCGGCACACTTTCACATGAGGCGAACATCATAGTCCTCAGGAGTAGCAACGCATCTGTGATTGACTTCAGATGGAACCCATGTTCTGTATGAAGTTGATTACAGATGTCCATGGGCAGCAGTGACCACTTACCATCAGGTGGACTGCATGCTAGTTTGCTACTTCATTCAAATAATAAAAAAAAACACACCGTTATACGCATAACATAGCCTAAATAAATAACTTCCTACAATGAAAGCTTTACTAGTACCATACACGTGTCCGTAGCAAACTAACCTAGAAATAACATCACTATGTCATAGAACATAAATGTCTCGCTCGCCCGTACATAACAAAAAGTGGGTTTTAAGTTTATCCCATAATAGCACCGTTAAATCCATTAAAGGCGACAAACAGCGCACACAGGGCGGATCGTGTTTGCTGAAGAATAAAGCAAAATGGCTCCACGCGTCACACTGCACCCAGATTAAACTGCAAACGAGCGGTAATTAATTGGAATGTGGAAAACTACGGAACATAACATAATTTTAGTTGGGATCTTATGTTTGTTTTCTCTTTTTTTAATGTTTGATAAGTTATTCGACGACCCGCGTGGCGCAGCGGTTACCATACCGTTGTGACGTGCAATGGGTTCCGGGTTCGATTCCCGGCCAGACAGGTATCTGAATGAGTTTAGATTCATGTTCTGGGTCTAGGTGTTTGTTTATTCGTCTTGTATGTGAAAGCTTGAGTGTAGAAAGCGTGAGCGTGTATTTTGTAATTAGTTAAAGTTCGGACCATCCCCCTACAAACACACCGTGCTTAAAGTGAGGCTCTAGCCACGTTTAAATGTAAAAACTCGTGAGTCCAATACATTTATTATTATTTTAAGGGTCAACACGTTGTAGTTAGGGAGCGTTCAAGTATTACGTAACGCATTTTTTGAAGATTATAAACCCCTCTCCCCTCCCCCATGTAACACAAGGTAACGTTTTGCTGCACCCCTTTCTCCCGGCCTGAACTTTGGAAGAAAGTCGCTGTGGGCGTATTTTACTTAAATAAGGTTTTATACTTAAATAAAAACAAACACGTTACATAATACGCTGTTCAAACCCCTTCTTCCTCTCCTGTATCGCATCATAACGTTTGACAAGACCTCTCCTCGTCTCAATTTAAAGACCAACCCATTGTCAGTCACTTTCACTGTGCATTTTAAACAATAATTATACCTACCCAGACTTACCCGAATTGAATCAACAAACCTGCAATCAATGAGCAGTGCATGTCCTTTCTTGGCCAACGTGACAATGTACTGGTCCATGATGCCACACGGCATCCCCGGGAACTCATGCTCCGCTTTCTGACACAGCTGGGCTTTCTTCACTGGCCTGAGTACAAAAATAAAAGAAAATCAGTGTCTGCCTTCCATTAAAGTTTATTTTCGAACCCACTTCCCTAAAAGTAGCGGGTTCGCAAGTCGATTGTACTTATCGAACCTACTTCTCTAACGTGGTACACGTTCGCAAGTCAATTGTACTTATTGATTTCAGCATGAATTTCACCAAATGGTAGGTGGTAAGTGGCTGCGGTATAAGGGGCTTCCGGGGTTGCGGGCGGGTAAAGTGGAAGCTCGAACCTTTCGGCCAAGTGATCCCGGGTAGGGTGGCGACATGTGTAGCATGCCACTGTAAAGACCAGAAGGTGCGGTGAGCGTTTACGCCAACCAGGGAAGAGCCTGAAAGAGACATCGCGCTTGGAGGACTACGGTTGGGGGGTTCTAGTGCGGTAAGAATCGCACATAAGCCGCGTCGCTCCCACGGCGTCGGGTACCTTTTGAAGGTTTCCCCTTCGCTTGGATATCAAACAAAAACTGGATTGTAGTTCCATCTGAGGTCGTCAACAAATGCGTTGCTACTCCTGAGAACTAAGTTGGAAAGGCTCGTAACCCTTTTTTCAAAATGTACTCGACGCCCTGGGAGCAACGCCGGGTTATGTGCGAATTTTGCCTCACTAAACCATACATGCCGTCATCCTACCTGGGGTCGCTTGGCTGGACGGTTCGGACGGAGCTCCCACTCTTACCGCCCGCAACCCTAGAAGCCCCTTTTAATCGCCTCTTACAACAGACAGGGGATACCGACGATACCGTAGCCCTATTCTGGTCCCGTAACTACAAGGGACAAAGCCTCGTAACCTAGCACACATCAAATAAGGCAAAAAAGTTTTACGGATGGTGTCCTTCAAGCCAAAGCACGAAAAGTTGTACCACCCTAAAAAAGTAACTAGTTTTATGAAGTAATGACTTAATTATTATAAAATCCAAGCGGTTAGAATATTTTCGCTGCCCTCTAGTGAGATGAATGACAGACAGTCATTTCAGTTCAGTTATTTGTACACATTTATTTTCGTTTTGCCCCCAATTTATCTTTGGACTATTTTTATTGTAGTAATATTTATAGCGAGGACAAATCCGTAAGGCTTACACAGTGAAAAAGTGATATTTATTCTAAGTTTAGACCGCTGCCAATAAGCATTTTCATTTCATTAGCATACTCCGACAAATCCATCCATTTTAACGGTATATTTTATGATATTTTTATACATTCGGTCATGTTATTTTTTAAACACTATTGCTAATTTATTATTGTTGAAAAACCAGCCTAAAAATCAATAAAGATCATGATATGAAATATGTTAATTCTACAATCATGGTTATAAATAATTCATTTCTTACTATCATGAAGGCAAAAACCTTATTTATAAGATTAAAGTGCGAACGAGCACCTGATGGTAAGTGGTCACTGGCGCCCATGGTCATCTGGAAGCAACTTCATTAGAACACGGATTCTATCTGAAGTCAATTACAGATGCGTTGCTACTTTCGTTCTTTATTTGAGGACTCAGATAGTCGTCCTCAAATAAAAGTGCACCTGCAACTACACCCTTCAGTCGAAACGCAAGAACTGCTTCATGGTAGAAATAGGTGTGGCGGTGGTACTTCCCCGGACGAACTACACTGATTTTACCACCTTCACCTAATTGATTTAAATAAAATATTTAATTAGGTACCTGAATATTATTTACTCTCGATTTTTGTGTACATTCATTTTCAAAGTTATCCACGCGAGAACTTTACATTCTATGACATTATTTTGTTACTAATGATGTGAAAACTGATACATATAACACAGTAAAGTGGACTCAAATTTTGTGGAAATAATAGAAAACATTTATAATCTTTGTAAGATTACTCTATTCATGAAAACGATTTTACCATATGCAATGTTCCTAATTTTAGTGTGGAGAGGCAGGACCCCGCTTAGGTACATGGGTAGAAAACAAAAAGTTATGCAGCTCTTCAAACAGGACAACATTTTTTCAGATATATTTCTGAGCGTATTTTATGTAAAGCATTCGTCCCTCTATTTTTTTTTATCCAATTGTAAAAAAATAAATATACATAAGGTACCTATTAAATTATGAAATCTTTCGACTACTTAAAATTAAATCAGCGTCGTCGTCAATAGCGAACTTTGCTCCCTTGTGACACAAATAATTTTCGTCCCTTCTATTGAAAACAGTTATTTCTTTAAGTAAACACTACGCCTACTTAATAAGCCTGATTTCTAAGATGCTTCTAATAATTCAAATATTTGTTGTATCTTAAACTTTAACCTTCATGTACTACTTTAATGAAATCTAGCCACCCCTACATATTTCTAAGTCCATTTTTTATGAATTATATAAGTACCTATAGTGAGTATATAAACACATTTGCATATTTTTTTCACGGGGGCTTTTTGTTTACGCTATTTTGCTACCTTGATTATATTTTTTTATACTAAATAACTGAAATATTTTCACTTATGATAATCTTCCTAAGACTAAGATTGGATATTTTATAACATGGTTGAGTAAAATGTACCTACCAATATTTGAGCGCCGACTTTTTACATAGTTCCTACAGATCGTAATCAATTTTTTTTTGGTATTTTTTTAATTCTCATTAGTACTGTAGACAAGGATATTTTTTATAAAAAATGCTGTCTAGATAGAATAAATGTCTTACTCCACGTGTATCTTGGTAAGTTCTTCTAGAAAGGTGAACGTGGCCACCTCGAGAGCAGCGCTGCTGGAGACGCCTCCGCCCATCGGCACGTCTGACACAATCACTGCGTCGAAACCTTTAACATCACCTGCAAGGAAAAGAGGATGAGGATTCTTCTTTCATATGAAAGGTATAGCAGAGCATGCCTAGAAGTGAGATATGAAATGTCAAAAATTAATAACAATACTTTCACACCTAACACACACACAAACACATAACCATAAACACAGAACCACAAACACATACATCTCTCAGATATAGAGTAAGATCCCAGAGCCGTAAGACACAGCTTAGTTTCTAAAGCATATAACTTTCGGTTCTCAGTAGTCTCTTGTGTACTTTATAATACCTGAATGTTTGTGGAGCTTGCCCGGTAACACCTGCGCATGTACTATCGACCAAATTGAATCATGACCCACCTTGCTGACAGTTCGTTTGTAATTTTGGCAAAGACAAATTCGTTTTCTTGTCGGGCGAGGCATTGCACTTATGACGTTTTTAATATTAATAAACAACAGAAACATCACTCAGAATCACTTTTTAAGAAAATTAAGGCGCTCCCTCACCGGGAGCGTTCGCGTGTAATGTAACATTATAGATTCCACTTTGAGCATTACATTACACTGCTACCTCCTTGACCGTATCAAAACTAATGCATTGATGTTACAAGTTGTATCAAGATACTACATATTGTAACATTAAAATGTTCGGTTCTGCTCGTTCATTAATATATAACGTTACAATCTGTATAACGTTACATTCCATGCGAATGCTCCTATGTGGGAGCGCCTTTAGAGTACGGATATTTATTTAATTTTTGAAGGCAAGGTTAGCGACAAACCCGGCATAAGGGGCTATCCATTAATCACGTGATGTTTTTTTTGGCATTTTTTGACCCCCCCTCCCCCTTAGTGATACGTGGTGAGGTTTAAGACTAGCCCTCCCCCCCCCTATATCACGTGTATTTTTTCGTACCTGCAAAGAATCTATTTTTTTATTTAAAAAAAAATACTGGTGCAAGTATCACCTAATTTTATTATAGAATTTAATAACTCTACCTCTGAACGTTATTATAGTAGTCTTTAATTTTCTATAATAAAATTAGATGATACTTGTACCAGTATTTTTTTAAAACTAAAAAAATAGATTCTTTGCAGGTACGAAAAAGGCAGGCGCGCTTGCCGAAAAATAAGTACACGTGATTTATTACTTTACCCCCCTCCCCCCTTGTGATATTTCGTGATTTTTTTATGGACCCCTCCCCCCCCCTTTTGAGCCTCACGTGATTAATGGACAGCCCCTAAGACATTTCAGGAAATTACCAAAATTTTGTAAATATTATCAATCTACATATTATTATTAATACAATACGGCAAAATATGATTAGTGGGATGAATAACGAGAATTACGGATATTTCACAATTGAAAATGATTTGGGAAATCTTCCCAACAGTAAGTTACATATTTATAAAGATAATTATTATTGGGTATTGGCAATGTTAACTAATTTTTCATTTTAACGGTGTCATACAAGACAATAAAAAATATTTATAAAGAAAGCACGGTCAGTGAAATCAGTATCTGTCAGCGTCATATAAAATAATAACAAGTCGGTTTCCAAGACAACAAATGTTGAGGCAAATTTCGACCTAATTGCGTTTGAATAGCTGGAGGAAAATAAGCATATGGTGGGTCATGAATCAATTTGTTCGATAGTACATAGTATGTTATTTTATTTATTTTATTTTATTCGATAGTACATAGTACAAGGTGAGAAAGGTAACTAAAAATCGAGGTTAGGTACTCAACTTATTTTGCTTTATTACGCTTATTTATTATTATGCTTTAGAACATAAGTTGTGTCTTACGGCTCTGGGATCTTGGACTAATACTGTTTTGTGTTGTTTAGTATTAAGTTTTTCATTAGCTAATCTCTTAGCTAATGAAAAACTTAATAGTCTTAAAATTTAAATTCTTAAATACGGTTCTGTTACTGTGAGCAGCAGTGTAGCAGTTCTTGCGTTTTAATGGAATGGTGGTGTTGACGACTCACCGTCGTACTAATATTATAAAGGCGAAAGTTTGTGAGTGTATATGTTTGTTACTTCTTCACGTGTAAACGGCTAGAGCGATTTTCATAGAATTTGGTAGGGAGTTCGCTGACACTCTGGATTAACATATAGGCTACTTTTTACCTTGGGAAAATATCTTAGTCGCACGGGACTATCGATTTTTGTTAACGCTGCGGGGTTCAATTACATACATAAATAAATATACGACCATTTCAGTCCTTGGGAGTTGCATTGCATCAGTGATGGACTCCAGATAGAATATCTGTTCTATATTATGTTGTTGTTCACAAATGTTCACGGGCGGCAGCGACCAGTCACTATTAGGTGGACTGCAACTCGTTTGCTGCTTCAATCCTAAATTAATTATTGAATCAAACTCACATATACACAACAAGTTAAGAAACGCTTTCTACACTCATAGCCCCACAGTAGGATTTTCTCCTGTGTCGTGGGTACCATGGACACACACAAGACGAATACACAAACACCCAGACCCAGAACAAGAATCTAAACTCATCATTCAGATACCTGTCTGGCCGGGAATCGAACCTGGGACCACTGCGTGTCAGACCGGTATGTTACCGCTGCGTCACGCGGGTCGTCAAAAGTTAAAAGGTTAATTGTACTCTTTAGCAGTCACTAACCTATTAATGCTGAATAATTCTAGGATATTTGAACGACCTCCGCCTTACAAAATAATTTATTCATTTTCCCTCGTATTTTGGATCGTTTATTTTTATTTAGGAATGAGTCTTCTCCAAGGCTTCACATCTCGATTTGTCTAATCAAGACAAAATATCTTTTGCTTTGATGTGTTTCGATTTTTTATCATCTGTAATCAACCCCTAAATAAGTTTTAAGTCTCACATGTGGTTGGTCAAACATGCTTTACTACTCTTGAAGACTAAATTGGAATGAATCAGTATGTTTACTGCCCCCCCCCCCCCCCACGCTGTACATTCTGCATATCAATGATATGTTACAACAAATCGGTAGCATGCATTGCTATGCAGATGACAGCATAGGGGACGCCTTTTATATAGGCCGTGCAAACACCTCTCGGATACTCGTGCAGGAAAGCAGAATCCGACTTGTGTCTGAAATCGAGCACTCTCTTGAGCGGGTCTCAGAGTCGACTTAACCTTGTTGAGTTTAACCCCGCGAAGACACAAGTCTGCGCGTTTACCGCTAAGAAAGCCCCATTTGTCATGGCGCCAAAGTTCCAAGGGACCTCTCTCACCGTTGATAAAAGCGTGGGGATCCTGGGCGTTGACATCTCGTGTGATGTGCAGTTTCGGAGTCATTTGGAAGGCAAAGCCGAATTGGCATCCAAAAAGTTGGGCGTTCTGAACAGGGCCAAGCGGTACTTCACTGCGGGGCATCTCCTCCTGCTTTATAAAGCACAAGTGACACCCCACATGGAGTACTGCTCGCATCTCTGGGCAGGGGCGCCCCAATACCAACTTAACCCATTTGACTCCGTCCAGAAACGCGCGATCCGAATCGTCAACGACCTAAGGACCACCGAACGGTTAGAACCCTTGAGTCTACAGAGGGACGTAGGCTCCCTCTGCGTGTTCTACCAGCTTTACAATGGTGAGGGCTTCGAGGAACTTTTGACCTGTTGCCTACGTCACCTTTCCTCCATCGCACCACTCGCACATCCACATCAACTGGACTCGTGACGGTCCTCCACGGTCCAGTTTGCACGCTCGTTTCTGCCACGGACGTGCAAGATGTGGAACGAGCTTCCTCCTGAGGTATTCCCGGGGCGCTATGACATGGGGCTCTTTAAAAAAGGTGCGAAAAAAGCTCTCCTTCAAAAAAGCCGGCGATGCATTGGCGACTCCTCTGGTGTTGCAAATGTCCATAGGCGAGGTGACTACTTTCCATCAGGTAGCCCGTCTGCCTTATCGTTAGGTTTATGTATAAAAAAAGAACAATGCTGTTATTAGACAAATAGGTGGTGGCAGCTCCGAGGTCGAACTACGATGTTCTCTACCACCTTTTATATGTATGTATCTATATGTAGCCATTCATAAAAGTCACTTCCAAGTCGAAAATAAGTATTTACTACCGCTCGTAAAAAAATCCTTCTTTCCCAAATTTAATCAACGTTACAAATATTCATTGTTTCCTTGGTGTTTCACACAAATTAAGTTGTTTTTCTCTCCTTTTCGACATTGTTTCTTTAGTCCATTTAATTTAATACAACATATTTGTTGAACTTGCTTTATTATTTCGTATAATGAGGTAATAAATATTGCTACATAAACCTGTATCTAAGTAAGAGCTATTCTCTCTACGGCGTATTCATGTGAGATTTTCTTTCAGCTCGAGGAAATCCTAGACAATGAGGGTATTAATTTATTTTTACTTCCTGAGAGATTCTTGATCTACTTGGAAAAGTTAGAAAAATATAATTGTACTAAGAAAGTAAAGCAATATCTTTAATACCCATTTATTATATAATTTAAAAAATATATATTTAAATTGCATTCTTTCAATTTTTATTTTAAATTTTGTCAGATATTATATTCACAAATAATTCAGCTCGTGAATACACTTTAAAATATCCACCTTTTTAGAACCAATCCTATACCTACTTATTTCCATACTTTTTATCTTCAATCCTGAAAATTTCTTGTCGACAATTCTAATAGATAGTAATGTCCACCCATTCGCACTTGGCCAGCGCGGTGGACTATGGCCTAAAATTCTCTCATTCCGAGGGAAGACCCGTGCACAGCAGTGGGACAATAATGGGTTGACCGGAGAGAGTTCGACCGACGGTCGACTTTTAGACCAAGCCGAAGTCGATTATTCGGCCGTCACTGCAAACTTCGGCCGAAGCCGAAACCAAAGGTTAAAAATGGTGAGAAAGCATGTCCTAGAGCTGATTATAATCATATTAATATTAAAAAGGCGACAATTTGTGAGTGTGCATGTTTGTTACTTCTTCGCGTCTAAACGGCTGCAGCGATTTGCATAAAATTTGGTACGGAGTTAGCTGTCGGTCTGGATTAACTTAGGTATAGGCTACTTTTTACCGTGGGAAAATATCATATTCCCACGGGACAATCGATACATCGATTTTTTTAAAGCGTCCGAAGCTGCGGGGTTCAGCTAGTTATTATGGAACTTCGAAAACGATATCCTTTGAAAATTATGTGAATATTGAATTAGACTTACAATACAACATAGCAAACCCGAGTGTGTAACCTCAGTATATCACCATCTCCATCGTGCTATCGTATATTCGTTCCAGTTTGTTCATTTTTGACACTTGGTTTTGTCGAAGGTGAACACTATCTAATAGTCACCAATATGTAAAACTCACAGCAGTGGGTGTTGTTACACAAGAAGACACCGTTATCCATCTCCTAGATTTTGTTTCTTAGTCGCCAATAACTTTATGTTCTGGTTGTAAGTGTTTGTGTACTCGAGTACTCGTCTTTGTGTACATGGTACCCACGACACAGAAAAAAATCCTTACGAGAGGTTATAAGTAGGTATTGGTTCGACCGGGAAAGTACCACCGCCGCACCTATTTCTAGCGTGAAACATTTCTTGCGTTTCGATAGAAGGGTGTGGTTGCCGGCACACTTTCACATGAGGCGACCATCATAGTCCTCGGGAGTAGCAACGCATCTGTGATTGACTTCAGATGGAGCCCATGTTCTGTATGTAGTTGATTACAGATGTCCATGGGCGGCAGTTACCACTTACTTGTGTACATTCTTCTTTGTGTACATGGTACCCACGACACAGAAAAAATCCTTGTGAGAAGAGTGCAGAAAGTGTTATTTTACGTAATAGTAGGTACTTGTTTACACGTTTTTAAAATGTTAATCTCTTAGTACAATAAAACGCGAGCGTCTGCTCTCGCCCCTTACTTTTACAAATAGGTCATGGGGGGATTATTCGCGTCTCCAGGATACCCTCTTTACCCGGGTATCTCGAGGGGGTAAACACAAATTGATGTTATTCCACAATACGCTTCCCTGCGACTATTTACTTGGAAGAGTGGGATTAACTTTTGAGTGGACCTTCACGCTTCAGTGGAGTTGAAGTGAGCGACACTAATTTTTGTCCGACTTTTTTTATGATTGCACAAGGATAATAAATAAAATAAAAAGAAACTTTGTTTTATCACGTGCTTACTTGATGATAAACGGTAACTGTCCCCATGGACATCTATGAACATCTTTATGTATAACAGAGGTTATATTTGAAGTACATCACAGAAACGTTGCTACTCCCAAGGATAGTCACCTCATAAAAAAATGAGCCAACAATCACACCCTTCAACAAAACACAAGAACTGCTTCACGTTAAAAATAGGTGTGGTGGTGGTACATTCGAGGTTGAACTGTACTGGTTAAAGGTTTTACATTTTGTAGCGCTCTTCAAACATTACCACGCCCTTCAAACCAGAAAAAAAACCTCGCTTAATACAGCAATTATAAGACAGAAATAGGATTGCTGTCAACCCTTTATTGTCCCACTACAGGGTCTTCTCTCAGAATGAGAGACTTTCAGGTCATAGTCCACTGCGCTGGCCATGTGCGAATTGGTAGACTTCACACCACACTGAGAACTTTTTTTTGAAGAACTCTCTGGTGTGTAGGTTTCCTCACGATGTTTTCCTTCACCGTAAAGCAGTGATAATCATTTTCCAATAGAAAGAATAAAGAAAGAAGAAATAATTTAGAAGAAATAATAGTTTTAGAAAAATCAGTGGTGCGTGCCTGGAGGTTTTACGTCGGACCTCCCGATCGAGATTGCAGTTTCATCCATTAGGCTATCACTGCTCGTGGATACCTTGAATTATATTCATATTTAACTTACTTACCAGGAAACAAAGCAACAACGCCCTTCATATAGTTAGCCCAGGGCGGGGAGCCTGGTTCCAAGGGCGTCTTCAAGGGAGAAGGGAACGAGGCCTGCAACTCTTCACCGCTGGCGAGGACTGATAATACAGTGCAGTCATCCGTACCGTTGTATGAACCCACCACCACTGTTAAGAAAGGCAGCGCCTGTGAAAAATAGTTAAAAGTACTAAAAAATTTGCAACTGTAAATGAATACGAAATTTAATTTGCTCACCAGGTGGTAGCACCAGTGTAGTTCTACCGTGGAGATATCACCGCCACACCTATTTCTAGCAAGAAGCATTTCTTGCGTTTCGATAGACGGGTTTAGTTGACGGCAAACTTTTAATATGAGGCGACCATCCTGGTCCATAGTAGCAGTGCATCTGTGATTGACTTCTGATATAATCCATGTTCTATATGAAGTTGGTCACAGATGTCCACGGGCGGCAGTGACCACTTGTTGTAATTTGGATTGCAAGGTTGTTTGCTATTTCAATCAGATAAAAAAATTAGGTTGAACACAAAAATATAATTCTACCTGTTGAGTGTAGCAAATAAAAATGTAGTCTCCATTATGGCAAGTGGGCACTATCGTTCAAAGACATGTAAGCAACTTGATATAGAACAGGTTCTATCAGACGTCATTCACATAATTATGTACGTTCGTTCCCTCGAGGGCCGCACTAGAACCCCACGATAGTCGTCCTCGGCGCTACAAAGAGGACTCCGGGATCTCCGACGGAAGAAGGAACGCAACCGAAGTCCTCTGAGCGCGTTGCCCCATTGGGCTCCTCCCACGTAAGCAGCTGGGCTCACCGCTCATCTGGTTTTTACGACGATATGCAACCACGCATACCGCCGTCCTGTCCGGGATCGTCTGATCGAACGGTTCGAGCTCCCACTCTAGCCGGCCCCTTGTCGCCTCTTACGACAGGCAGGATACCGATCTATTCTGATCCCGAAACTACAACCTAATTGGGAGTATTGCCTGCATCCAGGAACGATAATCAAATTTTAAATTTAGAATTTTGGATAAGCAGTTTTGTAATAATCTCTCTAAAGTATAAGTGACTGAAGGAAATTTTCAAAAAGGTAACAACATAATAAATACAATAATTTAGGCGCGAATTAGTAAAGGCGCAAAATGTGTAAAGTCATATGCGGTTTTTATTCATAAAGTCATTCCGAAATATTTTCAAAATCAAGTAATTTAGATTTATCGAGGAACTAAATGCATCCTCAAATATCGCACCTAATAATGTTAATTTATTTTTTTAATATCGAAATATTTGATGATATAGAATTTAATTGGTCGTAAATATTATGGCATTGTTCTACAGATAATTTATCCGAACTAAACTTGTATATAAAATGTGAGGACTCCCTTAAACGTGGTAGGTATATATTAAAATGAAGCTCAAGCATGATCGATGTTTATTCCATCCCCAATATTGGCATCAACCTAATATAAAGTAAGTATTACGCGTGATCGACGACAAAGCAAATTTTATTACACTGTCATGAAATACTAGGAAATGGTTAAAATGGTAATAATATTAACATACTTTGTGGTACCCAAAGAAGAGAAAAGAATGGTGAAAATACAAAACGCGGTATTATCGCTAAACAGTAATCATATATAATATATGTAATAATAAAAATATACACAGAATTTACATAAATTTACAACTTTATATATACATACATACATACAATACACATGATACATCTACATATATATATAAATAAATAAACTATGTAAAAGGAAAGTATATAGTAATTGTGGGACAGTAGCGGAGTTGAGATAGTGCTCTCGAACAAGTTTTTTAAAGACGACCTTACTGAGTGCTTTCCTGATTTCAACTGGCAGGGCGTTCCAAAGTAATACCGCCTGAACAGTAAACGAGAAATGAAAGAAGCCGCTAGAATACAGTGGAATGATAGCTTTTAAGTTATGTGATGACCGAAGCATTTTGTCATGAGTAGAAAACCGGAACTGAAATTCATCCTTCAAGTAGGAAGAAGTATTAGTATCATTCATGATAAAGTAAACATGAAAGAGAATCCTAGAATTGCGCTTTTGCCTTTTACGGTGTGGACACAGTAGAAATATGGAGAACAGTATGGAAACTGTCTACAAACGTTCGGAAAGGGCACACTCACACAAACATAAGCATCGACGAAGCCGCTAAGGGGTTTTCGCAGTGCGTCAGTAGCAAGTGTCAAGACGAGTGGTCACGTTGCTATTTCCTTCTGCAATCTTTTTATAAATGCCACAAAAAACGCCATGGCTCATATACGCTCCCGCCAATATTTGTAAAAATGTACGCTGTAATAACATGTTAAAGATCTACAAATTGTATCAATATTAAACCGTTTTTCGTATTTAACACTATAATAATAAATTAATAATATAATAAAATTAATAATAAAAATGCTGGGATTAATCGACGCCGTGAGATTACCTTCTTATAGTATTTGTAAAATGCGTAGATATTAGGTACTATTAATTCGATTGATTGATGACTTCAGGAGAATAGATGCTAAAATAAAAATTAATAACAGTATTATTAAAAAAATAATAAAGAGACAATCCTATTGCTTGAATAGCGTGTAGGTAATTACTTTATCAACTAGGCTAAGTTTCCATACTGTTCCATATTTGTACTGTGATGAATACGTTAGCTTTTGGTACGGATCCCTAAAAAATAATTTAGAGGGATTAAACACAGCAACAACTGCAAAAATAATTATAAGAAAAAAGGTTATTCACCCAAATCTACAAACCTGTGCTTATAAGAGCATTCGTAAGCTATAGACAGCGGTAAAATGTCATAGTTAAGATCTTATTTATCACTGATTATTAATCGTTCAGAGGTGAGGTAGTAAATGATAACTCAAGTCCAGAATATACTGATAAATAGTTTATTATAGCACTATAGTACATTACAATACAATATATATTTTACTACGCTAAGGACCTCTATTTAAGTACAGCTTTCGTAACGTTAAATACCGACGTTAAACACTGAACGATAAAACAACACCGCGCCCCGGTGACTGGCGTATATTACGTCTCTCACCATGTCGATGCGATAACAGCGTAGTGTGCAACTTCGCTACAATCGTATTGTTTTAAATTGCAGTCTTCGAAATCCGACCTCGGCTTTAAATAGGAAAAACCCAAAAACGAAAACCGTGGCTCGGCAATGCCCTCATACACATTGATAGCGGTATAACACAAAAAATAGTACCTATTCTAAATTTGTAACATGGATTACCACAAATTAGCGCCTGATACTACTTATCTACTCGTATTAACTGTGGACTTAATAAGTAGATAAAACTAAAACTATGTTTACTTATTATAGTTTCTGTATAATCAGTTTTTTATATCTTTGTTTATGTAATTTAAGGAAACTAGCATGCAATTCTGATTGAAAGTGGTCATTGCCGCCCATAGACATGTATGTATAACGAATTTCACATAGAACATTTTCACATCTATGTATAACGAATTTCACATAGAACTTAAGTTTTATTTGAAGTCCATCACAAATGCGTTGCTACTCCTGAGGACTATGATGGTCGCCTCATATAAAAATGTGCCGTCAACCACTCTCTTTCACCGAAACGCAAAAGTGCTGCACGCTAGAAATAGGTGTGGCGTTGGTACTTCCCCGCTCGAACTACCACCTTTTAAATTTTTCATGTACATTTTCATATCAATACGTAGTACCGGGACAAAGGTTATAGAAATTTTGTTTTAAACATTGAGAGTATTTACATAAAATTAGACTAACTTGTTAGTTAGAAGTAATATAATTTCATTTGTATTCTCTGTCATAATATAAGCCTTTATAACATAGGAAGTTGAATAAATTTTAGTTTTCCACGCTTAGGAGTTTCTCCTTCGAGTTTCGCAAGGGCTCAAAAGTTTATCGTATGAAATTTACCCGTCTAAATTATATATAAAGTGAATTTTAGAGCTTTTTATTACATAGAAATAGCAAACGAGCATCGACGACGAGGTAGACTGGTAAGTGACCAGTATTTAGCATTAATCCCTACTATATATTTCAATAAATCGTGAAAACATGAATTAAACTTTTTTGATATACAATGGAAGTAGCAAACGAGCCTATAATCCACCGGATGGTAAGTGGTCAATGCCATCCATGAGCAACTTGTCTTGGATGAGCATGAGCACCTTCATATAAAACATAATGTCTAACCGAAGTTAATTACAGATGCTTTGCCACTCCCAAGGAGTAAGTCGGCAACCAAACTCTCAAGGTTTCAAGGTGGTAGAATCAGTGTAGTTCGACCGGAGAAGTATCACGGCCACACCTATTTCTAGCGTGAAGCAGTTCTTGGGTTTCGATAGAAGGGTGTGGTTGCCGGCACACTTTCACATGAGGCGACCATCATAGTCCACGGGAGTAGCAACGCATCTGTGATTGACTTCAGACACTGACACTGACATGGGCGGCAGTGACCATTTACCATCAGGTGAACTGCTTGCTCGTTTGCTAGTTCAGTCAGAAAAAAAAAGTGTCAAGCAAATAAAATGCGGTTATAATAATAGTGTTGGTAAGTTTTGAATGTCTTTTTTCACCTGTAGTTGGTGGTAGAATATAGGCTACGAGAAAGATGACGGTATGTGTGGCTACATGTCGCCACAAGCACCGGAAGGTGTGCAGTAACACATCCCCCAAGAGATGAGCCTATGAGGGGTGCCGCGCTAGGGGACACCGGTGCATTCCATTGGAGATCCCGGGGTCTCCTGCAAGCGCTGAGAAAGGCCACCGAGGAGGGTTTAGTGGAAAAAACCCTACATAACCCGGAATCTCTCCCAAGGTTTCGGTGTACCTTTTGAAGGTTTCCTACTCGTCACAAAAAAGGTTGATTGTTTGCTGCTTCGTTTTTAAAATATATATTACGTCTATACCTACATATTTAGTCAGACCACATGTTATTTGTAGAACTATTAAGATAGCTAAGTCCAGATAGAATAGTCATCTCTCTATCTCGAGAGCAATTTCACCGCAATGGAGACTCAATTGGAAATATCTTCCGTTGATTATCTCCGTCCACGCAGCATCCGGTCAACGCAATTGATGCTGTTTCTTGTTCTACGCTATTTGAGATAATAATCCGCTTACCGCAGAAACATATTCTCTTAGATAGTGTATTTTTTTTAATTATGACTAAATTGTCCGTAAGCATCCAGGCATGTTCTTATTTAGTAATATAAAGCTTTCCCCACTCTATATAACAAGTATAACGAATTTCTTATATCATGAATGCAATTAACACAGCAATATTAAAGGTAGTAATTTAGTGTTGGTTATTCATATTTGCACGCTCCTTTGCTAATTGCACATAGACAAGCTCTCAAATACCCCAAAAGAGAACAGAAATCCATAGATATTCATCGAATAGAGCATTGCCTGGCCGGGAATCAAACTCCGCACCGCCTGAGCGTCGAAGGAGCATACGCCGCAGCGCCCCTTTGAATATTTATCAATAATAACTCAAAATTATCAAAATTCGTTGGATTAAACTCTCCCTCACTAAAACAGACTCCACTTGAGTTTATATTATTCGATTTTCATCATTTTAATTGGATCCCTCAAGAGGTTTTCTCTAGTAAATATTATTGTTTTCTGATATTAAGTGAACAAATGAAAAAAGTTTGACGCGTTCCTTTTATGTCTATTTATATTAAAATCATTATTAAATCTTATGTTAACTGCTGACAAGTAAGAAAATATATGTTTACTTACTTGTACATATTTTTTTTGTTAAATATCTTCTGTAATTAATATTATAAATTAGAAAGTTTTGAGGATTTGTCAGTTTGTTACGCTTTCACGCAAAAACTGGCGTTCGGATTGCACTGAAATTCAAACATACATACATAGTTTATGATCTAGATTAACACATAGGATACTCATTACAGTGCTAGACGCGACCGAATGGGGCGAAGCCTCATAAATTACATACTAAAATCATATAAATGAAGCCTGGGTAGAAAAGCGTGAACTCGATAGAAAGTCGCTCGTTTGTCACAAATAAGATGCCTTTTTTTTTAATTAGGTACAATAAGACACAATAACGTAATCCAATAGATGTCAAATGGCCAGTACCACCGTTTACTTTTATAATCAATCTCAGGCAGAGATGGGCATAACTAGTTACTTAAGTAATGTAATTAATAATGAAATTACAAAGTAATTAAATTAAATGTAATTGAATTACACAATAATCAATTAAATTGTAATTGAGTTACTACCAACGTGCAATGTAACTGATTACAATATATTTAATTACAACATAACCTAATTACCTAGTAATCTGTTTAATTGTAACCTTAACTTTGCATATGATATATATTTTTTGTTCTATCTGTAATGTTTTTTGTTTACAATGATAATCAAAACAAGATGTATTTAATATTTCAACAAAACATCTGATACACATGTTTTTTTTAGAAATGAGCGTATATAACTTTTTTATCTTTTTTTTAATATTAATTATAATAAAAATATAACATCTTCGCTTAGTGTAGCAGCGTATGTAGGATTGTAGGTAAAGCAGGACCGGTCTGCAACTTCGGCAAGTACGAATTTAAGTGCAAACGTTCCAGTCTAATACTGATTTAAATATTAAATAACTTTGCAACAAATTACTTTTTGTAATCTGTTATAATGTAATTAGATTAACTTGTAATTAAATTATTTTTAATTAGTTACAGTAAATACTTACTGTAATTAGTTACCGATGTAACCTGTTACAAATTATTTTAAATACTAATTACAAAGTAACTGTAACTTGTAATTGTTAATTCAATTGCTTTTTGCCCATCACTGATCTCAGGTAACATTGAAGTCTTACTTAAGTTTAGCCACGGCCACATCGAAGGGGGTAACTGTGAGATTGATGCCTCGTCATAGGGGATTTTACCTCGCTAGGAGCTCCCTGGTGGCCGTCCTCGGCGAGAACACTTTGGATTTTACAAAGCAACCGGAGTTCTATGAACACTTTGCCCCATCGGGCTCCTCCCAGGTGAGTGCCTGGGCCCACCTTTGGTCTGGTCTTTACGATGGTCTGCATCCACGCATACCGCAGTCATTCCCGGGCTCACGGAGTTGGACGATTCGAGCTACCCATGCCGTCCGCAAGCGCGGAAGCCCACTCTTAGTCGCCTCTTACGTTACCGTATCTCTATTCTAATACCGGAACTACAACTGTTCTGATCTGTAAGAAGTGTAGTAGTGCAGTGTAGTGATAAATGGTCACCATTCTCTTACCACGGGTAAGACAAATCCCTCGCAGTAGTCAACATGTTCACCAATGAGGTTGACGCGACCAGGAGCACTTGCCGCTGCGACTGGCTCGCGACCGAACGTTGCGACAAATTTGTCGCGCGCTTGCCGCAACAACACAGCCTCGCCTTTTGCTATTGCTTCATTGGACATCTGCGGAAAAATAAATTGAAATAGATTTATTGTATTCCCATACTTACAAAATCTAGAAATAATTGACTTATCACACAATGAGAGCAAAATAGACCAAACTAAGAATTTCGGCAAATTTAAATAGTAAAAACTACTTCTAATAATGATTGTTATCGTCTAGTGTAATGAAAAGTGCATATTTCTTTCTAGAAAAAGACAAACATAAGGATATTTCATTATATTTCCTCAAAAAAACAAATATACCTATATTTATCGAGTATATAACATATCCGTTGTTAATTTAGAAACACCTAAGTAGCATTTCGGATGCACTTCTATGAAGTGGATGAAACACGTTAAATGAAAATAGTTAACGACAAGACCGTTCCACCGACGGTAAACAGCAATTATCGATCAGTACTAAATAAATCAATACCTAGTAACAGAACAGGATGCAACCGAGTAGTTAAATCTTCATGTAAATCGGTATACTTATTCATCAATTTCTGTACAAGACCTGCACAGCAATGCATTAGAGATAGATCTGGTATTGCAAATCCTCCCTATCCGTAGCCGGAAAACCGGGTGTAAGAAAAGGGTTCCTGCCGCCCATCTCCTACCCCCATAGCAGAGGCATTGGTGGAGAATACGGAGGTATCCTGTGCCAAAGTAAAAAGCCTCGAGGTGGTCAACGCAGTGTTCCCGCGCGCACCTCCATCATCATCCATCTGGATGGAGAAACTCCAGATCCATCCCAACCCGAGAAGGGCCTGGATGTCGGAACGGCGGACGAGTGCTATATTCGTACCCGTGGTCCCGACAAAGGGCGTCCAGAGGAACACCGTGGGGTTTTAGCCGGTAGAAGTCCGAAGTATGATAGGTAGTCCGAACAGGTGGTAGAACCAGTGTAGTTCGACCGGGGAGGTACCACCGCCACACCTATTTCTAGCGTGAAGCATTTTTTGCGTTTCGATGGAAGGGTGTGGTTGCCGGCACACTTTCACATGAGGCGACCATCACAGTCCTCGGGAGTAGCAACGCATCTGTGATTGACTTAAGATGGAACTCACGTTCTGTATGTAGTTTGATTACAGATGTCCATGGGCGGCAGTGACCACTTACCATTAGGTGGACTGCATGCTCGTTTGCTAAAAAAAAAGTATCCTTTCGGCTGTCCCCGGGCAGAGAGGAACCCATGAAGGGTTTCACCACGACAAAAAAAATGGTATTGCAAATGACCGTTGTCCAAAGACGACTGCCACTACTTTCCATCAGGTAGCCCGTCGGCGTAACCGTTAAATTCATTTATAAAAAATACGGAACGATTCGCCTCCTGTTATAATAAATTTATGTCACCATAACAGAGAAGGATATGTTTTTTAAACGCTAAACGTGGGGAATTTTTGAAACGATAATATAAGGTGAAATTCACATCATTATCAGGTGAGGAAAAAGTAAAATTTTTCGTCGAAGAAATAGGGGAAAATCTGAAAAATATTTTGTAAGCATCTATCATACAAAAGTTACACCATACAGAAAGGTACAAAGACGCCCCTTGCAATTAGAATATAAATAAGCCTCCTTCCCATTTTCCCACCATGTACCTGACGGCACATTTGATCTTAGAATACGTTCGATATTCTTATACATTATATGGTATCCATATAGTAATTTATTTATGATAATACTAAATATATTTTTTATTTGATATCAGTATTATATAAAGCAATAAAAAATAGTTATCTTTGTGTTTACGTAAAGTCGGAATGTACCTAATTTGGAAGTAGGAACATAATTGTGTAAGTATTTAATTTTAATAACTGCGTGCTTTGAGTTCATCGTAACACTTGACCTGGGTATGTTCACAATAAAGCAACGTTGGACTTGGCGGATTATTGGATGGGTGATCTTCAGTGGTAATCGCTAAATATCATACATGCTAAAATACAAAATACGAGAGTATGGATTATTGTAAAAATGTCACGCGTTTAGAAATGTGACTTAATTACTTATATGTTATACTGAAGGTCGAATATATTATAGCTTGGATTCGAACATGAAACTTTTTAAAGAACTCATGTCACTGAGCTATTAAAGCATTAGCATTATATTTTTTTGCTAATAAGAAAAATCTCACTCACTCTCGATGTTGCCACTTAACGTATCAATTACGATTCACTTGTGCCACAGAGCCATAGGCGCTTCTAAGCGATATTTCCTTCTACAAGTTGAATTTGTAGTAAGATAAATGTTTTTATTAATTTAAAGACATCCGGTCTAGAAATAGGTAGGTATTTCAATGAGGCATTAATGTACGAATTCTAATCGTATCAATCAATTTCTAGGTGTACATAATCTTATCCCACTTAATCCGGCATCGCCCCCACGGTGACGGATACCTTTTGAAGGTTCCCGTTCGAAAAAAGTACCTATATTTATTTACACTGAAATTTTATGATCTCAGACAATTGGACCTACTTTTGCAAAAAGTAACCAATGAGTTTTCCTTCTATATTATTAAAAATGTTGATGATTTTCAATAATATCATATTTGTATACATAGACGAAATCATTTAGTGCAACATTGCAAATAGATTTTATCAAAAATAGGCTATAATTATACAGTAGGTGTACAAAATTTTAACAAAAATGGCTTTTTCTCAAAACTGTCGTTGTGTGGGTTGATTCTGTTCTGCATAAGTAGGTCCAATTGTTCTTGTTGTCACGTTTGTTTTACTATTGTTTATAATATCACAAGTGTTACCGTCATTGAATAACCGACAATTAGTCATACGAATGTCAATGAGGAAAAAATATGTTTCTACATTCGCAAATTGAAATAAAAGTATCCATATCAGTAACATATAAGTAGTTACAACTGTTTCATGTAAGGAATTAACACAGTTACATTTTTTTTTATTTGACTGTAGTAGCAAACGAGCAGGCAGTCCACCTGATGGTAAGTGGTCACTGCCGCACATGGACATCTGTAATCAACTTTATTGTATAGATCATGAGTTCTATCTATAGTCAATCACAGATGTGTTGCTACTCCCGAGGACTAAGATGGTCGCCTCATAATGTGCCGGCAACCACACCCTTCCATCGAAACGCAAGATATGCTTCACGCTAGAAATAAGTGTGTCGGTGGTACTTCCTCGGTCGAACTACACTGGTTCTACCACCTTTAAATCAATATTTAAACAATGTAACCAAGCAACAAAACACTTCAACTAATCAATTACCATTAGCAGTTATTTAATAACACGTTCCACGCTTCAGTACACACGCATGCATGAATACAAAAGTACTAACCTTTACTGTTAGTAAGCGAAGAAATTACATCTGTAGTCAACGGAACGTATGGTTAGCGCGGCGCACACTACCGACGCACAGAGATACGGCCGTTCATTCAAATATTAAATGTTAAGGCATGTTTACAATGGTTGGTTCCGTATTATAAAAAAATTTAAATTGCTTTCTTTAAAGTATCTTGAAGTAGTATGCATTTCACCTGATGTCAAGAGGCCACTGCAGCCCATGGACATCTGTAAGTGGCTCATGTGGTACAGGAATTAGAGCTGAAATCAATCACAAATGCGTACTTCTCCCGTGGAATAAGACGGTTGCCTCATATAAAAGTAAGCTGGCGATCACTTTCTTCCAATGAAATGCAAAATCTGCTTCACACTAGAAATAGAAATAGCGAAGGTACCTCCGCGGTTGAACGAAATTGTTCCATTGAAAAACAAAAACTGCACAGATTTTCTCGTGAGCTACGACGTCGCCTCATATTATAGTAAGCCGGCAACCACTTTCTTTCATTGAAAAACAAAAACTGCTTCACATTAGGAATAGAAATAGCGGTGGTAGGTATCTCAGCGGTTGAACGATAGTCATTCTAACACCCTGAACACAATTATGCTCATTTTGTTTCTCTTTCACATCGTCGTCAACCCATTATTGTCCCAGTACTGAGCACGGGTCTTATCTCAGAATAAGAGAGTTATAGGCCATAGTCCACCGCGCTGACCAAGTGCGAATTGGTGGACTAGAACACACACTAGACACCTCCGAGAACTTTCTTTTTAAAGAACTCTTGGGTGTGGAGGTTTCCTCACGATGTCTTCCTTCACCGAAAAGCAGTGATAATTAATTTCTAATATGCACATAATTTTAATAAATCAATGGTGCGTGCCTTATTTGAACCTCGAACCTCCCGATCGAAAGGACAAATTTCAACTAATAGGCTATCAATGCTCTATATTTCTATAAAATACTTTTTGGCCAATACACTGCCACCCAGCGTTAGCTTGCACAGAACGCCATCAGGCAATAAGTTTGCTGCTTTGTTATATATCTTTTAGGAGTGATCCAACAAAAATACCCTCTCATTTTATATGTGGCATTAATGTTCTTATAATTTCATCGTAAAATAGAAGAGTGTGCTGTGCTAAAGTTGAACAGTGATTTTAGTACAAGATTGTTATGTTTCCTAAAAACAAACATTACGTTTTCACCTATAGGTACATTGACTACTTTACAACGATGGGCAAAAGCGCAAACAAATTTTGTATTGATTACTTACATTTAAAATATTAAAATTATTACCTTTGAATGTAGTACGTTTACAAAAATAAAGAAAACGTTGCTCGTGCACAGGAAATGAACAGTAATCATTAATGTAATTACTAATTCAGAATTAATTCTCAATAACAAATGAAAACGATAAATAGCTAATTTCAATAGCAAAATCAACAATTACCTTCTTGTTAGATGCTATTTTTCATACCCACAAAAAAAGAAAAATGATAAAATTCAGCGACTCTCGTGGCAGAGATGTCACTTTACCGATCTGATACACAGGGATTTCTAGGTTTGATCCCAGACAACCAGACATCTAAATTACCTACAATTTTTAAGCTGTGTAGATAGTTGTACATCCGCGTTGGCGCGACGATTTGCGGCGGGAAGTACCTGGACCAGAATAGGGCTACGGCATCCCCTGCCTGTCGTAAGAGTAAAAGGGGCTTCCGGGGTTACAGTCGGCTAGAGTGGGAGCTCGAACTCAAGCGATCCCGGCAAGGACGGCGGTATATGTGGTCGCATACCGTCGTAAAGACTAGACGGAGCCGTGGGAACAGCCGCCCATCTGGGAGGAGCCCGATGGGGCAACGCGCTCAGAGGATTCCGGTTGCGGTCGGTCCGAGTTCCCGGAGTCCTCTTTATAGCGCCGAGGACGGCCACCGGGGGGGGGTTTAGTGCGGTAAAAATCCCACATAACCCTGCGTCGCTCCCAAGGCGTCGGGTACCTATTGAAGGATTCCCCCTCGAGAACAAAAAAAGGGAGAAGCCTGTGTCCAGCAGTGGACTAAGACGGGCTGATGATGATGATGTGAAGCAAAAGAGCTACCTGATGGAAAATAGTCACGGGCGCCTGTGCAAATTATTATTCCGTTGTAACACCAGAGGCCTGCAATGCATCGACGGCTAAAGCTCTTTTTGCACCTTTCTTGAAGAGCCCCATCACGTAAGCCTCTGGAATAAAATCATTACACATTTTACATCGCCAGATAGAAGAAATGATCGTAGAAATGGAACAAAATCAGTGGCAACAAGAGGCAGGGATTCGTAGTGTGTAACTATGAATTATTGCCAGGAACCTTAGTAACTTAAGTCATGCAATAAATAAATAAATACAGGACGCTAATAAATTAATGGTTGAAACTCAGCCTCTCAATCGAGAGACCCGGGTTAAAACCCTAGGTTTAAACCACAGATTTTTTTTGAAATTATCTGCCATTTAAAAAAAATATTATCACTGCTTTACGGTAGGGAAACACAGCGTGAGGAAGCCTAAGTTTAAAAAAAAAAAGCTCTTAAGGGTGTGTGATGCCTACCAATTCGTACTTTGCCAGAAAGGTGGACTATGGGCTAAAAATCTCTCATTCTGAGAAAAAATCCATGCCCAGCAACAGTGCCGGATTAAGCCAGCGCGGGGCCTGTAGAAAATTCTAACAGGAGGCCCATAGATTGCCTTAAGCAAGGTATTAAATAAAACAAAACTGTTACTAGTAAACTTTTCTGGATTTAATCGGGGAAAATTTAGAGATGACACTTTCTATATCTACTTCCTATTTCTTCTTTCTGTTTAAGATTTTTAGTTGGGCAGCGGGGAACTTAGGAGGGGTAGCTTAGGAGGCTCTAGTAGCATTTGCTACTCTTCCTATGTGGCTAATCCGGCACTGCCCAGCATAGGAACAATAATAGGTTGAGGTCAATAAACAAATCCTAAAAATAAGTAAGTGCCTGTACACGCGCCTTTAACCGCAATTCGTTATCAATCGGTCAACCCATTGTTTATTGCCCCTGTATCTGATAAAGTTATCCGTAGGACTAAAGCGAGTTATAAACTTACAATTATCATTGTTACCATATGTTGTTTGTTGCAGATCATTTAATAAAGGAAATAAAAACTCTTCGAAGTACAAAAATGCAAAAAAAAACGTTAAATCTTTAAGAACTTTTTGTGAAAGGTGGTTTTCCTTATGGGCATGTGATTTTCAATAAATATAAGTATGTTTTTAGTTTACATGCAGCACCTCCTCCTCCTCTCACACCTCCGACCATCAGGAGGGTAGTGGCTCATAGCTCCTAGGTAGACCGAAGTTAGACCACACCACCCACTAAACAGTGGGGTTGGTATTACATTAATACCGCCTCTCAACATTGCAATATTTTAATTAATATTGCAGTGTTGTGAAGCGATATTATTGTGCTGAGGGGCACAACCCCCCCCCCCTGAGACTACCCGGGTGAAAAGGAGACCCTCGAGACCCGAAGAATTCTTATCCCCCCCCCCCCTCCCCTTATACCGCTGATAAAGCCGTCGTATACGAGGCCAGGAAGGGTAAGAAGTCCCACGTGATGATTTGCATGCAGCTATAAAACCTAATATTTTCTATTTCGAATTTTGGACTCTAAAATATACTGAGAATATCTACTTCAAAATCAATCATATTAAGCATCAAACTACTTTTTTTAATGCTTTTAAATGAGACACATAGCGCAACTGAAAATAATGGAAATCGTAATGGAATTCATAGACAATATGAACGTAGGTAGGTACATTTTATTTTCATGGTATTTTCTTGGTCATTGATATCATTTCAGAATATGATTTAATTTTGGTACATTAAAATAATACCTACCTATGAGTTGATTTAAAATCTCTACATTAGCAGGACTTTAACATATCTAATCTTTTTTACCTTTAAATTATCTTTAAAAAATTAAAAAGAAAATATGTTCATAAATGATGTTATAAATATTGTAGGTATTTTCTTATATTGAAATCTGAGACATTCCTCAAAAGCATTCCTTGAGTTTTTATTATCTCTTTTCGAGATTAGCCTAAAATAAAGATTTACACAAAACAAAGATAGGTAAGTACTTTATCAAAAAGCTAATAAAGAAACACGTGAAAAGAATGTAACATAGCCTTGTCTTTGTAACTAAATATTTTCTAGCATCAGTGATTATAAACAAGATTCGTAAAACACCTTACGGGCAATACATATAAAAACACCGTTGCCATTCGGCACACATGGACATTTAGTTTGAAAGTGGTAGAGAGATAGAAATAATTAAAGAACGTGTAATAGGATCGTTAACACATGAATAAGAGATAAGCTGCAACGATCACTTAACTTAAACGATACGTAAGTGGTAACTGCCGCCCATGGACATCTGTAATCAACTTCATACAGAAAATGAGTTCTATCCAAAGTAAATTCTGTCTAAACGTAAGAAATGTTTCACGCTAGAAATAGGTGCGGGGGTGGTACTTCCCCGGTCGAACTACATTAGTTCTACCACCTAGAAAAAGTGTTTAGTGCTATCACACTGTAATTCTTAGCCGTGGTAGCAACCATCCATCCATCCATCCTTGAACACATCTTCCAACGCAGCGTTAAATTATTTCGGCGATATGACATCGCCTTGCCAAACTCCCCGCTGCAGTTGAATTGGGTTCGTGCTTTGGTCGTGTACTCAGACTGACATGGTATCGGATGTGTATACCAACCAACAAGGAATTTTCTATTTGAATCCTAAGCATTCAGTAGAATATAGATTTTTACCTATCCGTGTTTCATCTTAGCTGTTTTTATCATAACACTGAAGTAGCAAACGATCATGCAGTTTTCCTGATGGCAAGTTACTGCTCACCATGATTCATGCTCAACTATAATAATTTCTGATAGAATGTGTTCTATCTAAAGTCAATCACAGCAATGATCACCGATCTGTTAGTCTGTGACAGCAACTATGAACGATCCCAGGGAACCTTCAAGTATTACGTAACGCAATTTGGGGGGTGGGGGTCCTTGTAAAACACTACGATGACTTACAGGGGCGGGAGGGGGGTTTGAACAACGTGTTACGTAACACTGTTCTTTCACTTAAGTAAATAAAATTAATAAAATTGGTTTTATTAATACAATAGATTAAAATGCTCTTAATTGTTTGTTACGTAACGTTTTGGGAAGAGGAGGGGGGTACTAACGTTACGGAACGTTACATGGGAGGTCAAAATACTTCAAGAATTGCGTTACGTAATAGATACTTAAACGCACCCCCAGTGCTAAAATAGTGATTCAAATGAAAGCACAGCATCCATACATGTCGTCTTCCTTAGCACAAGAAATGTAACCTGGAGTAAGTGGGTTTTTGATTGTAAGGACCATCGCCGATCTAATTTATATTGATGGAACTTCTCCTTCAGCAGGTATTTTCGTTAAAGAAGACGGAGCTAGGCATTATATTACATAGGTAATATCTCTTCGGACTAGAAGCCAGAATATTACTTATCTTCTTCTACTCTTCTTCTTTATAAAAATGAATGTTTGTCTGTACCTACCTATGTCCTATAAAGAATCGTAAACTATTCATTTGATCATGTAATGATCTTTAGCAAAGTTGATATTCATGAGCTCGCAAAGGTTTCTGGTGTATTTTTTTTGTGGTGGCGTAGCAACGCGCGCAGGGTACAGATAGTATCGTATAAATATACACAAACAGGCAAAACTTATGCATTTGGTAGATCCAAGGGAGATAGAGAGTAGATAACTGAATGCAAAAACAAAATTAATATTAAATATATTTAGTCAATTACTTATTTATGCGTAATACTGTTAAGTAAAGTTATCTGTTAATAAAACTGGTACCATAATAATGTGTGTATGTATTATTCAGATACATAAAAATGCCCACTCGTCCTTATTTTACTACGCGCTTACGTAATTTCAATTGAGAGTTATCGAATTGACCTAGCGCTAACCTCTTCATACGCATGCGATAAGGCGTAAATGAACGAAATTATTTTTAGTTAAGATATATATTTTTTATTTATCACCTAACACTAAAGTATATTCCGGCCCCTCCCCTATGATGAAACGATTCCACTGAAGTTTCAATGCTTTAAATCAATACAGTATCGATAATTTCTTATATTTATTGTAATTGAAATTTAAATTGTTTTGTTTTCATTTTGTAAACTTAGAATGAAATAAATGAATACAGTTACATGTTTTGACGACCCGCGTGGCGGAGCGGTTACCATACCGGTCTGACGCGCATTGGGTCCCGGGATCGATTACCGGCCAGACAGGTATCTGGGTCTGGGTGTTTGTGTATTCGTCTTGTGTGTGTCCTATTACCCACGACACAGAAGAAAATCCTACTGTGGGGCTATGAGTGTAGAAAGCATGATGTATTCTAATGCTGTATCAATGTTCTATATGAATATGTAACTTTTTAAAGAATTCTAGGAAAACAGTCCGTTTTTATAGTACTCCCCAAAAATAATAATAACAGTTTACGATTACTGGATACAGTTAGTCTTGCCCCCGCTTGGTAAAATAGCCTTTCGCCGGTAACAGAGGTACCGACAATGTTCATTTGATGTGATCAAGTTGATACGAAGGAACCCACTTTACCCGTTGTACCGTATATAACATATGAGTAGTTTTGACCGAAACTTACTCGATACTTAGTTTCAAAGTAAGCATTTACATTTTTTTCACATTTAACTAATTATATAGAAAATTATATAATTATAAAGAAAGACCACATATGTGCCAGAAAACTAAAAATATATTAATAGAAAAATGCTATTACACATATGACGAATTCTTAAACGATGATTTAAAAATATAAAATACAAAAAATATTTAATCTTCTAAAATTATCAGCATTGTAATATAGTGTCTAAAGTCTTTTAATGATAAATACGAGTATGTGAGTGTAAATGTATGAACATTTAGAACGCCTTAACCGGCATATTCAATTTTTGGGGCCCTATTTTTTTAAAACATCTTATGTAATCAATATTATTGTAACCCAAAAATTGACTAAATAAAGATCTTCCTTCCTATACCAATTCGCAGTTGGCCAGCGCGGTGGACTATGGCATATAACTCTCTCATTCTGAGAGAAGACCCGTGCCCAGCAGTGGGACGATGATGAGTTGACGATATATAACTGATTAGACAGGGAACTTAAAACAAAAATATGAATATTTTTATTCCATACAAAAAAATTACCTCCTATCTGATATGAGATTAAGATGAGTTTTCAAATCAACAACTCTTCAATTTTATTACACTGTCTATTCTAGGTCAATAAGCAGCAAAATAAAACACTGAGCCGTGCTTAAAAATATATTAATTCATGTTATAATAAAATAAAATACCCATAATAATTGCATTACAATAATGTAAAATAAGGCTACACGTGCAAAATCTGCGGCTCGAGTCGCAGCCTGTCTATCGTCTCTTGAGGCATACAATAGACTGGGTTGATTGCCTTTATACTTGTATTTCCTAACAACGAAAGGCCAGCTAGACCAAAGAGGGTGTGGAATGGGTCCGCTATGTTCCCTGGCCGGTCACTGAACCCACCGGTCTCAGCGTCTTGGCATGCTAGGATAAATTGTTCCAAGTTCTTCTTGTCCACCCAGTGTATTCTGTTCAGCATTGAAAGAGATGACATTACCCACCTGAAAGAGAATAAGATTAATATAATAATGACGACATTGGCACAGCCAGGTGTAATTAATATATAACATTGTATAACATAATATACTAAATAAGTTTTAACGTTTCTCAAAGGGGAAGAAGCTGGGTTACTGTTAGATGATATAAATCCTTTGTTGTATATACAATCATTCGGAGAAAACTATTGGACCTTGGAAACCCTATGGTTTCTAACATGTCTAAATTTAGTCTTCCATGTTGGAGGCCTGAGATTCCAATCTCAGTCAAGTACATCCTACTTTTCGAAGTTACGTGTATATTAGAAATTACGTATTAATTACAAAACGAACTTTAATCACTAATAAATTTAATTAAGAATAAATAATATCTTCATTAAAATTTTGACATATAGGTAATAAACTTGCTTTTTTATATGTCTGCAAAATGGATTGTTTGCAATTACAAGAAAGAGCTCTTTCTGTGCTACAGCCTAAAAACTCACTCTACGATTACACTATCCCGTACAAACAGTGTCTGAAACCACAACTACGAAAACACCCTGACAGTATAATAAACATACATTATTTACATTTGTCTGCTTGGCAGGGATTGGAACCCGGAACTCGTATATCAGACCTGTATAACTTGGCGGCATTTAATTAAAACATTAATTTACCATGAGTAACACAAGTCGGGCAGCTTCTCCGGCCTGCCGTTTAGCCCACCGCTGGGCAACTGTCGCTCGCACAACCACCACGCCAGCTCGTCTGCCCGCAACGCGTCCATACGCTTACAGATTGAAAGGGTTCCCACACAGCAATATATTAGACCTGTAAGAAGAAAAAATACCTAAATCATTTTTTTTTCGAGTCACACAATAGTCACAATACATGATTGTACATTTATTTTAATCAGTAAATGAATATGCAGGTAATTTTATTATAAGAGACAAATAATTATATTTAAAAAAAAATATATTTTATATTAATTTTAATTTTAACTAAGGCGATTGACGACAAAACTTAAATATATGGCGCAAAATATATAACGAAGTGGGCGTAACGTCAAGGAGGTCAGGGTCTTCATTACTGCCCATTCTTAAAGATTTCAAGTAAAACACAGGAGTAAACTTCTTCGATTTATTCACATTTGAGGAGGTCCGATCGCTTCGACGGTTATAAGAATCCTTTTATACCGGCAGGCGCTCGCCTTTTTATAACAAACTAGCTGAAACCCGCAGCTTCGCCCGCGCTTAAAAAATACATGACATATACATAGACATTCAAGAGGAATATTTCTTTCATACATATATTTTTAGTATCTTGAACCGTTTTCGCAGCGCACGCGACGAAAGCCCTCAAGGATGAATAATTTTCCTTGTTTTTTTTCACATTTTCCATGATTTCTTCGCTCCTAATAGTTGCAGCGTGATGTTATATAGCCTAAAGCCTTCCTCGATAAATGGTCTATTCAACATAAAAATATTTTTTCAATTCCAACCAGTAGGTCCTGAGATTAGCGCGTTCAAACAAACAAACAAACTCTTCAGCTTTATAATATTAGTATAGATTGGGTGAGGTGACAATAACAATTTTATCGATGTTAGAGTAAATTATTATTTCTAGAAATCACTAAATATTGCAAATTTAATAAATAAAAATTTTTCGATCTTTAACCTAACTAAAATAATTATTTCGTGCAATGTGTTTTTCGTAAATATGCGGTGTCCCGCCGACATATATGATTTCTATAAAATTTAGTACTGGCACTAATCCATCCCCTTTATATTGCCATGAGTGTTAAATAGCACCATTCCCTCTCTTCATATAGATAGCGTAGGAGATGACTAAGAGAAAAAATCCAGGAGATGGACAGCAACATCAACCCCTGCAATCCAACATGTATACCAGGCATAGTGACTATTGACAAAAACCCCTATTATGGGAGTCCTATGTACAACAGTAGACATTAGTGATGGAACGAATGTCATTATTCGCACAATCGCGATTGCGAATATCGGTAGTTTTTGATATAGAAGGTATATTGATATAGATTTGGCGACCTTTTTTAATAAGCATTGCAATTCAACATTCGTAACACTTTCGCACCAATTCTTGTGAATGCAATACGAATGCGAATATTCGTTACATGATTAGTAGACATCAAAAGGCTGATGAATAGACTGGCATACATATTGTTACATATAATATTTTTTTTATAATTACCAGCGTGATATGATTTTAGACTAGTAATAATTTAGGATTTTACACTAATATCGGCAAAAAGAATTCTATAAGAATTCATAAACCGCATATCGTGAGTACCCGTTAAGTATTATAATTTACCAGCGTGACTCTCAGAGCCAGGTTTGGACCCGAATCCGCCGTCAAAGTTCATGCAACCAAGCACAAAGTCGACCGCCTTGTTCACGTCGATAGCGTCCAACCGCTGGAGCAAGGAGAGCGCGTTCACCGCACAGAATGTAAACCTCGTGTCCACTTCGCCCCACTTGTCCCCTGCAAATAAAAATAAAAGGAATTATTCACTTAGCTTTAGCGATCCTTACGTAATGAATAAATGTCGAAAATGGCAATTTTTATTTTAGCATATCTTATATAACTTTATACTGTCCATACACGGTTTATATAAGATTTTAAGCTATTGCATAGCTTTTATAGCGGGCTTTGAGCACAGCGACCGAAATAAGAAATTCCGTAACGAAAAAACCTAACACACCCCACTCCGCCTACCATGTATCGCGCCGAGCGTTCGCAATAGCTTTACCGCGGCAGGCCCCGAGTGACGCACGTTTTTTTTTTAATTATACATATTTAGTAGTTCCAAGCGTTGTTAATAGATGGCGTTAGTAAAATTCATTAGCAAGTTCTGAACGACGGTAACAAATGCTAATGTTAATTCGCTTTGACCGTGCGGGCGAAGCCGCGAGTAAGTGCTAGTGGCTTTATAATAAAATTTCTACTTATTTAACTTAATTCAATAAAAAGATATGAATAATGATTTAATTGTGTAAAAAGCATCGATCAATTTTCACTGTGTTGAAGCTGACACACACACATTTTCCTATTTAAAATAAAGATATTACCAAAGAAGCTGCCATCCTCTTGTTGCAATGATGAAATATATTTTACTACACCCTCCACGTCAATTGCATCCAATCTATCATACATTGTTAGGACCTGAAAGCAACATACAATATACAAAATATAAGTAAAAAAATACAATTTTGAAGCACCAAAAACCACATGTTTTTTTTTAATATATGCTTGTTTATTTCGTAACTGCTTCTGATTTAATTAGTCTTGATTAGACTCTAAGCAGACTTCCATTATTGATAGTGATAGTCCAATATGATGCTTAACCAACCTTTAAACAAATTCTTATTATAGGTCCATGTAAGCAATGGTCTTGTATGTGCATTAGAACATACTTAAATAAAAAAAAAACAAAAACCGTAGTAAAGCTATTGCACAGCATTTTTTATCAACTTATGCAATTATAATCATTTGTTTATGCTTTACTTTTTTTTTCTTTAATATTAATTCAAGTTTTTTCTTTGATACTATATACTTTCTCACAAACAGCTGCTTACATATTCGTCTGATTCCCAAGCAGCTAGTCTCAATTTGTGCGAGCTTCGTTCTGTCGTACCATATACATATGTGTTAAGCGAAAGCCGCGCTGGAAGCCCCCAATAAAAGCTATGCAATCGCTTAAAGAGTTGAGTGTAGATAGTTTTCTCAACCGACCTGAACGGCACTGAGAGTATACAGCATGTGTGGATCATGTCCATTGCTAGCACTGATACCCCCACTCTCACTGTCCTGGCATGAGGCTATAAACTCAATTATCTCCTCCTTGGGCATCCTGGAATCATATATTATTATATTTGTCTTTGATCAGGTTATATAATCATATATTTAAAATCTGATGGACAGAACACACGCAAAGCACACATACATATTGTCAGGTGACAGGAAAAACTCACTAACTACAGAATATGCAACATGCATTTAATAATATTTTGAACCCAAATTTCATTTATATAAAACGTCCTGATGTTATACCATTAAATAAAATATTGTACAGGTTATTGTATCCTTATAATATTTACGTAATAATAATGTATTGTTAAAGAATAGTGTATTAACTGAAAAAGACGGGATTATACAATTTTGTACTTAGTGAGGTTTTCTTGTCACCCGACGATATATATTAATCATATTGTTGGGTGACAAGAAAACCTCACTAAGTACAAAATTGTATAATCCCGTCTTTTTCAGTTAATACACTATTCTTTAACAATACATTATTTTTACGTAAATAATATATGGATACAATAACCTGTACGATATTTTATTTAATGATATAACATAAGGACATTTCATATAAATGAAATTTTGGGATCAAGATATTATTAAATGCTGATAACTTCATGTTGCATATTCTGTAGTTAGTGAGTTTTTCCTGTCACCCGACGATATGCATTTGAAAAATGGTAAAACTATCAATCAGACCACTACTATTTTTGCCATATAACAGTGGAATATTACTGTGTTCTGATTTAAAGAGAGTGGAAATAACAGGCACAGCTTTACAATTCACCTGAGATTGATCTGATTCAGGATTTTGTTTTTTTTTAAATGATAGAGAGCATCTTGGTACCTGCCTTAAATTATCACCTGTATATGTAATAGGAACCTGATAATGGATTCAATCTAACATTATTATTATTGTACACTGTGATCACCAATACATGCACTCAAAAGAGGAAACAATGTCAACATATGTCAAGCAATGGGCATCAGAGATAATGTCACAACATAGTACATATGAAACAATGTCGCCTCCCGGTGTCTGTCCCTATGTATGCTTAGATCTTTAAAACTATGCTACGGATTTTTATGCAGTTTTTTTAATAAATACGAGTGATTCAAGAGGAAGGTTTTTAGGTATAATTAGTGATGTGCCGGATCATCAAATAATAGATCCGCGGATACGGATACGGATACGGATTATTTCTGTCAAGATCCGCGGATACGGATACGGATACGGATCTTCATTTTTTACTCAATCTGTGTCGGCGCGTGAGACCTTGAAACGATAGTCACGCCCGCCGCAAGGACAGGCCGGACATGTTTCAACTTGCATTGCGTGGTTATTATATTTTCTTTTTGGTTTAGTATGACATTGGACCGCGTAGATAACGTTTGTGTATAGGTTTGGTACAGTTAAAATATTGTCTACTAAGAAGTTTTCTAGTGTAATTTGGAATTATTTTGAGATAATAAATGATGATTGTGCGAAGTGTAAAATTTGTGACGGAAAGTATTCACGTAAGGGCAAAGGCACAACTTCTTTAAAAAATCATTTACAGAGGAAACATCTAGAAGAATAAGCTATATTTTCGACTACTTACTGCGGTGAATGTTTGCAATATGAAACTGCCAAATATTTGATTTTAATAAATAAAAAAAACTGTAAATGATTTCTTTCCCTCTACCTAATCTACTACCTATGTATATTTCATTCTATAAATTAAACATTTATAAAATAAAAGATCCGTTAAAGATCCGCGAGAAAAGTAACGGATACGGATACGGATACGGATCTTTTTTCACCCGCGGATATCCGCGGATACGGATACGGATACGGATATCCGGAACATCACTAGGTATAATACATGCATAATATTGTAGAGGAACATTGATAAATTTAGATTTTTGGCTTTTAGGCGTAACGAAGTTCGCCGGGTCAACTAGTATAGAACAAATATTGATGGGCGACAACGATCACTAATCACTAGGCTTCCATAATATATAAAATATGGTAGTTTGATACTTGCCTTGAAGACTGATTCATTATCTCCATAGCGGTGAGAGCCCAATAGACACCGGACATTCGAAGGTACTCCGTCATGCAGTACTCGAAATCGTCCTTGTTTAGCCCATAACCGGCGAGATAGTCAGAATGTTTCTGCAGAAGCAAAGATTTCGGACGGTCCTCAGATAATACCACATCTTTCGTATTAAAAGACATCTTATTGACCAATAATTATATAGGATGAAAGCGGTTATGACTCAATTTACTGCCACTGTAGTTAATAAAACATAAAAACACTTTTAATATAAATAATATAAAATATAAATCATATTTCTATTGTATCTACAATTGACATTTAACATATGACACTGACAATTTGACAATGAATTAGCAAGGATTGTACTTTTTTAATTATCTTCAGTCATATGAAACAGCGTTAAGTTTAATTTCTACAAACGGAAACGTGATTTTAACATTACACTAAAATTATTTACACTAAAATCATTTCATCCTTGTCAAAAACAAGTGAGATGTCAGTAATCAATGATTTTTTTAAATTTTATCTTGAATACGGTAGTTACAAAAGCTTTTAATTTTTTTTTTAATATTGTCAAGTCTGTGGAAACTAAGTAAATAGTGTAAATGTCAAAAGTCAAAACGCAAAAAGTCGCGGCTCTGAGCCGCCAAATACAAAAACCGATAACCTAAAATCTGATATTTTAATGTAATAATATTAGTTACATTTCAATTCAAGTTTTAATCTTGTTAAAAAAAATAGAGTAAATAATGCCCATTATATTTCAATGGATATTTTTCAGTATTTTTATTAATTTGTTTACATTGTTTGGATATTTTGTGTATTATGGTGATTTACTGACATCAACGTTCCAAAATAAATTGCAACGAGAATATGATTTTATAATTGGTATGTCACAAGTTGCAACTTACCGCATATTAACGTTATTTTAATTTAACTCAATTTTATATGATGCGCCCATCTTAGTCCTCGGGAACAGCAACGCATCTCTGATTGATTTTTAATAAAACCTTTGTTTTGTATAAAGTTGCCTACAGACGGCATTTGCCTTTTAACATCAGGTGGATTGCAAGCTCGTTTGCTATTCCAATTATAAAACGAAACAAGGATATTATTATTTTAATTGGTATTTTGACCTCCATACTTTTAATAAGCAATAACATAATAACTTATAGTAGTTTCATTTCATTATCTGGTATTTTACAATATTGTTTCTTAGGTGGGAGATCAAAAAAAAAGTGGGACAGCCAATGTAGTTCGACTGACTTGATAAGCCTGCACTCTAGTTTCTAGTTTGAAGCAGTTCTTGTGTTTTGGTGGAAGTGTGTTGTTGCCGATTCTCTTGCATATAAGAACTTAGGAGCAGCAATGCATATGTATTGAATTTTAATAGAACCTCTGTACTGTACGAAGTTGCTTACAGATGCCCAAGCGTGGCAGTGACCACTTACCATCAGATGGACTGCATGCTTGTATGCTACTTCAATCAATTAAGAAAACTGCTAATAAATACTTATCATTTCTATTCTTCTAGTTGGATCGGGTACAGCCGGTTCCCTAATAGCTCATCGGCTAGCTACAGAAACAAACCACACATTCATCGTGCTGGAGGCAGGCAGCCAAAGCCATGCGCTGCTGGAGATACCAGTCCTGGGTCCCCTATTGCACGGGTCTGTTCATGACTGGCAGTTTGAGACTGTTCCACAGGCGGATGCTTGTCTCGCTATGGTGGATAATGTAAGTTGCTACTCATTCAATAAGACAAAAGATATTTAAAGTCAATTACTGCGGCTACTTTCTATAAGGTTGCACGTCTGCATGTTGGTTATGTAAAAAAATCAAAATGGTGTTCATAATGAATCATTCCTTACTTTGTTAAACCTTTTTGGAATAAGTGAAAATTAATATATTTTTCTTAACTTGTCATCATTGGCTACATGGTCTAATTTGCTTAAATTTTGCATGTTTAAATTTATTTTTCTTATTTTATTATTCGAGAAATGGTTTTTGTGATTCAATTTTACTTTTTTCTTAAAATTCAAAGGTTGAAAAAATTTTTGTGTATATATCAATGTACTATTTATTAATAATTCCTTCCAGAAATGCAAGCAGCCTCAAGGTAAAATATTAGGAGGTTCATCAAAACTCAACAATATGGTATATGTTCAAGGGAATATATCACATTATGTGGACTGGTTTCATGGTGTTTACACTAAGGAATACATTAAAAGGCAATTTGAATATTTAGAAAATGAAATATTCAAAATAAATGACATTTTACATGAAAGTGAGCTAAGCAATGCATTACTAAATGCAGCAAGAGAATTAGGATATGACAACATCAATAAGGAATTTAAAAAAGGGTTTAGAAAAAGTAGACTCTCACAAAATGATGGTAAAAGATGGACCACTTCAGATAATTTGGATATTTCCAACTGCATTGCTACTAATACTCTTGTTGAAAAGTTACTGATAAAAAATAACAGATGTTTTGGAGTCAAAGTGGCTAATAAAGTTAATAAATTGTATGCTAGGAAAGGTGTTATCCTAACAGCAGGAGCATTTAATACTCCAAAAATACTTCAATTATCTGGGATAGGGCCTGCAAAATTGCTAAAATCTCTAAATATACCTGTGGTCAAAGATTTGCCAGTAGGACAGAACTTACAAGACCATATAGGATCTGGTTTAGACTTAGTACTATTTGAAAAGTCTCTATCCGTAAATCCATGGAATATGTTAAACCCATTCAATATTTATGAATACTTTGTGAAAGGCAAAGGTCCATTAACATCGCCAGGATGCGAAGTCGTTGGGTTCTTATCGACGAAGAATAATGCGATCCCCGATATAGAATTCATGGTGTTGCCAACTGGAATATCAGCTGATCGGGGTAGCAAATTAAAAAAGAACTTGGCCTTAAAAGATAATGTGTGGGACAATTATTTTGCCAAACTGTTTGATAAACATACAGCAACTATTTTTGCTACAATTTTACATCCTAAAAGTAAAGGAGAGGTGTTGATTACTACCAAAGATCCTAACCAGAAGCCTGTAATTAATCCTAAATACTTCTCAAATAAGGATGATGTTGAAGTCTTAGTGAATGCTTTCAAGTTAGTCACTCAGTTTATAGAAACTGATGCCATGAAGGCTTTAGGAGCCAAAATAAATGCGATACCTTTTCCTGGATGTGAAAAACATATCATGTTCTCAGATTCATACTGGGAATGCTATATAAGACATTTGACATTAACAAGTTACCATCCAGTAGGAACTTGTTCCATGGGGTTGCCACACTCGAAAAATTCAGTAGTGGACACATCATTCAAAGTGATTGGAATTGAAGGAGTATTTGTAGCAGATAGTTCAGTGTTGCCAACATTACCTAGTGGAAATATCAATGCAGCTGTGGCAATGATGGCGAGCGTATTTTTTGAGTCGAACATTAAATTGAAACATATAGGTAATAACAGAAAAGCTTACTTTTGTCCTAAGGATAATGTATTTTTAAAAACTTGCCTTGCCTAATTAATTTAAGCTAACTTTAAATAATCTGAAACGACCTATCATACATTGGATTCTTGGGCTAATTTTAAATCTGTCATTAGTTTTTATTAATACTATAAGTCCAACATTTAATATATTTAAAAGGTACAGTAGGTAGAATACAGTAGGTCCGTATTGTTTCGACGATTCTGAAAAATATTACTAAGTAGGTACATAATATTCAAGTAGATATGTAGGTAAGTAATAGGCATGACAGATTTTCTTCCTACATGTAACGTCTACTATTATCAAAAAGACATTTCAGCATTAAATTAAGATTTAATGCGAATAATAGTATGTTTTACCAATTTCAGATATTAATACGTTTCTCCTGTATACAGCTTCTTATTTAGTTTAAGCATTCGCTTTTACATATGCTACATATCGCTACTTCAAAACAAAAGGGCCGCAACTCGAATAGACCTAATTTTACAGGAGAGCCATTTAAAGTTTTGAAAATCTGTTCTTGTATAATTGCTCTGTAATTTTAAAACAGATAAATATGTGTTATACACTGTTAGAAAGGTATTTTTATTCTTCTTTTAATGGATAATTTGGATATGTTTTTTTTTTCTAAAAAAAAGTTATGAGCAGAGAAGTCTCTTTTGTATATAAATATGCGGCTTTGCACAGATGTTGCAGCGTAAATTCGAAAATACAAAAAATACGTCAGTAGTGTTTTTATTGCTTAAAGTATTTGAAGACAAATATTTGAATTTTTACAATAAAAAGGATTTGGAATATTTTTGATTTGTGGCCCTTTTGTTTTAAAGTGGCGATATGTAGGTTGAAACCATTTTATTGTATTAACTACTAGAATTTTGTACACACAGATGCACTTAGTACAAGTAAGAAGATACTGCGCCTTCTGTTTGTGACTCATCTGTCTTTGAGTATTGCGGCAAAGTCCCAAGGCTTTCCCAACTTTTCCTCATTCACGGTTTCTGCATTCGCGACATAATGGGCAGAGCATTTACTGTATTTTAAAATCATTGTATTGTTAAGCTTATGACTTAATGTAATTATTAGATATTATTTTAATTAGTGAATCTGTAAATAGATAGTAGAAAATCTTAAGCAATTTATAATATTTATTTTCAATATATGTTTTATATTTTTTATTATTTATATTTACTTGTTATCAAATGTGCTTAATTAGGATCGTCAAATAAAAGACTTGTTCTAACACTTTAATGTATTTATTACACCTCTACACATTAAGTATTGCATACAAAGTTCTTTGAGCCTCATGTCCACAACAACCGTATTACAAAATTGATTGTTAGTGCAGTCAGTCATAATAAATCTTATCAATGTAACTCAAAATGACGTCTCATTTCTTAACCGAAAATAGAAAAATTCAGGTGGGAATTAGCATAAACTCTTGTCACCCTAACGGGAAGGCAAAGAAAGTTTCGAAGTTTATTTATCCCCTTCCATAATATTTCAGAACATTTTTGACGATACTTTGAATGTCGTTAGAAAATATAGGTCGGCATAGATATACAAAGGTCAAAGTAAATTAACATTAGCATTTGATAGCGTGATTCAGAACTTGCAAATGAATTTTACTAACGCCATCTATTAACAACGTCTGGACCTACTAAATATGTATCAACTAACAAAACATTGATATTCTCATGGGAATGAGAGAGCGCAGTAAAATGAAGGCTACGTCACTCTCTGCCCCCCTCTCCCCTCCCTTACTCCCTGCATATAAACCATATCATATAATAGTTATATGGCGACGTGAAAGAGGAACATTCAAACACACTTTCGCTTTTATAATATTAGTATGGCTTATTTTATAAAATTTAACGATGAAATATACAATTGATGTATATTGATTGTTTACTGACTGACTGCATCTAATTATATATGAAACCACTTAGTGATGATCACAAAATGTATATCTACACAATAAAATTGGGCAACGACAATTTTCTCCACAAATTTTACTGAAATACAAAAATGCCCATGTAATATTCTAAACCTAAATGCCCTAATTACACTACACTGACTAGAACTTACACTAGATACTCGTAGATTTGATTTAAGTATGTACTTAAATCGAAAACAGTCGCCTACTCTATATTTTTAAGTTACACAAAGTTTTACATGTTGTAATCCATATGTATATCGCAAACAACATAGAATTATATTTATAGATCAGTTTTCTTCTGCATTCTACTAATAATGCACGCATAAAACAAATTTCTCAATGATATCAATAATATGGTTTAATATGAAGTCTACAATATTGCCATCTTAACACTAATTTGAAAAGATGTAATGCACAAAATATATCTAATAATGATAATTATAATTATTTTTACATTTTTTAAAAAGGATTGTACGTTTTATACTAACCACATATTATTTATAATACAAATCACGGACGGAAACATTTATATAGTAGAATTATACATTACTACAGATAATGTGCCATATATACCTAATTATTTTGTTTCATTTTATATTTTCTTTTTCGGTGTCAATTTAAATCTTTACGACACCAATATACATATAACAAAAATCAGGACAAAATAGTTTTGTAGATTGGAAAAAATATATGTGAATACAGTACAGTTATTATAATAGATACAACATCGCATGTCCTCATTCCCAATATTAACGAAATTCGTCAGGCACTCACAAGTGCAAGCTGTGCTTTATTGCAATCTTTCGCGAAACTGTTTTTATCGTTTGAGCACAGTACAAATATGCTCAAACGTTCTTAATATGTCTACTGTGGTTTGAATGTACTTATTCACCTAAATCTGAGATATGACGAAAAAGAATTTATTTTCAAGTAAGCTCATGGACATCACATAAAATTCTATTCTACAAAGGACACGTGGCACTTACCAATCTAAAATATTACAAAATAATAATAACTCTTAAATTGTAAATATAATTGTGCTGAGCAATTTATTCACACAATGCAGCAACTGCACACAATAATACTGGACGGAATGTCTGATAATTCATAGGTACAAGTTTTATTATTAATTATATAATTCTAATAATCATTATAATTTACACAATGCAATATAATTACTACGTATCTAAGGACACTCGATTGTAAATTAAATGTATAAATATTAATAGTTTGTTTTTTTTTTATTGTGAACAAAATATATCGTTGATATTTTTTAATTTTGTCGAAGATTGCATTAACATTTTGAGCAGTTTAGCTTTGAAAACCTTTGAAATTAATTTTCATTTAAAATTAAATGTGTAATAAATAATTATTCATGATCTAAAACATTAACTTGTTTTACAAAAATAACGATATTCTTTAAATATTGTGAGCTTCTTTAAATTTTAAAACAATTATTAATAATCTGAGCCGTTTTGAGCAAACCACGCTTTAAAAGACAAAATCCATGATACATTTTAAATATTCCTCGGATTTATTAATACTGTTTCTATATCATTATTATTCGTTTAACAATATTATAATAGTACAATTATTATATTTGTGCAAAAATAGTTATTCGTGACTAAACTAATTAAGCTCAAGTTCTTTCGCTGAGGCCGAAGTACTAATTTTCTTAACATTAATATACAAAACAGTTGTAGCATATACCGTAAGATCGGACTAAATATCTAGTCTTTAACTCTATACTACATCTACTATGTTAAGTTATTAGAGTTTAACTCTAGAGCTAATAAGATTACTTCATTAAATACCTTTTAAGAAATACTGTAAAAGAGAAAATCGTCACTTGTTTAATCAAATGTTGCCTTATTAAGACTAGACAACATTTTAGAAAAATTAACAGCAAACACGTGACAAACTTTTAACAACTCGAACAGACTTTTCCATTTAAATGGTTCAAAAAGGCTTTCCGTGTGCAAATATTGGTTTCACTGATCTAACTCTTCCATTTAATTCAGAGGTTCTTAACCTTTTACTGACGAAGGACCATTTGACCAAATATCTGTCTACTCATGGACCACCAGGGCCAGTGGAATCACATCATCACATTGGAATCTGACGACCATATACATACTTCTGACGTCCATTTTTTTTTTGTTGTCATACTGAAATTTGTATACTTTTGATGACCTGATTTTTTTTGGTCACACTTTTTTATGTTCTTTTGTTGACTTCTTATTTTACAATGTGCCGAATGGCTTCGCGGACCACTTTGAATGCTTCCAGGGACCACCAGAGGTCCGCGGACTACCGGTTAAGAACCACTGATTTAAATGGTTCAAAAATACTTTCCGTTTGCAAATATTGGCTTAACTTATATAAAATATTTTCTGGTAGACCACCGAACATCATTCTGTCCGACAGATGTTACGTCCCATCATTTCGTTCATTACAATTATTACTTGACAGGTGGCTCAATTCACATTGAAACATTTGAAACCATGCGTTAACTACACAAAAAATAACTTACTTGAAACACGAGTCGAGATAGTTGTCCAACATGTCCAATTGGAGATCCGCCCATTCTGTTGGCGTCAGTAGAAGCGATGATAGGTCATCTTCAGGAATCAGTGGTGGAGGCACTGCTGGTTCCACTATGACGTTGGCTCCAATATTTGTGTCAATATCCATTCCCGATAGCGTCAAATCAGGTAGATGCAGGCTTACGACTTCGCCAACATTGGGAACACATGTGATCGCTTCATTATTAAGTTGAGACACATTCGCTACTGTCGTTTTTACTTCATTCACCTTCGGATCTATTTTACTGCCGTTTGCAGAATTCTTCTTTTTCTTATGAGGCCTATTGGATATGCGTTTCGTGCCTTCTAAATGGGCGAGGTCGAGCTTCCAAAAACCACCTTTTCCAGGTTCGTGTTTAGAGCGCGCCACTTTTACAAACACTTTATTCAGCGACAAATTGTGCCGTATGGAATTCTGTAATTGAGAAATTTGTTTCAAAAAAGATAATCATAATATAAATGCTAAACATTCTTGGTATATAAGTGCATTACAAATCATTAAAATTAAGTATTACATTCATCTTTCTGGTTGATAACAGCAATATAATGCGCTGCTGTGTTTTTGTCTGAAGAGTGTGGTAAGGTAGTAATACTTACCTGAAGTGTTCCGACTTAATCCCAGGAGTGGCAACGCATCTGTGGCTAATCTCAGTTAAGACTGATTTTATCTGGATTTTATTATAGAAATCCATGGCCGACAGTGTTATGTTTGCTACCTCTTTATTATAAAAATACTTTGATTTATAGTAGTAGTAGTATTTAACAGTTAGTTTTCTGAAACGAGCTGTATGCACATATCTTATATACCTATTTAGATGGGATAAGTGGAGCACTTGATGGCCCCAATTTATTCATCCATGGTGCAATTAGACCATATCTTATCATCTGTTTACAGATTTAACGTTATTAAAATCAGATCGTACAGGATCTGCTATCTACATAATTGATAACTCACCTGCCATGTGGGATCCGCGTTCCTGTAGTACTTGAAATTCTCCCTAATCCAACTGTAAATAGCTGATAGCGTCATCTTATCGTTGTTATACCTCATGGCCATGCAGATTAAGGTGCTATACGAATATGGTGGCTTCTTCTCACTGTTACTTTGGTATTCTTCCTTATTTTCCATAAAATCTTTCTGGCACTTAGCTATAGTCTGGTTGAACTTCTGTAGCCTCGTGTTAGGAGGCTGAGGCTTCACTTGCGGATTGGGCGACACGGGCGGGATCGGAAACTGCGGTACTGCCATTATATTCGTTATATTCTGCAGCCATGTCAAATTCGTTAAATCAGTCTCTGGTTCTTCAATCACTTTCTCGGGCTTATATCTCACTCGAGCTTTTTTAGAACATTCCGTAGTTTGCTCTGAATTCACTGTTTCAACTGGAGTTTGATTTATGACCAAATCACCTAAGTTTTGTGCGTACGCCTCAGGCTGCTCGTAAACGTATTCGATCTCCACCGTGTGCGAGGACTCCGGCACGGTGTGGTCCACGGCGAAGAAACTGCCGCATTGTTCTCCGGAGTCGCCATAGAGATTCAGGAGAGACGTGTCCAGCATCTCGCCGGATGCCGGTGACAGACCCGATGTTATATGCATCGCGACTACTTACATGCCTGCAACGACAAAGAAAGTGATGAGTCACCTTTCACACTGATTCAGCAGATCTGATGCGTCATTCCTCACGATTATAATTTCTAGGATTGAATAGAAACACTTTTTTCGGTTTTGAATAGAGAAATGTTTGATACCGGAGGTGAATTACCTGAGCGGTGATGGCGAAGATGGTGCGGTAAGATGCCGGACTGCGATCGATCGCGGCGGCGCGCGGCCGCTGTGACGTCGCGACGGTCAGCCCCCCGCGCGGGCGGTGGTGGTGGTGGTGCGTATGTGCGCGCGTGTCGGCGGCGCGCTCGGTTGTGCGGGCAGGTGCGCGGGCCCCATTGTGGCGGTGGCGAACAGGTGGTGACGGCCGATCGATATTTTCCGCCGGTGAACGCCATACGGCCGGCCCGCATCGACGATAGCTCCGGACAATTAGTCACGGTTATCGGAGCACCCGTGGACGTGTTATCGTGGAAGACCCGCAGACTGCGGGTAGGTACTTCCTTGAGTTAATGAATGCTTGTCTTTACACGTGCCGTTTTTCTTCGACCGCAAAAAAATACCGGCAATTACCTACTTAACTATACCAGACATCTAATTGTACCCTAAATCATTTATGAGTCAAAGAAATATATTTAACTCGCAAATGGTAAATTAATGGTATAAGTAGTAAGTTCTACTATTAATTTGTTACAAGGACCCCGACTAACGAAAACGTCAAAGTAAAATTTTACATAACTTACTAAGCAACGGTTTTGATCACTAAATTATAATTTGATGTAAATTTTAGAGAAGTTATTTCATTACATTAAAAAAAATAATGTATAAAGCATATAAATCCTTACATTTAACATATAAAAACCTACAAATCCTGTAAATATTTAAATAGAACATAACATACAACGTAAAACTCAGAAGTCGAAATTATTTTATACGAATATTTTATGTATCCGAAAGCACCATACGTGATGACAAAAGTTTTGTATCCATCATGTCCCGTTTATAACTATGACTTCACGGAATCGATTTCCTATCAAGTTATTTGTCAAGACTAAACAAATGCTTTGCACCCTCCAAAGTCCAAACGATTGGAACATTACAAGTGCTTGTACAATTAATTTTATTTGCCCAACTCGTTCTTTAGGGGGCTTATAAAATTGATTGTATTAATAGGATTAATATGACCACAGTCACTTAAGATAATTAAAAAAAAAAAAACAAAACATCACAATGTTAACGTGATTTTATTTTAAGATTTATCGTTTAAAAAGAGCTATCTATAAATGGCCTTGAAGTAAAACTTCTTGTTTTATGAAATAGGAGTAATAAACGAACTCATGCCATCTAGACATCTGTAACAGACTCTGAATAGAATTATAGCCCTATGGGTCTTACATGATGATGATGGTATGACCTCGACCACACACGTTGATATCTACCCTTTAACACTAAGGTGTAAGGTGATTGGAATTACGTATGTTACGGCAGATAATCAAATACGCTGATAACACTAATAGAAAAACAGAAGTTTCTACTACGTACTTTTAAAATAAATATTTTAAAAAATACATTTTTTTTGCCAAATAAAAGTAAAATCATTTGTCTCTTAACCATATAATTTAGAAAACAAAAAAATGCACCGTGCACCCTTTTCCCGCGCTTTTACCCGCCCGTGACTCGTGGCCATATTGAACTGGTGGCAGCGGACCGGAACGTCCCGGTGCCAGCCACGGCTCTCGCTTCCCGAAATTATCTTATCCCTTGCAACGACCCTAAAATACAACCATTTTAATAAAAAAAAATCTTACGATGTAAATATTTTAAAAGTCAAATCAGAATTATTCGGTTATGAAATAACTAAATAAGTACCTCTAAGTTTATGAAATAACCAAGTAAGTCTTTAAATAATGTTTCTATTTTCATACCTTTTAAAATATCACATATTAATTTATAATCTGAAAAGAACTTAAGATGAAAATTGTCAATGGTCCTCAGTGTATAGGTAGTTCATATCAACGATATTGTTATAAGATTTTCATTGCGAATAAATATAAATAAATAGTATAACATTTTTATTTTGTCTTGTAACATACTAACTTTGTCATAATAACAATCGATATTTAATAACACAGTTTTAGTTTAGGGTTTTCGGCGCCGTTTTGTAAATTCATTTGTAACGAACATTTTGTCAATTGAAGTAAGTAACCATACCTTAAAATAGCTGAATAACATTATGTTCTAGTTTTCATATATTTCAATACGTACTGCGTCTACAGTTCACGACCTTATCAATAGGTTTCTTCGCGGCATTATATTCTGTCGACGTGAACATGTTCATTCATTTTTAAACAGTCCTCCCTTACGATTGAGCGATAAATTGCTGCACGATATTAAAGTAATTACAAATTGCACGTGAGTATCGGCTCACTTTTATTTGAGGTGACCATCTCAATCTTCACTAACATTACATCTGTGATTCACTTTAGATTTTAGGTATAGTGTCCTATATTAAGTTGCTTACAGATGTCAACGGGCGGCAATAGCACTAACCATCGGGAGGACTACATGCTCGTTTAATACTTCAACCTTTATAAAAGATGCCAGTACGTGCAATAGCTCGATATTAAGATCTATAGGACAAACAAGAAATGAAATGAAATGTCTTTATTTTGCATAGGCCTTCGGGGGCGCTTACAAATTGTCTAGTTACATTTATATATATTTTTTACACTACCACCGGATCGGAACACGACCTCAACTGAGAAGATCCGGCAAGAAACTCAGTGGGTTTGTCTTTTTTCTTTGTATATCTTTTTTTATTTTTTTATTTGCCATCTTGTTTTTACATGGGTAACAAGAAAACCAATAAATACATAACAACCTACGTGCGCGTGTGTTTATGGTGCCCACACGTCAATCATGCTCCCCTCGCAGTCATCCAATGCCATCCAATCGAGCAGTTAATATCGGCAATTTTACAAGCCAATGCCTTACCTTAAAATAACTTATGTCTTAGTAATTTCTTCTATTTATAGTAGATACCAGCTTGTCGACACAATTACAAAATTATTTGCCTAATAATTAAGTAAATAGTGCAAAAAGTGAGGAGCGAATACTTATTTTAGCATCACATATTCCTTACCAAACAATAAACGAATGAGATTTTACTTTATCTTTCGTACCTAAGCTTTACTACGCTTTGATCTATGTTCTGTTCTGTGATGCAGATTTGATGGAAGGCAGCGATGCTTACCTTGTGTAATGCTCATAGGGTCTCATTGAAGCAAGTACCCGCAGACCTTGTTTTATTAGCTAAGTCTTCTATATGTGACTGAAGTTAATGTCTGAAGCCCATTTATATTTTTTAAATACTTGCTTTCTACACTCATAGCCCCACACATATTTTTGTGTCGTGGGTATCATGACGAATACACAAACACCGAGACCCAGAACATTAAACTAAACTCATCATTGAACCCACTGCGCGTCAGACCGGTATAGTAACCGCTGCGCCACGCGGGACGTCAATTGTTTGGAACTTCCAGATTCCTTCCGGGAATAATACACGGACTGATACAGACAGGAATTGTCCCTGTCTCGTCGTCTCCGTGTTTATACACGATCGCACTGTCCCAATACAGCTTGATAGTCTCATTTTAACTATAACTGTTTCATAGAAATTCTATGAGAAAAAAGCGATCGATGACCAATAAGGGCGGAGACTGGCCCTGTCCACGCATAGAAAACCCCTATCTTATCAACGTTATTCATCTAGTACTAACAATAAGTTATCAAGCAAAATTACTATTTAAGGACAGATGTACAAATAGCCAGACCTTATTTACAATACCCTTTGTCTAACAATAAGCTAACAACTGCAGGCTAACTATAACAGTTTACTACATTTTAATGATAGACATCAATAGAGTGCAATAAGGGTGAATGCTAATAAAACAATACCGTTATATGGCGCGCACTTTACCGTAAAAGTACCCCTGCGCTGGCAGGTGCGTGCGACATATGACCAATACTACAAATTATTATTAGACACCCTACAAGTGACGCAATAATCATTAGGCAAGCTTTTGAGCGGGTAAAATTGTTACGTACACCATTTTTTTCGCTAAAGGTCATTTCATACTGATGTGCCAGATATTTTTGAGCTGGAATTGGAGATTAAGTCTAAACTAATATGCTGCCATTTCAAAACTTATTAATATTATTGATGTGAAAGTGCGTTGTAATGTGTTATTTTTATTATTAAAAGCAGTGATAGCCTAATGGTTGAAACTTGCCCTCTCAATCGGGAGGTCCGAGGTTCAAACTCTGCCTGGGTTATGTATATGTTATGCCACTGATTTATGTGCGTATATTTGAAATTAATTATCACTGCTTTTCGGTGAAGGAAAACATCGTGAGTGCAACAAATGACATTTACGTCTTTTTACAAATAAAAATCGTCCATCCATCCATTCGGTTATTACCTAAACAAATATTTTTTAAGGTGAGATGATTATAGAAATCTGGGAGAAATACTCATTTATCTCAACTCTGACATTTTGCATTAGGGAGCGTTCAAGTATACCTCCCTAACGCATTTTTTTTAAAGATTTTAGACCCCCCTTTGTCTCCTCCATGTAACGCATGGTAAGGTTTTGCTGCACCTCTTTCTCCCTCCCTGAACTTTGGCAGTTAGTAGCTGTGGCCGTATTTTCCCGTTTTTTGTAATAATAAAATAGCAAACGAGCATGCAGTCCACCTGATGGTAAGTGGTCACTGCCGCCCGTGAACATTTGTAAGCAACTTCATGTAGAACGTAGGTTTTATCTAAAGTCTATCACAGATACGTTGCTACTCCCGAGGACTAGGATGGTCGCGTCATATAAAGTATGCCGGCAACCACACGCTTTCATCGAAACGCAAGGAATGCTTCAAGTTAGAAATAGGTGTGGCGGTGGTACCTCCCCGGTTAAACTATACTCGTTCTACCACCTTTTAAACCTTTACTTAAATAAGGTTTTATACTGAAACAAACACGTTATATAATACGTTGTTCAAACCTCCACTATCTCTCCTGTAACGCATCGTAAAGTTTAGAAACCCATCCCTCCCTCCCAAATTGTGTTGACTTGAACGCTCCTTTACAACGGCAGTATAATGGAACCAATGTGTGAATACAGACTGACGTCAGTTTAGAAGGTGTATTCTTTTCTTTTATCTGATTGAAGTAGGAAACGAGCATGCAGTCCATCTGACGGGAAGTCACTGCCGTCCATGGACATCTGTAAGCAACTTAATGTATAACATAGAATATTAAAAACTATAACTATTAAAAACTAAATATATGTTTATGATTTTGTAATAAAACTCAACTGGTATACAAATATTTATTTTAAAATGGTATAATTGAAGACAGTACAAAAATACAAGAGCTTAGAAACCTACACTTATTCTAGGAACATTTTAAAATAGTTGTAAATGAAATGAGCACATAAGGATAAATGCTATTGAAAATGCTTTTATGTTTTACAATTTTTGTGTACGAAAAAAATATTCATTTTGATTACATACTGTTTCCTGAAATATATTCAATACGAATTTGGTTGAAATATAATTGACATATATAATATGGCTATTTTAAGTTTTGCTATCTTTTTTCATAATAATAAATTCACAAGTAATAACTTAACAACTTCCTTAACATTTTCACTTATAGCACCTTATAGAAATACAAATTAAATTGTTTTAATGAACAGCGATCTTCTGAATATAATTTTACTTTAAAATGATTAGACAATATTTAAAGAAAGAAAGCACTAACATTAAGTTAGGAATTCTATAAAATTATCTCCATCTATATTTGTAATTAAGAAGTTGGCCTGAATTTAATAGTTTGATAACAGTGTCGTTTATAACTTTGCCGATTAGAACATTGCAATATTTCTACAGAGACCCTTAATAGTTTCTGGAACGATCGAAACGTAACTAAAATATTATAAGCAAAAATATGGCATTAATATTCATACTAGGCGAAAAGAGGGGTGAAGTGTCCCTTAATGCCAGTACTTATACCCCTTCAAAATAGCAAAGACAGCATCCTCTTTTACGATGTGTTTTTAAATCTCGACGTCTTACTTGGTAAATCAAACTTCGGCTGACCAAATCAAATTTTTGGATCCACCAGTGATCAGTGAGTACTTGCCATGTCGAACTAGTGTCGTAAGAAGACCGCTTACTAATAACAAAACGAAACGTGCTAAATTCACATCGGCAAAGTTATAATATCCTCATAGAACATTCAACCGTCTTTATTACGTTAGGTTTTCAACTTCGGCTTCAGCTGAACAACCAATTCCCATCGTGCACTAGTCTTTATGCAAATGCGACAGCAGCCAGTCTGCGCTGTTGATCAGGTTGTCCATTTCCGCGGGAAGAGACGATAACGAATGGTTGTCGTCGTACATATACACTCTGCGAACGAAACAATGATTAGATTGCATTTCCATAAGAACTTTTTGAATACTAACATGTTTGAGTACACCCAACATAGTCCTGAGATTATTATACTCGCCGAACTAAATAAGCGTGAACATGAGTGTGTAAATGACCCTATCGTGTGTATTCGCTACTCGCCATAATTCAAGAGAAAGGATTACACATAAGTACTAATCTTCGGCGAATAACTCGGCGGATTGTTTCATTGTTAAATATTGTATGGGACGCGATATTTTTACAGCAGTTGAATAGAAAGAACTGATGATGATAATGATTACAATATTGATAATAACATCCATGATAACCAGGACGGTGATGATGATAATTATCATTTTAATAATGTTGACGATGACCAAGTTCCGACGTTAATCCGTTCGCCTTCAAGAGCTTACTGTACATCATAATAATAATTATTATTACTGATAGATCCTCTTAACATCGTTACCAGCTGCTCTTCAAGTGATGCACCACTTTATGATGACGTTAATAATTATGATGTCTATAATAACAATGGAGAAACACACTGATAATGCTGATGAAATTTATTTCATGTGCATTGATTGTGATTGAGATTATGGCAGTGGCGATAAGAAGTGGGAGATTATTTATTTATTTATTTTTGAACACCTACATAGTTTACTCCAATTATAATTTAAAAGAACAATAGTTTAGAATCAGGAAAAGCTAAGTGAGTTGATTCTAGCTAAGTGATGGATGGAAGTGAGTTGATTATGTTTGTTGATATGGAGAAATGATGGCGTTGATTACGATACTGATGATGATCATAATAGTTAATATGCACAAATGGCGATCTACGTCGCATGGCGAGCAGTTGCTCGTTCCACAGCGGATTGCTCTCTGTGTACTCGTAGCCGGACGATAATGATTAGAACGTCATAATAATGACGATGATGATTATGACTATGATGATGATGAAAATGAGTATGATGAACAATGAATATAATAATGAGTGTGATTATGATGATAAATGGTGTTGCAAGTGATAATGACGATGATTTGATAATGAGAATGCTGACTATGTATACGATAATGACATATTACATTACATAGAGTGATATTACCTAGTCTTGACCCCGTTAGCCTTCAACCTCCTAGCGTACATGAGTCCCTGCGCGGCGGGCACGCGGCGGTCCGCGGAGCCCAGCAACAGCGCGGTGGGCGCGCGCACGCACTGCGCATGCGCGAGCGGCGAGCAACGCCGCATGGCGAGCAACTGCTCGTCCGACGGCGGACCGCTCTCGGTGTACTCGTAGCCCGCTTCCACTGCGCACCTGAGTAACAACCAAGCATGCAGTCCACTTAACGCCCTCAGTACTGAGTGCAGTGATCATGCTAATATTATGAAGGCGAAAGTTTGTGAGTGTTTATGTTTGTTACTTCTTCACGTCTAAACGGCTAGAGCGATTTTCATAAAATTTGCTAGGGACTTAGCTGACACTCTGGATTAACATATAGGCTACTTTTTACTGTGGAGAATATCTTATTCCCACGGGACAATCGGTACATCGATTTTTTAACGCGGGCGAAGCTGCGTTGTTGCATACCCAAGGGACCAAGTTACAAATAGTTGAAGATGTCACGCGACTCGTGCCGTGCTGAACCATGGTTTATTTTTTTACAGTTTACAGTTAAAATTACACTGTCACAATTTTATTTTTGGTAAATAAACATAATACACCGTTAATATTTTTAATTCTACCTGATAATAATAACATTAATAAATAGAAATTAGCTGCAATCCTACTTAAATCCTATAAAAAAAGAAGGAAAGATGCAAGAGGACATATTATTTTGCAACATCTCACTTACCCATCCGAATTATCAGCATATTCGCCCTTAGTGGCCAAATCAATCAACGGATTCCTCAACACCATAGCGTCAAACACATCCGGATACCTCGCAGCGAGATGTCCCGCCGTGAACCCACCGTAACTGCCGCCGTACACGAACACGTTGCATCCGCCTCTGTCTCTCACAGCGGTCAGAGCGAGATAGCAGTCGGCTACGTCATAGCTCCCAACGTTACCGATGAGACAACGTAGGTAGGCGTCTCCGCTGCCGGTGGAGCCGCGGAAATTAATCCGAATCGACGCAAAACCTAAGGTTTTTGCCAAGTTTAGACAATGATAAACTGTCGGAAGCCTACACTAATATTTTATTTAAATAAGACAATGATAAATAGTCTAGACCTACACTAATATATATTTTTAAATACCTAGAGGCAACACAAATATTACGTATGTTTTTTACTAGAAATTGAAATTGGGACTTGTTTTCAGAACGGTAATGACTACACTGTTCCAATAATAAAAGGTAACATTAAGCTTCCATCCAGATTAAACATGTGAATTAAATTATGACCGAAGAGTAGACAATAAATATGAGATCATTTATTCTGGTCAGTTATAATGTGGTTAAATATGTGTGTGTATATAATGTGGTTTATAATAAACTTTCCTAATGATATTTAATGTTGTTCTAAATATTTGAAGTATGTTAAATAAAACGATGTAACTACGTTTATTTACCGCTATTTTTTTTGATTGAAATCAAATAGATTTTAATATAAAACAAATTCGTTAAAATACTTGGTCCCTCTAACCGGATTGTAGGACAAAATAACACCTTTGTTTACCGAAATGCTGAAAAATGACTAAATCTTCGGGTATAATTCCCTGAGAGCCGAAATTGTGTTAATACAGATATGGCCGGCATAACAATAATGAAGAATTATTCTAACCAATCATTTATACTTGTGGCATGCAACATACTAGCGTCATCTAAAGGAAGCAGCTGACATTAGACATTCTGGTCATAATATAATAAAGTAGTCTCAAAAGGCCAATTTCATCGGCATACAACATCTGTAATCAGTCGCGAATAAGTCTTACCAGAGGTCACTGTATGAAAGGCACAACAGATGATTTGCGTTCATTGAATGCTAACTCTTTTTTTTGTTATCGAGGGGGACACCTTCAAAAGGTACCCGACGCCGTGGGAGCGACGCAGAGTTATGTGGGATTTATACCGCACTAAAACGCCCCGGTGGCCGTCCTCGGCGCTATAAAGAGGACTCCGGGACCTCGAAACGACCGCAACCGGAATGATGTGCGGCTCGACCCACCGCTCCGTCTAGTCTTTACGACGGTATGCGACCACATATACCGCCGTCCTTCCCGGGATCGCCTAACCGAACGGTTTGAGCTCCAATTAGTAGCCTCTTACGACAGGCGAGGATACCGTACCGTACCGTACCGTACCTATTCTGATCCCGGAACTACAGGGATGGCCTTGAATACTAACTAAGAACGTTTTGAATACATATACTTAATATATACTTACCACCGGAACACAACAGCGCTTCATACTCAGCAAAAGATGTAGCAGTAGAGCTTTCTACATATAACTACAAAGACTTACCACCACCTACAAAGACTGGGGTTAATAGCGACCCCTAAAGAAAACTGTCAAACACACACAATTCTTACCAATCCGGTATATCTGTAGCGCCGTACATAGTAGCGACATCTATAACCGGGTTCCGTGAAACCACAGCGCAGTACAAATCCGGATACTGCCCGCTGAGGTGCGTAACGAGGAACCCTCCATGCGATCCGCCAAAGAGGCATACAGCTCTGTCGTTGAGGCCGTATCTCCGTACTGCCTCGTCGGTGGCCACCCAACAGTCCTTCACGTCCGCGTCGCCCACGCGTGACGGTAGGAACCGAACTGAGGCGTCCCCGGCGCCCGTGGACCCCCGATAGTTTATTTGTACCGACGCGAAACCTGCAATCCGTACCCGAATTAGAAAGGAAGAAAGACATTTATTTCGGTCCATCGACACAAAGACAGAACAGGCACATACATCTAAATTAGAAATAAATTATTAGGGTTAAAATAACAATATTCGAAAAAAAATAAAAACAAAAATCCGCTAAACCTAAAACAATAAAAAAAGAAATAAAATGTATCAGTAACGTTCGACTCACAAAGAAATAAAATAAAAACAAAATAACATAATTAAACTACATAATTATTCGGATCCGACATTAGTGTAAGAAAAATATTGTAACTGACATTAGAATTATTTGGAAATACCATAATATAATACATTTAAACGAAAATTACAAGTTTGGCTCATCAATTGAAATTTATATACCCTAAGTGATTACTTTAGTAGTGAATTTGACTAAGTTTCCTTTTATTTTAGTGTCGAATATTGAGATTATAGAATCAATTATTGAAGTCCTTATACTAATGTAATGTATATATATTATTCTATCATCAAATAAAATTAATTAATATAATTGTAATTTGCACATCTTATTAGGTAAGACATATGAAAATATAATGTTAAATTTAAGACCTACGTAAGAAAGAAAGAAAAACATTTATTTGTACAACACTACACTACGTTCTGGCAAATAAATTAAATTTGAATTAGACAATTTATACCCGCTACCTTAAGTAATTTGATTTCATTTGAAAACATATCCATACTACGGGGTTTCGTGGACGTACAGTGCATAGCCATTTTCAACACATTCTTACTGCCCTACTATCACATTTCATTTAGGGTGAATAAGTGAGAGACTTAGTTCAAATATATAGAAAAAGAAACTAAAAAGAAAAACATATAACAGACAAGTAATGTTTTAACTATATCTTTAAATATCTTTTAAGTGCTGAGTGTTGAGCAGTATTACCTTTGAGGTGTTTAACATTTTTATTAAAACTAATCATTATTGTTAACTATAATATAAGTCTTAAGGATTAATTAATAGCAGGAAAATAGCGTATGTAAGAATTAATCCAATGGCGATATATATTAAATTAACAACGAATACCTAAAATCAACGTTACATAAATTACAGTTTTTTTTTCAATCTGGATGAAAGCTTAATGTAAAGTATAATTTCAGTATTATATTTTACAACACTACTTTTTTTAATTACGGTCGAAATTCGACCGTAATTCAAATAGTTTTTTAACTAAACTTCATATTATCCAAAGTAGCACGAATATTTCTCAAATTCAAATAAAATTTTTAACTTATTTTGAAAGCACCCGTTAAAGATAAAAAGAGGTGTAATTAAGTAAGCTGCATTTAAAAGCAATAGCGGGTATTTTGACAAAGACACCTGACATTTTTGACGTTATGTATTTTCATAGCAAGACATTCAATGTTCTATTTCATTTATTATGTATGTGTTTGTGTGAAATGCAAGGAAGTGTGTGTAATGTGTTTTTAGTTGATTTTATGTATGTTTTTTGCATTACTTGAAATAAAAATATTCCCATTGCTAAATCCTTCTCTACATCAACTATAGGAGACGGAGGAGTTTGAAACTACGCACGGACTTTAAAACTCCTCCGTCTACGGCAAGTTTCTTAAAAACGAATCACAATCTTTGCTTCACGTATTAATATATAGATAAACAAATGCAAAAATAATGCCAATACATAATAAGAAAGTTTTGTTCAATATATAATTGAGCCTTGAAATAGACTTACCTAGCAAATTAAAGAGCGCAGCCTCCAGGGAGTACGCGTTGACGAAGCCCGAGTGCGGCCCGCCGTGCGGCCACACCACCAGCGGGCTGCCTTCTCCACCGCCGCTCAAGTACAGCGACGTAAACGACTCTGGGAGAACACAGGTACATATGTTATCGATTATTTTTTTAAAAACGCTTTCCACACTTATAGCCCCACAGTAGGATTTTCTCCTGTGTCGTAGGTGCCATGGACACACACAAAGACGAATATACAAACACCCAGACCCAGAACAACAATCTAAACTCATCATTCAGATGTCTGGCCGGGAATCGAACCCGGGACCCACTGACCGGTAACCGCTGCGCCACGCGGGTCGCCAACAAACCCTTTTTAGTAGATATCAGCATCATGTGTGTTACATGGTCGTTACTTAAAAAAATATAGTGCAATGGTTATTAGAGTATCTTATGCACGTGGTTAATTACAATAAATATAGCAAATAGTTACACTTACTAACACTATCCTGTGACCCTTCGTGCTCCAGAAATATGTACTCGACTTTGGACTTAGCCAATGTTTCTGGGACTTCAACTGAGGAGCTGACTTTCGTCCATTTGATATTTTCACCAGAGGCAGGTAATTTTGCTGCATATACCTGCAATCAAATCAACACATCAATAAAATTATTGAAGTGAAACTTCTTTATCGGGGTTGGAAAACAAAAGTGAAACTTCTTTATCGGGGTTGGAAAAAAATTTAGTGTAACATTTTTTCGTTACGCGCCATCTTTTTCTGTTACGCGCCATCTTTTTTTTCCGTAACGCGCCATCTTTTTCTTATCCCTACCACGCTTATTAGATAAAGTTTAATAAAAGCCTTTTATTACACTTTATCTAATTTAACTTTATATAACCAATTTCTGTAAAGTTGCATATAGTAAATTATTTTTTGAAAAATAACGTCATAAAGAAGTTTCACTTCTTACGAGTGTACGCTAGTACACGCACACATTTTTTAAGTATTGTTTGACTGATAAGGTGCCACCCCCACACCTGTTTCCAGCGTGAAGCTTGCATTTGGGTGGAAGGGTGTGATTACCGGCTCACTTTCATATCAGGCGACCTTAGGGCCGGCGCACATATGACGGAGCGCAGCGCAGAGCATTTTTTCACTGTCAAACTATTATCGCCATTGTCCCTTTAGAAATAATATCCAAAATTAAATACCAGCAATTTATTTCTGAGGAGCATGGAAGCGACCACATGCAAAAGGTAGCGCGCAGTAGCGCGGCCGCTACTCCGCAAGCGTCCGCTTTCGCAGTAATTTGCGCGAATTTCGGCTAGTGTGTGATTCGTTTAGAAAATTTAACAGGTGGTAGAACCAGTGTAGTTCGACCGTGGAGGTACCACCGCCACACCTATTTCTAGCGTGAAGCATTTCTTGCGTTTCGATGGAAGGGTGTGGTTGCTGGCACACTTTTATATGAGGCGACCATCTTAGTCCTCGGGAGTAGCAACACATCTGTGATTGACTTCAGATAGAACCCATGTTCTGTATGAAGTTGATTACAGATGTCCATGGGCGGCAGTGACCACTTACCATCAGGTGGACTGCATGCTCGTTTGCTACTTCAGTGAAATAAAAAAAAAAAATTCGCGGGCATGCGCTCCGTCATAAGTGCGCCGGCCCTTAGTCCTTTTTAGTAGCAATGCAACTTCGATTGACTGTTCTATATTGTTCTATATGAGCTTCCATATAGATATCCATGAGCGACAGTAACCATTTACTGTTCTGATTGATGAACTGCATACCTACAAAAACAAGACGGCAAAGAAAAAATAATACAAAAAAAAAGATAAACCCACTGAGTTTCTTGTCGGATCCTCTCAAGTTTGTTCCGATCCGGTGGTAATGTAAAAAAAAAGTGTAACTGACAATTTGTAAGTGCCCCGTAGGCCTATGCAAAATAAAGACGTTTCATTTCACATCAATCTTAAAAAACATAGGTTCGAATAACTATTCAAAGATAATTTTGTTGTAAATTTATCTTTTGTTTATCTTTTGAACGAACAATTCAGATAGAACTTTATTTATCGTTTAGTAGTATATTATAACCTTTTTTTTCTTTGTTTTCGAGGGGGAAACCTTTAAAAGGTACTCGACGCCGTGGGAGCGACGCAGGGTTATGTGGGATTTTTACCGCACTAAAACCCTCCCGGTGGCCGTCCTCGGCGCTGAAAAGGAGGACTCCGAGATCTCGAAACGACTTCAACCGGAATCCTCCGAGCGCGCTGCCCCATCGGGCTCCTCCCAAATGGGCGGCTGTGCCCACCGCTCCGTCTAGTCTTTACGACGGTATGCGACCACACATACCGCCGTCCTTCCCGGGATTGCCTGAACGAACGGTTCGAGCTCCCACTCTAGCCGTCTGCAACCCCGGAAGCCCCTTTTAGTCGCCTCTTACGATAGGCAGGGGATACCGTAGCCCTATTCTGACCCCGGGGCTACAGGGACGAGTATATTATAACCAATAAAATGGGGTAACAAGTACCTGTGGTGGTGTGGTCATGTTAGAGCACACACCGAGGATAATGTTAGACTTGAAGTCTAAGACCGTAGTGGATCCTGGCTGGCTCTTGTTTGATATATCCGTGATATTTTTGCTCTCTGAAAGAAAGTAAGGTATATTATCATACTACTAAACTGTGAAGGAAAATATACAACTGAAGAACTCTTTGTGGATCAATCCCGGAAGCACCACTACTATACATCTTTATATCTGTCAGATAACAGCAGTGTGGGTAATAATAATAATAGAAGGGTGTGGTTACCGGCATATGGTTTTATATGAGGCGACCATTATAGTCCTTGGGAGTAGCAACGCATCTGTAATTGACTTCAGATGGAAACCATAATAATAGAAGGGTATGGTTGCCGGCACACTTTCAAATGCGACCATCACAGTCCTCGGGGGTAGCAGCGCATCTGTGATTGACTTCAGATAGAACCCATGTTCTGTGTGTAGTTGATTACAGATGTCCATGGGCCGGCAGTGACCACTTACCGTCAGGTGGACTGCATGCTCGTTTGTTACTTCAGTCAGATAAAAAAAGTGTTATACGCTGCTGTGTTCTTGTCAGATAGGTATTAAGATTAAGGTATTAAGATAGGTATTAAGTGAGACATATTGGCGTGTAAAGCGTTCATACTCAGTTCTAAGGAGTAGCAACTAATCTATGACTAATCTCTGGTCAGACCATGATCTTCTCTGCCGCTGAATACAAATGTCCATGTAAAGCAGTGGCCACTTGCCATTAGCTTGACAGCATGCTTATCTGTTCTTCAGATATGACTTCTATGTATTTAAAGAAAAGATAAAACTAATATGAAGTTTAAACTAAGGTTTCTATTAAAATCCATTTAAGGATTTTGCATAACATTTTTTTAATAATATCAACACCATGTAGCTTATAACGCTGTAAAATAAGACACCAGAAAAATACTTTTATGCAACATTTTATTCTCAATTCTTTTTCAATAATGACGGCTCTGCCGCGTCAATCATCGCATTCTCTTCTCCTCACCTCACCCCCTCGCCACACCGCACCTCCTTCGTCACCACACCGCACCTCCTTTGTCACCGCACCACGCCACATTAAGGCATCTCATCACTGCTGCGTTACAAGTTACTTAATTATAAAGCAAATAAAGGCACCGCTTCTCTTTTATCTCTTCGACTTTTATATCATAATACACACCCATATCCAGCAAATACGTCCTAACTTCGTTCTGCTGCGAGGTACTGAACACCAACTTCTTGCCGTCTGCACTGAAGCAGGAATTCGGTAACGCCTGGCAGTACAGGCCGTAGAAGTTCTCTCCGTTCTCTATGACCCTCACTGTGTCCACTATGGGTATTAGGGTTTCTTGTGTACCCTGCAAAAATAATACAAATATACCGCTGAGAACAGACATCTTTTAGATTTTATTCTTTGGAAAAATGAGAAATTACCGCCAAGGTAAGATAAGTTATCGTATCTATAGAGCGGCTGTGCTCCAATAGTCTCTGTTCGGAACCTATATACATGTCGGAGGAAGCTTTGAGTCGGGTTGCTTGTTACTTGCATGTATAACGTACAATTCAGTTTGTTTACATTTTAATTTGATTTTGCTTTAAAACCAGATTAATGTAATAAAAAGTAATAACTTTGTTATTTGCTTAGCGACCAATCAGAGCAGAGCTTATATGTCTCGAGTGGGGTCGAGGAACTATCTTTTATTGTAGAGAGGTTTATAGTTTTTGCGACATTCTTTCATTGACTTTAGTAAGTGACGGATCGAGTTGGATCATTGGAGTGAATATGTCTGATGGTTAAAGAGAGATCGGTACCTCGAACTCGCTGCTTGGTCGTAATTGTTCGTTTACGTTAACTAGAATAAAACCGTATAAAAACCGTGATCATTGTGTTTTGTGCCTGCATTTTACTCTGATGACGCCCACTAGACCAGTAACCACTAATGACGATGTCGATGAGAATGAGGTTTCTCCGACATACATATATGCAGGATATTGACTAGACTTTGACAGCGTGATTAAGAATGCAGCGGCATTATGTCATGAGATGCGGGAGGTCACTACATACTTCAATAAAAACTTTAGTTCAAGGTCATAAACATATAAAGAGTTTTTCAGGTAGCTTTTTAAATAGTAGGTAAAAATCTCATAACGAGCCGCTCATTCTGAGCTGGTCCCTGCTTATTGATGGTACAATCACAAACATCACACCGACCTGGTCCCGTGTCCACAGGACCAGCTCGTGGCAAGCGTGGTGCGGGCCGCCGGCCGCGCGCTGCAGCCACACCAGCGCCCCGCCGGGGGACACGCGCGGGGAGCGTACCGACTTGCCCCCATCTGATATTTTCGCTGAAAATGTTCATGCGATATATCGCTACTTTAAAACAAAAGGGCCACAAATCAAAAATATTCAACTAATTTTTTAGAACTTTTTGAAGTGAAACTTCTTTATCGGGGTTGGAAAAAAATTTAGTGTAACATTTTTTTGTTACGCGCCATCTTTTTTTTTCCGTTACGCGCCATCTTTTTCTTATCCCTACCACGCATGATATTAGATAGATTATTATAGATTAGATTATTAATTTAACTTTATTTAACCAATTTCTGTAAAGTTGCATATATTAAATATTAGTTATTAGTAAATTATTTTTTGAAAAATAACGTCATAAAGAAGTTTCACTTCTTACGAGTGTACGCTAGTACACGCACACATTTTTATTTTTTTAGAAAAGAATAACCATATCCGAATTAACCATTAAAAGAAGAATAAAAATACCTTTCTAACAGTGTATAACACATATTTATCTGATTTAAAATTACAGAGCAATTATACAAGATCTAATTTTCAAAACTTTAAATGGCACTCCTGTAAAATTAGGTCTATTCGAGTTGTGGCCCTTTTGTTTTGAAGTAGCGATATACCTATAACGATGTACAAAATAACAATAACAATATCGCTAAGTGCGAATTCAGAGAGAGTACGATGGACTTGGCCTAAAACTCTCTCATTTAGAGAGAGTTTTAGGTCAAAGTCCACCGTGCTGGCCAAGTGCAAATTGGTGGACAATTCGCACTTGGTCAGCGACTCTCATTCACAGAGAGTTTTGGGCCAAAGTCCAACCGTGCTCAACAGTGGGATAATAATGGGTTGACGAAAACTACAAAAATAATATGCAAAAATATAACAACTGAGAAGCAAGAACTTCATTTTTTTTCAATTGTACCTAACAATAAGGGAGATGAACCACCTGATGAAACGTAGTCACCGTCGCCTATAGACATTGGCAAGGCCGTGGCTTTGAAGGCTCTTTTTTGAAGAGCCTTTCTTGAAGAGCCCCATGTTATAGAGATCCGGGAATAACTCAAAAGTAAGCTCATCCCACATAATCCAATTACAAATAGGAGTTGTGATAATACCTCCCCAATCTAACCATACTCAATTTAACACCTTGCAAAACGCATTCTTTATACATAACACATAAATTATTACAAATCAGAATATTCTTTAAGTCATCTTGAATTCAAATTTAATCTTATTATTAAATTCTTGAAAATGGCTGATTTTAAATCAGTCAGACAGACACACTAATATATCATCAACCCATTATTGTCCCACTGCTGAGCACGGGTCTTCTCTCAGAATGAGAGACTTTAGGCCACAGTCCACCGCGCTGACCAAGTGCGAATTGGTGGACAACACACTAATATTTAACACAAATGAAACAATCAAACAGTGATGATGTTATTGAATTACAAGAGAAATCCCTAAAACATGTGTAAAACAAAATAGAACTCACTTAAAACCCCGTCAAGCGACAGTTGAAAGATGTACCCAGGACGGTTCGTGCAGAAAATGAGTCCCAGACGACGTGGCTCGGTCTCAAAGGCTATGCCTACCACACCGTCGCCTTTCGGTGTGAAACGGACCTAAAATAATTTAATGCCATTCTTTCACTGTCCTTATAAATACATTGTAAAAGTTTCGCTTTTGTATAAGAAACCTAATTGATTCTTTAAAACGAATTTAAACCAAATCTAAGATTTATACTTCGAGTCATGTATTATAAAGGTTTATCGGCGTCAATCATATGTCGCTGCCAATATGTTACCATAATAAAATTTCCATATAATTTCGAAGTAAAAGACAAAACGAATATAAGAGTGAGTGTTTTACACATATAAGAGATATACTGCTTTTAAGTCAATTTGAAAGCTTTAATAATAGAACAGCTCAGAATTCTTCTCGGTATTTATAATATACAATAACGGGTTCTCTTTTACTGAACTGTAAGGCAAGATATTGGTACTTTCATTACCATGTAAAAAAACATGTTTGTAATTATATAAAAAAAAAATAAAAAAATGGATATAAATAAGAAAAAAGACAAACCCGCTGAATTTCTTGCCGGATCTTCTCAGTTGAGGTCGTATTCTGATCCGGTGGTAGTGTAAGAAAAATAATGTAACTGACAATTTTAAGTGCCCCCGTAGGCCTATACAAAATAAAGACATTTCATTTCAATACATACACGTATTTATAATATTGCTTACCTGTCCCGGACACCAGTGCTCCGGTAGCCCTTGGAGGATAGTAAAGGATTCATTTTGCAGCCGAAACACGACGATCACGGACAGATAGCGCCCTACCAGCTGCTCGCCCCAATCCTGTCTGTATATGTACTCTTCACCCTGGGTGATTGAAAAACAAGCGTTAGTTAGCAAGACAATCATATAGTTGATATGTGTTGATGTCAACTGTGATCATCCATTTTATGTACACATTAAAAAAAACACGCTTTCTACACTCATTGCCCCACACGAGGACTTTCTCCTGTATCGTGAGTACCATGGACACATACAAGACGAATACACAAACACCCACACCCAGAACATGAATCTAAACTCATCATTCAGATACCTGTCTGGCTGGGAATCGAACCCGGGACCATTGCGCGTCAGACCGGTATGGCAACCGCTCCACCACGCGGTTCGTCACATTTCTATTTGTTTTAAGAGTTCCGTGGCCAAAGATTAAAATGGGAGCCGATTATGTTGGTTTATTTCTATTGTCTTGCAAAAATTAATTCAAATTTATGAGTAGTGCAGGTGGCACTCATTAAATTGTTTTGAACCTTTTATACCTGAAAACTGAAAAGTTTATAAAACCACTCGTCTCATTTCCTTTTCCTTACTTCGCTAATCAATCTGATAGAGAACAGACGTATCCCTTCACTGTTTTAATTTGAAAATACAATTTAACAAGTACTTATTCAAATTATAAAACACGTTTTATTTACACCCTTAAATAAATTTCCTATAGATTACCAAGACTCCGCTATCTGTCCGCCTGTCTATCACCAGGCTACATCTAATGAAACATGATAGCTAGACAACAACACTAACAACAAATACTAATGAAAATAGAACAAAACAAACATTTATGGACGCTGCAATAAAAGACCTTTTTTTTGTTCTCGAGTGGGAAATTGACATTGTACGTAATTGTGTGTAATTTATTAGGTATCTGAATTTGACAAAGATTTTATTGATTGACATAATACTTTTATTATAAATTATATATTGTAATAATTTGATTATATTAATGATTTATCTGATTATACAATAATAATGATAATTGTACATTAATATAATTTAAATTTCTATATTTTATAAATTTGCATGCCTTGACAGGTGGATCTTGGCGAACTGATATGTATATTTATATAACGTTTTACTGTAGAACATTCTGTGTACCCATGTCCATGCAAATAAATAAATAAAACCTTCAAAAGGTACCCGACGCCGTGTGAGCGACGCAGGGTTATGAGGGATTTTTAAAGTGAATAATTTTAGTTGTAGTTAAGGGGGAAATGGGGTTAAAACAGCGGCGGTCAGCGGAAATTTGGCTAATCTTTGAAATTCATTCTCGCCCTATGCTAAGAAGTGCCTCCCCCTTCTTACTTTCATACTACTATAGGAGCTAAAAGTTAAAAAAACATGCGTGCTTACAAAGTACACATGTCAGAAGTGAAACTTCTTTGGCGAACTAATTTATAAATCTTGTTTATATTTATACAAATCTAAAACTTTAAATTTCCAAGATTAAGAGGAAGGGAAAAAGGCGTGATACGACGTTCGCTCTGTCTCACTTTTTCTCTCAATCTTTCTCACTCGCTTGCTCCCTACTCTCACTCCACGGCTAGTTGCTCATGCTTCGTTCGCCCTGTCTTACTCTCTCTCAATCGGTCTCGATCACTCTCTCTCTCTTTTCCGACACTTCCGTTGCATACCGGCGTGACGTTTCATCTGTAAAAATTTTACCCTCATGCGCCTAAAGAAGTTTCACTTCAAAAATTATAAGTAACCAGTTGTTCTTTTCAACAATCTTTTTTTAACTGACCTTCTTTGGTACGCTAGCTTCATTCTCAGTCTTGTCCTCTTTCTCCGCTTTCCTCTTGATGTAAGGCTCGGATTTTTTCAACTTCTTCTCAGCGACATATACTATAGCCGTCTCGTCAGGCGACCATTCAAGACCACCGAGCTCCGCTAAAAATATAATGACTTTTAACTAACCAGACAAAGCTTTATTATTGACATTTCACAGCAGCACTCCTGAGGTACTGCTGTGGAATTATCATAAGACATATTTTTTTTGTGACTGTAGTGGCAAACGAGCATGTAGGCCATCTGATGGTAAGTGGTCATACAGCTCATGGAAATCTGTAATCAGCTACATACAGAACATGGGTTCCATCTGAAGCCAATCACAGATGCGTTGCTACTCCCGAGGACTATGATGGTCGCCTCATGTGAAAGTGTGCCGGCAACCACACCTTTCTATCAAAACGCTTCACGCCAGAAATAGGTGTCGCAATGGTCGAACTACACTGGTTCTACCTTGGTAATCAATTTAAAAAATCTATAATGCTATAAGCATGTGCTATAGTTGTTAACCTTCTAAGTATAAAACCATTAAAAAAAAATATATTTACATCATCCTTTAATGGATTTTCTTTTTGGCCCTCCCTTATAGTCATTTATAACATGAGGTAAGTATAACCAACACTAACCAAAACTTAACCAGCACCAAAAAACGCGTTAAAATATCTATATACTTCGTCTATACCTATGTCTAATCAGCGAATCCTTTAGCGTATATTACACTTTCTAATTCTTTACAATATTCATATTTATCCAAAATAACCTTATATAAACAGAAAACCATTTTTAATAATTCTTAGTAGGGTAGAATAAACCCCTTAACACTTTTTTTATCTGATTGAAGTAGCAAACGAGTGTGCAGTCCATCTGATGGTAAGTGGTCACTGCCGCCCATGGACATCTGTAATAAACTTCACAAAGAACATGGGTTCCACCTGAAGTCAATCACAGATGCGTTACTACTCCTGAGGACTACGATGGTCGCCTCATATAAAAGTGTGCCGGCAACCACACCCTTCCATCGAAACGCAAGAAATGCTTTACGTTGGAAATAAGTGTGGCGGTGGTACTTCCCCGGTCGAACTACGCTGGTTCTGCCACCTTTTTCATAATGCTCTAGTTTTACATCATATCAATTGGTTTAATGCCATAAATACTTTACTATGTCAGACATCTATTAACTTAATTTATCTATGTAAAACCCTTACAATCTGTATACACGTCCCCATGTATTTCTAAAGCACCGAGGTCCACACTGTGAGCCAATGTGTTCTTAGACCACACTTCCAAATACTGTTTCTTGTTGTCCTTGCCATCTCTGTCCTCTCGAATCACTGCTCTGTAGGCTTCTGATGGTGACACTGAAGACAGCAATCTAGAAGGTAGCAAAATATTTGTTTTGCAAGTCTAAATAATGATTAAATTTTACAGAGTTCCATATTAAGCCCATGTTTACTTAGAGTATGTATCATGCTTATTTTTTTTTATTTTTATTTGATGAAGTAGCAAACGAGCATGTAGTCCACCTGATGGTAAGTGGTCACTGCCGCCCATGGACATCTGTAATCAACTTCATACAGAACATGGGTTCTATCTGAAGTCAATAACATACGCGTTGCTACTTCCGAGCATTATGATGGTCGCCTCATATAAAAGTGTGCCGGCAACCACACCCTTCCATCGAAACGCTAGAAATGCTTCACGCTAGAAATAGGTGTGGCGGTGGTACTTCCCCGGTCGAACTACACTGGTTCTACCACCTTCAAAAATTATTGGACATTACAGTGCATGAACAATATTAAACCAAATAAAAGCCATAATTTCAGCGATACATGTTTCTGGTATTAAGGAATAAGATAAAATGAGTCACATATGCCTTATCTTATGCTCTTAAATTGTTAAAGTATGGTAGGCGACCACGGAAAAGAGTGGACTCCCCTACTACAGGTTATTAATAAACTTACCAGGAATGATCGCATACATTGTATAACTAACCCATTATTGTTATTGAAGGATTTTTTTGATTTTTGATTTCACCCAACATGGTAAGAGAAAACAGTAAGAGATATTATGGTAGTTCCACAATAAGCTATACAGAATGTGTATACTTTAAGGCCTTCGAAACTAGCCCCACATTAGTATTTTTCCTTTGTCATATGGGTACACAAACACCATTAAAAGCCAAGCGCCCAGAAGAGGAATCCAAATTAAATAATTTTATGTTTGTCTGGGCTGGGATCAAACCTGGAATACTCTAGATGTCACACTGGTATAATGACTGCCCTGTTACTCAAGTATAATGCATCATTGTCCACCTCATTTTAACTAAGTGATAGATCTCATATACACCAAATCTATTATTTATATCTTCATACCCTTAATTATATTAAATCTTTACACACATTATCAAAAGGAAAATTAAATATATATATAAATAATAATATACTTTATTGTACCCAAACAAAAGTGAAATAATACAGTGAGATTACAAAGTTAAAATACGAAGGTGGTCTTATCGCTAAGCAGTGATTTCTCCCAGACAACCATTGGCTTCGGAGTTAAAGTAAAAATGAAAATAAGAATAAGGGTACAACAATCAGTTTAAGGAATTAGAGCAATGTACAAATTGAGGAATGAGCTACAGAAAAACTAATTTTAAAAATTAAACAACATATACTTACTCATTACTAACGTCCGTACCAAAGTCACTACTGGCTAGAACACCTATATCGTCCTTCGATGTATCTAGCACATAATTGTGTATATATTTGGTTGTACGACCTTTGTCAAGATTACGTACAGACCATTTAGCAGTTACTCTTGTACCATCCTTACTTAGCTTCCCACCCAACACTGATGGAATCTTTGCCAATGTCTTATATGCATTTATTATTGTCTCAATCTGAAAAATAAAAGGAAATTAAGTACATATTTGAAAAACTAAAGTAAATATTCAGCAATCTATATTAAATAAATGATCTTGTGATTCTTGTTCAACCCTAATCAAACCCAAATTATATTTATACGAATTGATTTAACTATATTTAAAAACATAAAGTAAATATCTCCTATATTTAATAATATTATTTAGAAATGAACAAAAAGCTACTAAGAAATCCGATAAATTAAAATATTTAAAAAATGCATTTATAGGAAGTTTTTTAGTAATGTCATTCTTTTGTTAACATCCTTTTAAACCTCTTTCATATGATTTCATAAGGTGCATAAAAAACCAGGAATAGCCATAGGAAGCTGTTTATATTATTAGCTGTTTATTTTTTTATCATCCTAGAAGGATTTCTAAACATAATTACACATACATGTAAAGTTAAATATTAATTTATAAAAAATCACTTACCTGAGAAGACATTCTTAACATATATGTTGGTAAACTAGATCTGAAACAATGTCATGTAATAATTAACTATTAAATATTTATTTATAACATATTATACCTTAAGATATTATCTATATAAACCATTTAATAATTGAAGTTAATTATGTAAATAGTAAATAGTATATAATGTAAAGAGCTCTCAAGTACAATTATCAGTTGAGGAATAAAAACGAAATTTACGTAGTGTCAACTCTGTTTCCCAATTTATTGATATGAGCTAATTTACTATTTGTACTGTGATATTTATTTTAGACATTAATGAACTTCCTTCACAGTATAAACCACAAGCCAAGATAGTGAAATGTGGTTGGAAGACAACATTCCTTATCACTACTGCAAGGTATTATATGATTTACAGTTACAACAATATTTAATCAGATAAGAGGAGAGAAATAAACAATATTTTATGATCAAAATCGTAGAGTTGATTAGTATTCCGGTCTGAAAAATTATTTAAATTTATTCATTGTATTAAAACTTATATCTGACATTACAGGGTGCCCTAATGCGTTAGATTAGTACAAAGAACCAAAACTATTTATGTTCTTAATCTATTTGAATTTGTTTATAATATTTTGAGTAGCTGTCGTAAACTCATTCAATGAGCAACTGAATACATCAATATGATCAGTGACAGAGTTAAGTAAACAACAACGGTGAAAAGTAAACTATTCAGACAAACTTAAAGACAATTGTACCTTACACTTAAACTGACATCTCCAACCACTCAGACCTAGAAATATGGGTCTAAGTCTATTCTTGGACCCATATTTCTAGGCTTTAATTATATAGATTGTGAGTTTAATTATATAGATCAATATATAGATCATTAGACGTTGATATAGACATTACACAACTACTGCTACAAATCTATTACCCCCTTGGCTAGATTCACTAAGATAAAACAACCACTTCCCTTTAAGAATATAATATTGTACCCTATTATGTTGGCATTGTGTTATTAGTTGGTAGAACTGACACTTCTTTAAGAATTATAAGATATATAAAGCTTTTATATGATATGGTTCAACCGGAGAGGTACCACTCCCACACCTATTTCTAGCGTGAAGCATTTTTTGTGTGATAGAAAGGTGTGGTTGTCGGCACACTTTTTATATGAAGCGACCATCCTAGTCCTTGGGAGTAGCAACATATCTGTGATTGACTTTAGAATCAAGGTTCTATATGAAGCTGCTTAAAGATGTCCATGGGCGGCAGTTACTACTTACCATCAGGTGGACTGCATGCTCGTTTGTTACTCCTATCAGATAAAAAAATCTCGTTTACTACTTCATGTTAAAAAAAACAAGGTTTTTCACAGTTTAATTTATGTTGAAGAAATGATAAGGTCGCCAATGTGCGACATAGCGTATATTATAGATTAAATGATACCAGGATATCTTTAAAGTAGATATTTAAAATTTTCAATGACTTGGAGATTCCGTTGTTAAGCAGCCGGTACAATTATTCTGATTTTTCTAAAAATACCTTGCAAAATTAATATTTTAATAATGTTATGAATACTAAGTTCTTATAATAGTTAGGTTACCTTCAAATAGAGCAATAGGTTAAACTGCAAAATTAGTAAATGTAAATACAACAAAATAATTAATAAAATTAAGAGTAACACAAATTGAATTTTAAAATGACAACTGACAAGGCAACTAACACACGTCAATTTAAATGTCAAATAACGTAGTCGCCATGACAGTAAATCTGATAGCAGCTAAAAGTTTATAGCCAAGATTTTATAGTTTATTAATCCATTATATCTATTCTTTTAAATATATTTTATATTAGATTTCTGTAACAGTACGGTATCAATAAACACATCGTCATCCAAATTAAGGCTATTTCTTTATATACTTAATGAGGAAACAAATGATTGACACGATATCAAAAAATAAATTAAAATCATAGACTAAGCAACCACATTAGGTAAACAAATAATTCATGTTGCAAGACTCATCTAATTCAATCGGTTAATGCTTTAATACACTTTCTATAATATGAAACGAATAATTATCTTGTTTCCATCACCCAGGAAATAGAATCTTTAATATCAATATGGTGATCAACGTTCTTATTTGCTTTGCTTATGTTTATATTATAGAAATGTTTAATTTTACAAAAACAAATATGTTGACTAAATCAATCTGTTCTACTAATACTATACATTTATAGTATTCATTGTCAAAATTCCAAGTTTATTCCGATTGCGCCCCGTACCGACGTCACGATGCGGTCGACGCGTCGCGGCGGCGCACCGCTCGATACGCGGCGCGCACGTCCCGCGCGGGGCGCACGCCCCAGTCGGGATATCTTTACCCCAACGCACGTACCTACCCTAACTGGACTGTTTACAAAAATCCATATCTTATCCATAGCGTATGCATTATATCCAGATATTTCTAAAGCAACAGTTTTCTCTAATAAAAAAACAATATGATATCAAGTGATAACGATGAACTAATTGCGAATTAAAGTGCCGGTCATGTTGTACTAATTACAGTGACAAAATGTCCGATTTCCGCTAATTAATGTGCACAACAAGGATTTAATTGTGCGAGTGCAAGTAAAACTTTTGAATTATTAAAGATAATCGTTCTTGGTCCATCCGAAATTTAAAAGAACTAATATATTTGCTCACGCGTAAAAATACTTGTAAATTCCCGCGATTACCGACAACCGTTTGGAACACACTGAAAATCCCACTAAGATTCCGCGCATAAACGATACAAAAAAGAGATAACAATGAATGAGATTGACCTAATAAAGGAGGTAGAGAAGCATCCCATATTATACGACAAAACCGTAAGAGGATTTAATAAAGCTAAGTTAAGGGATGATGCGTGGAAAGAAGTTGCGAAAGTGCTTGACGTCACAGGTAAGTTGAAACATATTTGAAACCGGCTTGAATGTTTTTTCTTCAAATCACCGGCTTCGGTTACAAGAATGGTTCCATTTAAAATTGTTATTGAAATCGAATGCAGTTCTTCTTAAAATTCCAATTAATATAATGTTTATTCGAATAAATTTCTCTTTAATATTAAGGTCATTAACTTCTGTCTTTACCAATTTATAAAATCGATCTAGCATCGTAAAAAGTAGCTTATTATACTACAGACGAAATTACTACTTAATGATTGATGAGGAAGAATTCATAAAAGTAGGAATCCTATGTCTTTCTCAATGTAGACAAAAATATTTTAGTAAGTAATTCATAAAATGCCGCTGCATCGCAAACAGTTACGTCCGATATGTTTAATTGTTTGCAGCCCATTTCACGTGATCCCGACCCCATGAGCTTTTTGGCGCGTTTAGTTGCAGATAACGTACCAACTGAACCGTGGTTCTCAACAATTACAATTGTATTAAGCCTCATACCTTTCAAATTAAAAATCTGTTCAGTGCTAGTGACTTCTTCCAATTCTGTTTTTACTTTTTTTTTTAATTTTTGTTTCTCACAAAATACAATAACTCATACACTTATGTCTGCCAAACTGTCCAACAGTTTAACGGCAGCGTTCCCGTGGATAAGGACCGTTTTCACCCTAATTTTACAATACAATACGAGTACATATAATCATACTTACTTCTGGACATTAGCAAGATTACAAGCAAAATCAAAAACATTTTCAGATACAGAGTGCAAGAAACGCTGGCGATCGTTACGGGACTCGTTTATCAAGTTGCAGCGGACCCACGGGAACCGCACACGGTGGCCCTACCACCACGCGATGCGATTCCTTATACCGCATCTGGAACCACGGCAAGATTTCCCGTAAGCCATAAATGACTATTTATGTGAAATAGAATAATCAATAATATACATAGCTGAAAATCAAGATCTTCAGACCTGAAAATAAATGGCCTGAAAGAGATAGTTACCCAAGATCAGATCTTCGTTATGCTATGGAATAAAGTCTTTGTAGGTATAGAGTGAATTTTGATTTATCGATTTAGAGATCGAAAATGATTGGTATAATACGTAAAGATTCACCAAGGTCTGTCGAAAAAAGTTATTTAGTTAGTTTTCCCTTCAAAGCAGCCGATGCATTGGCGACTCCACTGGCGTTGGGAAACGATGGTGGTGTTGCCAACCCATTATTGTCTCACTGCTAGGCACGAGAAGTCTCTCGGAATGCGAGAGCTTAGTCATAGTCCATAGGCCATAGTCCACCGCGCTTGCCAAGTTCGGATTGGTGGACTTCACACACCTCCGAGAACTTTTTTTAAGAACTCTCAGGTGTGTAGGTAATTGGTAATTCGCACATAATTTAGAAAAATCAGTGCTGCGTGCCTGGGTTTGAACCTCGGACCTCCTGATCGAAACGATGATTGCTTCTTAACAGATAGCCCTTTTCGTTAGGTATAAGTATATAACCTGGTCTTTATCAGTAGCATTTACATTATAATATTTGTATGTACCTATACTCATAACACAACTTTATTTCAAGTACAAATCATTGCGCTTGATAATTTTATTAATTTTCAAATAACAATATGAATATATTAAATAACTTATTTTATAACTATATGTATATATAAAAGAATAACTTAAAAGGTAAAGAAAAAACAAATTGCTAAATTAAATATAAAATGCTGCATCCAAATTACTGTCCCAAAAATGGAATTGCGTGCCAAAATTATTTTGTCACCAATATTTCTAAGTGACCGTCCATCGACTAGGTACGTGATACGTGAAAACGTCGAGACGTCGTTTATACGAGTTATTATCAAATTTGACACCCCTTGTACGTCTCACGTAATTAATACTTTCTTTAACAAAGGTAACTTTCTAAAATATTAAAAATGTTTAATATCGTTTTCCAGCAAAAAAGACGACGACGACTCTGATTCAGACGAAAGTAGAAAACGCGTGACAGCTAAACGGAAGCATTACGACGAAGACGAAGACGACGACGACGAAGATTCCCCGGCACCGAAACAGGCTCGTCAGAGTTCCACAGACGACGAAAACCCTTGCCACTGTTCTAGGAACGACACCGACGAGCTATTCTTACTGAGCTGTGCTCCAATCTTGAAACGTCTGAATAAGAAACAAAGCGCAGTCGCTAGATTAAAAATCCAACAGGTTCTACTAGAAGCTGAATTCGGTAACACCCCAGATAATAATATGCCCTCTGTCTCGCCGACTAGTGATTTAGATCCCGATAATGTCATATGAAATTGTAGGTCGTAACTAATTTTAAGATTTTTATTTAATTTCGTCCGCTTTGATAAAACCACGTAGGTATTGAAGTAGAAATTTCATCTGAATTTAACATTAATCTGAAAAGTAAAATATTACAATATAGTTATGCCGATAAAACTTAACATTTCCAATTATTTTAAAATGTGTAACGCATTACATCCTCAAACAGAATTAATAAGTAATTTGCTCTTAAATCTGTTAGTGATTAGCTTAAGTTAATTAAGATATGATAAATGACGAATGTAATTAATATCGATATTTCTTCCAATGACCCAAATATGGCCAAATAGAATAGTTATGTAGTTTTCTCACAATAGTTCCAGTAGAAATAATATTTTAATAATTGTACAGTTTTGTTTTATAATAAAATTCCATTAAACACCATCCATTAAAAAGGATACCTACATGGAGTGCCATCTTGTGTTAGAAACTTATCTCCAATGAATGTAATTGACAGAAAGAATATTTTTAAAATGATAGCTTTGTATGTATCAAGGTGGCCCCGCGAAGCTTAAATATAATTGGTTATAATTTAAGATTCATAACCATGACTTTGACCAACAAAGAAAATAGTTATTTTGCACGAAAAGGTGTTTAAAAGTGATTGGTGTTTGGAACAAGCTACAGAAGGTATTCAAGGAATTTAATGTATTCAACGTTTTACAACAAACCTTTTAGTACAAAGTTGTTTGCTCTTAAATGTTCAAAGTATTTTCTATGTAGGTATAACAAGTGTCTTACGATTTGAAAGAAATCTTTTAGACTAACGCAACGAATAACTGTAAAAAGTGGTCCCTACATTGTATTTGAGATTAAACATCCTTGTTATATTAAGAATAGTAAGTATTAATATATAATAAGAATGTGAATCCGATTTTTTATTACTCTGAAAATAATATCCCAGTTTATAAACATTGACAATTTATTTGTGCACCTTTGTTGCTGAAAATTACTTCAAATTTGAAATTAGCCGTTACTATACCGGCTACCTAATTATTATATAATAACGTTAAAAACGTATGAAGAAGTTCTTGAAGTACATTTGTAATGTCACAGGCAGTTAAGTATTATGTAACCTACACTCACATAATTTGTATTTTGACTATGGCGGCATAACATCCGTTTTTGGCCAAAATATTATTTTATAGAAAGATTTAAATGCAAAAAATATCTTCAAGGCACATTGAGGATCAAACATAAATGCCTTTGTCTTTTTTCCTCAATGAGTCAAAACTATTTGTTACTATAAAGTCTATGGTACTTTTGGCGCCATAAAGTGACAAATGGTAGGTATCATCTCAGATAGACCCCTTGTTCTCTATGAAGTTGCATATAGATGTCCACGGACGGAAGTACCACTTACCATCAAGTCGACTGCATGACAATTTGCTGTATCGATGTTATAAAAAAAAACATGAACGTTTGGGTGTTATTTAAAGATTCGTATAGCAAAAAAATTTTAATATGAATTTAAATAAACATACCGTACACTCTTTATGTTTTCCAGTTACCGTCTTCAAATAGAAAGGTCACAACTGAACTTTCTCAGAATTTGTTAAGGAAATTAGCCGACCCCGCTTAGGTGCGTATGGTACGGACCATAGGCATAATAACTTTATCGTTTTATTAAAATAATTTAAACCTTAAGTTAAGGAGTTAACGCGTATGCAGACCGCAAAAAGCAAAGATGATATTAGCAATGCAATAGTAGCTATGTAAATAAAGGATTAACATACAATCATGGATGTAAAATTCCTAATCGCGTCGACTAAGTATTTGTTTGGTAAGTCTATGTCTAATATTCATGTAGACTCATTCACTTTCATATGCTACAAAACTGTCATGGTCATAAATAACGTAAGCAAGTATTTATTGTTTCGAAGGGGAAGATGTCCAAAAGAATCTTGCGCAATTTCAATTATATAGGAACTTCCACACCCTTTCATAGGTTAGATAATTACGTAATAACTTAAGACAGAAGACCCCTTATGTAGGGACTGAATAAATGAATAACCTACTTGGTATTAAATAGATCTCACAACTTCGGTAGAAGGACTAAGTTCCGACACTTGGACTTTTGATAAGCACAGTTTTTTTATGGAATAAATATTGACTCGAACCTCCTAAAACATGCAAAACACTCTTACAGTAGCGGCGTAAGGCGTGGGCGATGTGGGCTTCCGCCTACGACCTCGCGGTGCAAACCTCACCACACAGGACTTCCCAAGACTTGGTGTTGGGGGCGGGAAGATCTAAATTTGGCGATGATGATGGCCTGTTTTATGGTCGTCAAATTGCAGGTCGACATTAATTCGTTTACATATGGTGACCTTTTTTTTTGGTCGACAAACGAGGGCCTTGCGAATTGTAGCTTGCCCACATTAAGTTTAGATCTTGTGCATAGGCCTCCCGGCTTATGCCCGCAGTGGAGCTCTAAATTAATTTATGTATTATGTAATCTAAATTGTGTTTTTTTTTCAGATCGTTTTCAAAGGTAAGAAAATAGTTGATGTAAGAGATTAATAAATACTTATTAACATCGATTACAAACAATTAAATTATTACAACATAACAGCAATGCGTGAATATGACACGCGTGAATATGTTGATCGCACAGTAACGTCGGGCTCACGTAACATCCCGCGCATTCCTCCGTTTAGCCGTAACCGCGTGGCCAATTATCTCACAGTTTATTATTATTATTTATAGGTGGTAGAATCAGCGTAGTTCGCCCGGGGCAGTACCATCGCCACCCCATTTCTAGCGTGAAGCAGTTTTTGCGTTTCGATGAAAGGGTGTGGTTGCCGGCACACTTTTATATGAGGCGACCATCAAAGTCCTCGGAAGTAGCTGTATCTGTGATTGACTTAGAAACCCATGTTCTATATGAAGTTGCTTACAGATGTCCATGGGCGGCAGTGACCACTTACTATCAGGTGGACTGCATGCTCGTTTGCTACTTCAATCATATAAAAATAAAAAATGTGTGCGTGTACTAGCGTACACTCGTAAGAAGTGAAACTTCTTTATGACGTTATTTTTCAAAAAATAATTTACTATATGCAACTTTACAGAAATTGGTTAAATAAAGTTAAATTAGATAAAGTTTAATAAGAGGCTTTTATTAAACTTTATCTAATAATCTAATCTATAATAATCTATCTAATATCACGCGTGGTAGGGATAAGAAAAAGATGGCGCGTAACGGAAAAAGATGGCGCGTAACGAAAAAATGTTACACTAAATTTTTTTCCAACCCCGATAAAGAAGTTTCACTTCAAAAAGTTAAAGGCTAATGAAGGTACAAGCGTGCGGTACGGATTACTGCCGTCGTAATGGAAAAAGCAGTGTTTGCAAAGTGACAGTGGTATTAATTTTATTAATATTATAAATGCGAATGTTTATGACCATGTATGTGTGTTTGCTACTCTTTTACACAAAAATACTGGTCGAATTTCGATAAAATTTGGCACGGATGTAGTTTATGAGCTGTGTTAACACGATAACCTATTTTTAAGATAAACTCAGTTAGGGTCTTGTTTTAAAGCTCCACGTCACCTCATTGAAATAGCAATTTTTCAAGGTGGTAGAACCAGTGTAGTTAGACCGGGGAAGTGCCACCGCCACACCTATTTCTAGCGTGAAGCATTTCTTGCGTTTCGATGGAAGAGTGTGGTTGCCCACACTTTCACATGAGACCATCATAGTCCTTGGGAGTAGAATCGCATCTGTGATTGACTTAAGATGCATCTTACCATCAGGTAGACTGCATGTTCGTTTGCTACTTCAGTCAGATAAAAAAAAATACAGCCCGTTTGATAACTCGGATAAAACTCGATTTCACCAAAATGATAATAACTGCGTTCACGTCGAGGGGAATGGTGCTAGTAATTCAAGACTCTCGTTACTTTACAAGTATACAATTAATTACAATATAACAGCAATGCGTGCGCACATGAATATGTTGATCGCACAGTAGCGTCGGGCTCACGTTATCCCGCGCATTCCTCCGTGTAACCGTAACCGCGTGGCCAATTATCCCACAGCTGAAGGCTAATGAAGGGCCAAGCGTGCGGTACGGAATACTGCCGTCGTAACGGAAGAGTAGGATTTGCACAACGACAATTTTGAGATAAACGCGTTTAAGGGTTTATTTTTAAACACTACTTCACCTTATTGATACTGCAGTATGAATATATCTGGCTCGTAGTGACCTTTTTTTTCTTTGTTCTCGAGGGGGAAACCTTCAAAAGGTACCCAACGCTGTGGGAGCCACGCAGGGTTTTGTGGGATTTTTAGTGCACTAAAACCCGGTGGCCGTCCTCGGCGCTGTAAAGCTGGTAGTGACCTACCGCAGGTATTTTTGTCTGGGGCCGAAGTCGTGCCAAATTCAGCTATCGGCAAAGCCGAAGCCGAAGTCGAGGGTTTGAAAACCATAAGAAAACAAGTCCTTTTTTTTTGTTTTCGAGGGGAAACCTTCAAAAGGTACCCGACGCCGTGGGAGCGACGCAGGGTTATGTGGGATTTTTACCGCACTAAAACCCCCCCGGTGGCCGTCCTCGGCGCTGAAAAGGAGGACTCCGGGATCTCGAAACGACTTCAACCGGAATCCTCCGAGCGCGTTGCCCCATCGGGCTCCTCCCAGGGCGGCTGGGCCCACCGCTCCGTCTAGTCTTTACGACGGTATGCAACCACACATACCTCCGTCCTTCCCGGGATTGCCTGACCGAACGGTTCGAGCTCCCACTCTAGCCGTCTGCAACCCCGGAAGCCCCTTATAGTCGCCTCTTACGACAGGCAGGGGATACCGTAGCCCTATTCTGACCCCGAGGCTGCAGGGACAAGAAAACAAGTCCTAGTGCTGATTACAATTTCTGTGCAACTTCTCCAAAACTACAATATTTGAAATGAGTGATATCCGAGTGTGCTTCTGCGCATCACCATTTCCATCGCAGCTTCGTGCTTTCGGTTCCAGTTTGTTGAATTTGGCGCTTGTTACAAGCCGAGGATTTCGCTGACGGTGAATTTTTTGGCCGAAGGTGGTCGAGGTCGATGTCGAAGCCGAAGCTTCGGTCTTATACTAATGGCTTTTAAACCTTAAGCTTGGCGGAAGGTTGTGTCGATAGCCGACTAATCGGCTTCGGTCGGACGCTACCCAATAGTTAAAAATGCATATCTAAAAAATTGGAAATCGTTCGCAGTAAAATGAAATAATTATACGTAGGAAATTAAAAATATAATTTTTATCAGATAGAAATCGTTTCATTACATTTAATCCAAGCCATATAAAACAAGTCTTTCAGCAATCGATTCACAATGCCTACGTACGAGTAATTAGGAAAAATATAAATTCCTCAATTATTGTCATAAATAAGGATGGGTAAATAATTTACCTAATCGTGTGGTAATTCCTAGAATTCTCAATAAGATAACTACTTAGGTACTATTGATGCAACGAATTTAATTATTAATAATAAAATAATAATAAAATTTTATAATATTTTTTTATAATTTTATTATTTGAACATTCCCGAATTCGAATATACTTTTTTTTTTTAATTTGAAGCTAACATGGACCCCGCATGGTTTATTTTTAGGGAAGTGCATCTGCATCTACACATACTAGAATGTAGAATTGGCGACTGTTACTTTTGGTCATCAAACTGCAGTTCGACTTAAATTGGTATAGATTTGGCGCCCTTTTTTTTACTTCTATATACGCAAAACAAAAGCACAATCCTTGCAAATTTGTAAAAATATGCGTATATTCGTTATCATCGTCACCCCATTAATGGCCCACTGCTGGGCACGGGTCTTCTCTCGGAATGACAGAGTTTTAGGCCATAGTAGACCGCGCTGGCCAAGTGCGAATTGGTGGACTGGAACTGGTGGAATATTCGTTATATCTAAAGCTAACCGTACCTACTACTTTATAAAACTTGTTAATAGGTAAGTTTAAAAGTCATTATTACATTAAGTTTAACATTTATCAAAAGTAAGGTTAATAGTTTAATATTGGTTTTAATTGTTATTACACGTTTTTTGGTATTAAACAGCAAACATTTTTAAAATAAAATAATAATGCTTGTGGAAAATGTGGTGTATTTGATATTTACTACCAAATCTCTTCAGCTGGCGTAGGAAGACTCCGAGATTTACATTGAATTCTCCAAATCACATATATTTAAAAATATAGTTTGGTCGTCTAATAATGAACAATTATAGAAATTTCTACAACTTTCATTTTTTTTTGTTCAACAATATTAGACTCTATAAAATGTCAACATTTGCTTATGAAACCTATTGATATGGTTTACCCATTACTTTATAATTATTAGTTTAGGCCGTAGATTATGCACCCTGTAGTTCCGGGACCAGAATAGGGCTCAACCCCTGCTTGTCGCAAAAAAAAAACGATATTAGAAATGAAACGAAGCTATTAAATATGAAAGGGAACTACAAATGTTTGTAGGTATGCTTAGTAGTTATAAACCAATTAGTAATAGCTAACTATATTAAATATTTTAGACATTCCATCGAGGATTCAAATTTCTGCATAACAAGTATTACAATAATAGTTATATTGATGAAATGTGATCGTTATTGCACAGTGTAGGTTCCTACAGAACCATCATCTAACATAACATTTTTTTTAAATAATTATAGGTAAAAACTTTTATTTAACCTAATTAATGTAAATGAGTTCGCCGAAGGGACGGCGAATAGATCTTAAGATTTTATTAGATTTTGGATATCTGCATGAATATATCGTAATCCCAGGTCTTTTTTTGAACCCGGCGTAGTGCCCGACTGAAGCTTCAGCTTCAGCTTCGCCCACCTTCAGCTAAAAAATTCGCTTTCAGCAAAATCTTCAGCTTTGGCCATAACGGGACGAAGTTTGGCCGTAGCCGAAGTTGTCTAATAAGCGTCAAAATTAAACAAACTAGAACAAATGCATGACACCGGCCTGAAAATAGTGATAGGCTAGGGTAGCACACACTCGGGTATTGGGTATGTGGGTTTCGCAAGTATTGTTCGAAATTAACTTCTTTTTTCAAATCATTTTTGATAAGTTGAAAAATAATTGAAATCACTTCTAGGACTTTCGTTTGCTTGTTTGTTTGTTTCTTGCGTAGTTTTTAAACTTTCGGTTACGGTTTCCGCCGAAAGTTATGGCCGAATAATCGGCTTCGGCTTATATTTCTGCCAAAAGTTGACCTTCGGTGGGACACTAAGGTTAAATTTAGCCTGGTTTCAGAAAAACCGCAAAAATTAAGACAATTTTTTATGTAGTTCGCGTTAAAAAGGGCAACTACACTATATTTCTTTAACTATTAAAAGTATTCTTTGCGTTATTTATCTACTGTAAAAGCTACATTTCGCAAGGCATCCTATTAATTAATTGCACATTATGTGGACACGTGTACTATTTTATTGTACACGTGCCTTGTTACCTACGGGTTGTTAGGGCTGCCACCTTTACTAGCACGAATTACACCATTTCTAGCATGAATGATCTCGCGTTTCAGTGGAAGGGTGTGGTTGCCGGCACGCTTTTATATGAGACGACAATCTTAGTTCTCGGAAGTAGCACTATATATGTGATTGACTTCAGACAGAGCCGCTATTCTATATAAAGTTGAATGAAAATATCAATAGGCAGCAGTAATCATTTACTATCAGGTACACTGCATGGTCATGCTACCTCAACCATAATAAAATAAAAACATAAAATAAAATTATAGTGCTCGTTATAAATATTATTGTACTTAAAAAACTATTTTACCAGAGTTATTATTTTGTTTAAATTTCACACACAGATCATAAATTATGTTTATGACCTACATTAACACAGGGAAACTAATTATCGTAGTAGACGTGAGAGATGCGGGTGAAACTGAGGGAGTAACCTAGTCCATACTAATATTATAAATGTGAAAGTGTGTTTGTTTGTTCCTCTTTCACGTCGCCACATAGCTATTATATGATATGGTTTATATGCTGGGAGATAGTTAGGAGGGTGGAGAGTGACGTAGGCTACTTTTTACCGCGGTCTCTCATTCCCATGAGATTATCGCTGTTTTGTTAGTTGATTCATAGTTGGTAGTTCCAGACGTTGTTAATAGATGGCGTTAGTAAAATTAACTTGCAAGTTCTGAATCACGCTATCAAATGCTAAAGTTACTTCCCTTTGACCGTGCGGGCGAAGCCGCGGGTAAGAGCTAGTACTTAATATTTACAAAAACGCTGGCAACCCTAGCTATGATTTCTCAATAGATTAATAGACATCATATGACAAATAGATTGTGTGATACCTAACTACTTATTACAAGTGGTTTTGTCTACATTGGAGAGAATATTTAATAATTTATTTATTTATATATTTATTGCACCTTTACAAAAGTTACAATAGGGCAAACTTAATGCCTGATGGCATTCTCTACCAGTCAACCCTGGGTGGCTGGAAAATTTGTGGCAGGTGTTAATTTTAACCGCGAGCAATAGAAATATTTGATATACATACTTAGCCATAAATACATATACATATATCATAAATTAATATTTACACCTAATTATTAACACATAATTATTAACTTTTGCTAATTATGACACCAATTCTTTCTGATCATCATGTTATCAATTGAATAAAATGTTTAAGAAAAAAATAATTAAATAATGTAAATACTACGTACCTTCATGTGTATAATTTATTAGTTAGGAATAGTTAAAAAGCTATTTCGTATAAATATATCAAATGCATATTTATTGTAAAGTGGCTACTTAAAATCCACTTGTGAATTTATATGTGCCTATCGTCCCTTTGCGTTCCTAACTAGTTATCACGTATATTATACCTTCAATCCTAACATAGGCTACCACCGTTTATTTATAAATTCCGATAAAACAACAGCGAGCTTCCTGCTATGTTTGTCATATTTTATATGAAACAATTTTAACAATCTGTTATTTTATTAATCGGTTAATTAGCCTTTTAAAAGTAGGTTATACTTTACCACTAAATGTCCTAAGCATTAATACTCAGCCTATCAGTCGAAGGTCCGAGGTTCAAACCCAAGCACTGTTTTTTTTTCAAAAGTGACGTGTGTATAAGAAATTAATTATTCCTGCTTTACGGCGATGCAAAACATAGCAAGGAAAATCTATATACCTGACAGTTCCTAAAAAAAGTTCTTAAAAAGTTGTGTAAAGTCTACCAATTCGCATCTGACCATTGCGTTGGACTATGGTCTAAAAGTCTCTCTTTCTGGGAGACATTAATGCTGTTGAAGACAAAGGTACGAAATTTTACGTAGCCGAATAATTATTAAAAGCAATTCAGTAGTTCTAACTAGAATTAAAATAAGCGCTACATTTTATATTATCGGAATTTGAATATTATAATAATAATACGAAAATTGTGCTTTAAACTTACAGACAGAAACATTTTATATTACGAATGAACATCCTGCGTAGAATTTAATATAGTTTGTGTATAATGGTTTTATATTTACTTACCGAAGTACCTAGCTATAACAACAATAAATGCATATTAGAATAATAATATGTTTTACTTTTGTTGCTGTCATTTATCTTAATTATTATTAAGTAACCGATAAATTATTTTAATGTAACTATGCATATACTCATGTAAAAATGTATTAATGTACAATAGTACATATATATTGTTTATAATATTTTATCGATAGCAAATAAATAGGTGTATCTTGATTAACATAAGAACAGGGGAAAATAAAAAAGTTAACTGATTTCTTAGTTATAATTTCACGTCCAATCGTACACTCATATAATTACAACAAGTATCACAATTATCTTATTCTACCTTACAATAAATAACCAATGATTCTGTCAAACATTTATCATCGAACTATGTACCTATATATAACACTCCTTTTAACAATTGTACTAATTATTATCCTTGGAAAATATGTATATTGTATTTAGAAAGTAACACAATTACACTAAATTTTAAATAATCTGGCGCAAATTGGGAATCATAACTGGGGGTTCTTCGTATAGCTTCAGATCTTTCCCATACATCTGTAAGAGTTCCAGAGCTACTCCGTTCGTCCAACCAAACCCATCCTGCACACCGTATTCCCCTCCACCACCATTACGGCCCGGCTCGATGGCGCTGTACTTCTCAAACATCTTCTGCCACATACTATAACCGATATAATTAGACCTGATCCATAATGTTGCCTGCTCTCTCGCTAATCGTCTCGCCTCTTCATTACCACTCATCTCCAACCCTCCGATGAGTATGCTCTGCAGCGGTGGCCATGCGTTAGGATAGTCCCATTGTTCCCCTGAATGTAGAATAGATGCTGGCACACCCCCAGGGTAATCTAATGCCCCCGAAGACAAAAGATATCTGACTATTCTTGCAGCATATTTAGGAGCGTCGTAAGGTTCAACAGCGGCGGCCCACAGCGGTGTAACGCAGCTCGGGTAGAAGTGTCGTCTAGGTGAACCGGTCTGAGCGTCATAGTCATACCAAACTCCGTCAACAGGATCCCAAAGAACGTCTTCAATCGAATTTCGCCAGTATTTTGCTAAACTCCACCACTTTTGAGCCTCTCGTCTATCTTTTAGTCGATTTCGAAAATCGCCTACAAGTTCCAACGCACCGGCAAATATTGCGTTTAGGTCAACTGGAAGAATTCGTGATGCATGTACATCTGTCAAGTTACCGACTGCGTTATCCGCAGTTACGAACCATCGCGATGAAAAGTCCCATCCGCTTTCCGCTGCACTTTTCATCTCCGTGTAAAAGTCCTCACGCATATCTTCATTTGGCAATATCCGACCATTAGTAAAGTCTTCATAATAGGATTCGGGTCGAGGTCCTTTTCCTCTTTTATCGGAAAGATAGCGTAATAAAACATAGTCTTTTCCTTTTACTTCCACTGTCACTTTCTTCTTATCGAGCCAATATTGTAGCTCTTTTTCCACAGTAGTAATATGACGTTCAAGCCATGCAAGGTCACCTGTTGCAGCAAAATAACTAGCAACCATTGCAGCCAGCAGAGGTGGTTGACTCCGACCGAGGTAGTAAATGCGGCTTCCATTTGGAATATATCCCAATTTATCGACGAGATGCAATAGATTTTCTATCATACCCTTCGCTGTTTCTGTCATGTTACTTATCAAAAGCCCGCGTATCATCCAAAAGGAATCCCAATAATACAGTTCTTTAAACCGACCTCCAGGCACAATGAATCCGTTAGGGACGTAGAGAAAACTATACAAATCGGGATATTTGTCTACATCGGGATTAACTTTGCGACCCAGCTTAGCCCATATTCCGATTACACTTTTTCCGAACTCTCGAAGCTTTGGATCGGATATTTGTTGCAGTATTGGTGGGTCAGGAGTAAAATCGGGTGGCCTCCAGACCTCGAGTTCGTCCCCATCCAGGAAATGTTGGTGAACAAATTTAGCAAGTTCCTCTCGCGACGGATTTCGATTTGTTTCGTGCATTAACTTTTCAAAGTCAGCTAGCGTTTCATTTTCTGGGTGAACTAATTTCAAATCGACGAAAGTTTTGGAGTCTGGAAATATACGAGCCAGTTGCACTTTATGTAGGAGTTCACCATGGCAGTAGATGGATGAGTTGCAAACGGGAACCGTGAAGGCTTGGGCACACGCGCCGAGGAGCCCTAACACCGGGTACAAGGGCGCGTATCGGCGTAGTCTCTGCATCAGCATTTTTGGTTCTTGTCAAAGCTTCCGTCGAACGCTAGCCGGCACGTGCAGGGCAGCGCGCGATAAACATAACCTTTCTACGTAGGCGGAGCGACAGTGCGCGATAAGGACCGAATGCGCGAATGTCCGATCCGCAACTGCTATTAAGTGCATCGAACGCTCCATGGTCGATGTGTGTCAATGCGTCCAGTCTCGGCGTCCCATCACAGCTGATACGATGCACTTTCACTACTATGTAGTAAAACTTGCGATTAGATTCTGATGTAGAGATCACGCGTGCCCTTCTCAGAAGCGGGGAGACAACTGTCAGTGTCAATCGTAAATCGTTATCTCGTGATCTTAGCTGGATGTTGTCGTGTGTGTTCAATTAACGCATGCCTTGTTTAATCAAGATGTATTTACTAACACACACAATGGCTACTGTATCATTGATATTTTTGATGAAGTAATGAAATATATTTAGTCGTACCTACTGTTTGTTTAAATAATCATTTAATTAAGTGTTCTGTATTACTTGCTATTCATCTTAAGTTAATGGAATGACTTTTTAAATAATATAATGAAAAAAGTATCATAAGTATCTGTCATATTAAAATAAATTAAATGAACGTAATGCATCCCCAAAATTCTAATTAATTAAGGTAAATAATAAACCTACTGACATTTTCCCATTCCTGCAATAAAAATATAATATCTTCTTACTAAATATTCTACATATTTCTGAAATACATAGTCTAACTTTAAAACATATTAAGTACTCATGCAACTGTAACTTTATTGTTATTTGTGTACTAATATTTTATTCCCTGACGTAATTTTACTAAATGCGCCTATGAGTTTTGTTATAGTTCGTACATCTTTCATGATACAACATTTATTATGCAAAATTAAAAGGCACTAGCAATATACCACACTTCTACATTATGTAATAACTGGAAACAACGCTTTCGTAGTATTCATTCCCAATCTTAAATCCGACCAGTTATTATTAATTAATTTCCAGATACATATTTATATAAATAGACCATACTTTATCCTCTTCAACAACTTCAATTCCTGTAATAATACTAAATTCTCCGTTTCATCCATCCATCCATCACCCTTTGAAAGTCCACTGCTGGAAATAGGCCTCCCATAATCTACCCCACATCGACCGGTCCTGAGCCATCAGAATCTAGCGGTTACCCGCCATCCTCTTCATGTCATCGGTCAACCTGGTCGGGGCGCGGCCTACACTGTTTTTGCCCAGTTATAATAATTAATATTATAATTATAATCTCCATTTAATAACTTAAATTCGCTACATAATTTCATATTAATTATCTTTATATTCCCCGAAGATTTACCCGACTCCCAAACACCTACTCGTACACCGCTTGTGAACAAAGATGAACACAAGTCTGTGTGGCGTCAAAAAATGTTTGAGAAACTGACTGTCGATACAAATCACTACTTGGATTGAATAACAACACAAATGAAAAACACAAATTTTACATATTTATTTTAAAATTTATTTTATAAAAAATAGCATCTTTTACTAATTAATGAAGTTGAAATGAAAATTAAATTTGAAATGTAAGTCATTAACCATAGTGTATTTATAGCACCAAGTTTTCAATTCTACGCCTTATTTGTATGAAACTATATCTCTAACTTAAAATGGTTGAATTTTTAATTATGCAGTTACTTAGCGAAATATCCATGTGCAACAGTGACTATAAGCAGACTACATGCGACTTAGCTACTTGAGGTTAATAAAAAACACAAGGCAAAATATTGAAAATCACGTGAATCGTAATAACAGTGTACATCTGTACCTAACGACAATTTATTTTTATAGCAATTACCGCTGTAAATTAACCTACACTTTGCAGCATTATTATCTACCAGCTGTAATACTGCAATTAGTACCGCAAATTGTATGTGATCAACATCAACCCATTATTGTCCCACTGCTGAGCTGGCTTCTTCTCTTAGATTGAAGAGTTAAATGTACAAACCACTGGATTTACTCATAGACTATACAAATGTCACCCTGTAGTTCCGGGACCAGAATAGGGCTATGGCATCCCCTGCCTGTCGTAAGAGGCGAATAAAAGGGGCTTCCGGGGTTGCGAGCGGCTAGCGCCCATCTGGGAGGAGCCCGATGGGGCAACGCGCTCGGAGGATTCCGGATGAAGTCGTTTCGAGATCCCTTTTTAGCGCTGAGAACGGCCACCGGGGGGGGTTTTAGTGCGGTAAAAATCCCACATAACCCTACGTCGCTCCCACGGCGTCGGGTACCTTTTGAAGGTTTCCCCCTCGACAACAAAAAAAAAAGACTATACAAATGAGAAACGTAATAATATAATAAAAACGGATAAATAAGTAACTACGTCAATCATGGTTCAAAAAATTCATGGTTCAATAAAACAAAATAAAACAAAATGACCTATTACAAACACTGGAATAAATATTTAAATGTGTGATGCAACTCATGCAACATAGTAAGGAAAGGATGTCGACGAGTGGGGACAGTGAAATTAAATGTTATTTTGTATAGGCCTAATAGGCCTACAGGGGCAGTCACAAAAAATAATTTGGAAAATCCAAAAATACATGACAATTTTTTTGTGAATTTTAATTTTTCCCAAATAACTATTAAACAACAATAAATAAGATAACCATTTTCAATACCAATCATCGCAGAATAGAACTCAAGCTAATATAAAACTGATTAAAATAATTAATTTTTACGCATGCTATCGTGTTTCAGAAAATAAGTGTTGATTGACGGGAATTTTCTTTTTTCTATTTCGTTTAATAGTTTTTCCAGTTTTATTATTTTAAATACATTACCACCGGATTGCAACACGACCTCAACTGAGAAGATCCGGCAAGAAACACAACGGGTTTGTCTTTTTTGTATGTTTTGAAGTTGGGAAAACCAGTGTAGTTCGACCGGAGAAGTACCACCGCCACACCTATATCTAGCATGAAGCATTTCTTGCATTTCGATGGAAGGGTGTGGTTGCCGGCACACTTTTTCTATGAGGCGACAATAGTCCTCGAGAGTAGCAACGCATCTGTTATTGTCTTCAGATGGAAGCCATGTTCGGTATGAAGTTGATTACAGATGTCCATAGGCTGCAGTGACCACTTACCATCGGGTGGACTGCATGCTCGTTTGCTACTTCAGTCAGATAAAAAAAGATTAATTTTTTTTTTAATATATTATCAGTTAAGTTTTTTACATGTTAATAAAAGTAAGAAAGATATGCATCTCTCTCCCAAAATTATGTCAAATACTAATTTATTGCTAGTTGTTTTAAAATTTAATTCCATTTCCATGTCATTTTTCCATTTAAATAAAGATAATTATAAGCTCTTAATATTTTTGTATATAAAAAAGTAGATAATTGATATGAAATTATTATATATTTTTTTACATTTTACGTACCTACTATTACCTACATAATTGGATCTGTTTTCGAAAACACTGTCAAATCGAATTTGCTACAATAAAATAAAAAACATGTTTGTACAACATTATTTTATTTGTATCTTTAAAAATTCGTCATCAAACTTACACTAAAACAATAAATGCTTTACATATTTTTATTATTTGTACGTTACAACTTGTATATAAATAAATAATTAAAACATTAAAACGCTTCAATAAATAAACACTAAATATTTTTATATGGAATGTCGTACAAAGTACAGTTACTTTAAAATTCATACAATGATGGGTAATAGAATAATTAATTATGGCACTATATACATATATACATTATGATTGATCTACATAGTTAGGTAAATGCTAAAAAACTTGCATCGTTTAAATCTAAATTGGTTTTAAGGTAACTATTTCGTAAAAATCTTACCATAATAGTAACACACTGAAATTCATTTTGTTCAAAAATTTATAGTGGAGGTTCGTAAGACGTCTTTTTACGGATTTTTGTGACTGAGGCTTCAAGGAGACTTAGCTAATAAAAATGAAGTAAAAAAACTAGCAACACGGTTGCTTAGAGCGGAAAATCGTAACACATAGTTGTTACACATCGCACGCTTAGTATTAAAGGGACCGAATCCGAAATTTAACTAAAATGAGTTAGGTACACTCGTCTACTTTTTAGAGCGTCATCTATGACGTGACGCTAAGAAACTTATCGAAAAGTAGTGTTATCCTGCTTGTACAAATTTTCGGTCTCTTTCTCATTCACGACTTTCGGGATGTAATTTGATTTAGCACAGACATATTCAGTGTTCGTTCAATCGTCGTGCAGTAAACATTTATTCGTTTGTTTTCAAAGTGACGTATTGGTTTTTAAGTTTATTTTATGCTGATAAGTAAGGTAAGTTTTATGGTTATTTTTTGTAATATTAAGACTCTTTCTGCAATGAGACTTTTTAATTTTAAAATTGTTTTGTAGTTATACAGTGTATTCGGTTTTAAGTCTATTTAAAACTAAAAAACAATAATAGTTCATGATCACATTAATGATTTAGTCAGTTTTTTAACAAAAAGGTAGTCAATATTATTTGTATTCACATATAGATCAGTGTTTAAGTCTGTTTAATACTAAACATTGATAACATTTTCGAGTCTCACTTACTCATAGGTCTGTGCTTTATTCAAAATACTGCATATTTTTGCTGACCGAATTTATGATGTGTTTATGTTCAGGAATAAGTCACATTTAAACTACATAGTTGACAGAATTAACTCGTTTTTTTTCGGGAGCTTAAATTATTTCTATTTTTGTAGGATGTCTTCACGGTCAAAAAAAATTCTCGCTTTAATTCAGTCAGACGAAGATGATACTCCTCAAGGTCTAGACGATCAGGTATCAAATCATTGAATTAAAGGTACGTACTTTATGTATGATTACCCTATAGACATTAAGTAACCTATAATATTAATATTGTTTGCAGACAAATACTGCATCCGATGGACCGGAAATATGTAGTGATTTTGTTCCAACTCAAACTTGTGATGTCCAGGTAAGTACTCTCCATTTTGAGTCTGTTATATTACCCTGAAATGCATATAATAATATTATGTGATTTATTTACCTTTTATATTTACTTACAGATGTTATGTGATGTTAAAAATAAACCAGAAAATCATCAATATCTGGATGTAGCAGAATATTTTAAAGCCACTGAGGATCGCAAAAGGACTTCTATAGATTATCGCGTTTCACCTGTCAATCCTGAAGAAAGTGACGCAGATTTAAGTGATGATGATCCTACATTTGCGATACAAGCTAGTAAAAAAGTTATTAAACGTACAACTTCTAGTAGCAGTAGTTCTTCTTCTACCTCATACTCAAGTTCGTCATCATGTAGCGATGAAACTGTAAATTCTAATGACAAAGAGAATGCAATGCCTGAGGAGACAAGAAAATTTCATCAAGAAGGAGAAGATGTGACGTTAAGAGTGGCTACAGTGGATAACGTTGCAGATGTTAAGACTAAAGGTAGAAAACGTACAAGAAATCCGGAAAATTGGAAACAGAATAAAGCTAAAAAATTTAGAAATTTGGGAAAAACATACATTAATAGCAAAAATAAAATAACTAAAGCTCGCCAACTTAAACCACCATGTAAGGATACATGCAAATTGCGGTGTATCAGCAAGATTAATTCTGTTCAAAGGCAAAGTATTTTTGATACATATTGGGCAATTGGAGATATTCATAATCAGCGATCCTTTATTTTGTCTTGTTTAACTAATATTGCACCCAGATATAGGTACACTAATGCGTTAACTCCAAGAAATGCCAACAAAGCTTTTCATTTTATCGTTGATGGTCATGCGATCCGTGTTTGTAAAACCTTTTTCCTTAATACGTTGGACATATCTGACCGTATAATTCGCACAATTAAAACCAAGACTGATGAACATGGAATTTTGAAGACAGATTTTAGAGGTACGACTAGCAACCATAAATCAGATGAAGTATTAATTTCTGACATCAAAGAATTTATTAATTGTATTCCAAGAACAGAATCCCATTATACACGCCAATCATCAACACGTGAGTTCATAGATGGTGGTAAAACTATAGTCGATCTCTTTAAAGATTTTGAAGATATACAAAAACAAAAAAGTAAGCCTACCGGAAAATATTGCACATTTTATAAAGTTTTCACTACAGAGTTTAATATTTCATTTTTTCGTCCACGTAAGGATCAGTGCGACCTATGTTTACAGTTCCAAAATTCATCTGAAGAAGAAAAAAATATTATTCAAGAAAAATATGACAACCATTTGGAGGAAAAGGTCCACAGCCGACAGGAAAAATATAATGATCGATGCAAAATCGATGACACTAGTAAAGTAGTTATATTTGATCTTCAAGCAGTCCTCCAAACACCTAAAGGCAATACCTCCGCCTTCTATTACAAAAGTAAACTTAATAGCTATAATTTTACTGTTGCTTCTTTGAACAAAAAAGTAGAAGGTAAAATTCAGAATTCGTACAACAATGTGCAGTGTTATTTTTGGAATGAAACGGACGCAAAAAGAGGTGCTAATGAAATAGGGTCATGTTTATTAAATTATTTTGAATATATTTGCAGTGAATCCAAAGCGATTACTGACAAAGGTATTGATCTTATATTGTATTCAGATAATTGTGGAGGGCAAAATAAGAACAAATTCATTGTAACCGTATATCTTTATGCAGTGACTCATTTAAATATAAATTCGATCACACACAAATATTTAATTAAAGGTCATACTCAAAATGAAGCTGACAATATACACAGCCTCATAGAGAAGGAAGTTAAAAAGAATTTAAAATCTGGACCAATATATTCTCCCCATCAATACATATCAATAATAAAAAATTCAAGAAAATCTGGTTCTAAATTTGTGGTTAATGAATGCACTTTCAAAAACTTTTATAATTTTAAACATTTACAAGAAAGCTGGGGGTACAATTTTAATAAAACTACAGATGGGAAAAGTATTGTATGGAATGACATAAAAATGATTAAAGTAACTAAAAATAACCCATTTTCCTTTTTTATTAAAGAATCGTATAAACAGCAGGTTTATTCTGAGGTGTGTGTCAGGAACAGACGAACTAAAATGCTGCCTTTAGACCAATTAACACTAGTTAAGGCTTATACAGGCAAGCAAGTGCTCAGCGAGAATAAAAAAAAAGATTTACGCGAATTAATTGATAAGAATTTGATACCCAGTTTTTATTCGGATTATTATGATTCAATTCTATAATTATATGTTTTATCAAGAGTTACTTGACTCATGTAGAATGTGATTTTTATATTTTTGGGGTAACTTTATTACTAATTATTTAATATTAATTATATAGAGAGGAGTTTTGTAAAACCTATTATTGAGACTGATTGATAATTTTTTAAAAGACTTATTCTATTTAGAACATTTTTTGGTTTTTTATATAGTTTATATTTGTTGATTGTTTAGACTTTTTACCATACTCTACATAATAAATAAATGTTTATTAAACTTTTGCGTTGAGATTAGATGTATAAATATAATTGTTTATCTAAAATTGAAAATATTGAAAGAGGCTTTTGGAGCTGATTTAGGCCAAGTAGACCAAATAGAAATAACATGAGACTGATAACTAATAAGTACCAGTGATTTATTAGAATTAAAATTTCTTAGTTATATTTACTTTGAATATCATGTAAATCTTAAAAGCCAAATAATTATATTTAAGAAGCAGTATTGCATTTTTTAATTAAAAAAAAAACATGTATATTCATTATTTTAGTTCTAGTAAAATAAGATTATCGGCGGGTGCCGATTTGTGGAATATTAATACAAACATGTTCTTTGATGTTAATTTTTCTTTTTAATAAATAGACCAAACTGAAAAATAATGTTATCATTTTGAGTAATAACCTGGCTTATACCTAAAATGTACAGTTAAGTAGTTTATGTATTTACTATTAAAAAGGCCTAAAATAAATTCGGTCTTTACACTTTTTAACAAATAAACCACAATTTAGTATTAAAACGACCTAATCATTTCGACAGTTTGTAATATTTAAAATTAAATAATATATTGTAAAAAGATATAACATTTACTTCTTTCACCTAAAACTTTATTTCATATACCATTAAAAAAACAAAATTTAAACTGTATAATGAGTATATTGTGTCTTTTATAGCAAAGTAAACAGCTAAAGTCGTAATTGCAAATCGTTTTTTGCAATTTCCCAAAAATATGTTTTTTTGAATTCGGTCACTCTAATACTAAGCGTGCGACATATTGTTGTAATAGACGGATTAAATTTTAATACAATAAAATAGATAAGGTTTTACGGAAATCTATGCTCTGGTTGCCAGATTTTTCCATTTCATATCTTACGGCTCTCCACTAATATTACAAATAAAATAATACTTCAATGTAATTTTTCTTAAGTGCTATGACAATTAACATTAATCGACATTTTAATTAAGTCACCTTGTCGACAAAGAAGGTTCTCATTTCAACTTAATTTATTTTTCATTATTTTGTCAATTATCACAATGTAGCACATCCTACAAATACTGTTTTCGTTGTATTATTTTATATATTACAATGTATATAAGTAATAATATTTCATTAATAATAAATAATCAATTAATAACAGTAACGATGGAAGTGGACGCGGTGGAGTCCACCAATTCGCACTTAACTCCCTAACTCTCTCATTCTGAGAGAAGACCCGTGCCCAGCAGTGGGACAATAATGGGTTGACGACAACGATGGAAGTTAATGACATTGCAAACACTTAAAAATATTGCCTTAGAGGTTTTACTAGTTTCTTGAAACGTACTCCTTGTACTCGATGACGTTTCATTCGCTCGGTATTGAAATAGTCTTGGACAAAATAATATGTAGCTTTCAAAAAATTAAGCGTACAATAAACACTTAAAATCATAATTGCACATTATGAAATTATTAAATGAAAAATAGTTTATTAAAAAACTAGAAACTGTTGAGGAACAAGTTTTACGCGAGCACTGTTCTTTAGAGCTACGGTTTCCCTAAGATCATTTCTTTTATTTTTGTGCGAACTTTCACGTTTAAACAGAAATGGTCACTAATAACACACCTATCTATTCAGTTAATGGAATAACTTCAGGAACATATTCAACAGATGATGATGAAATGTCAGAATCCCTTGAATTTTCCTTAGCACTTGATACTTTATTGTTAATCTCATCAACAGCGGTTAGTTTACGCCCGTATTTAGTTAGGAACTCCAATACAACCCCATTGGACCACCCGAAACCCTCTTGGACTATGTATTCCCCACCACCGCCGTATTTACCAGGTACTTCCGCGTCGTATTTCTCAAACATCTGTTTATGCTCAACAAATCCTTTATGACACGAGCGAACCCAATTTTGAGCTACCTGAAAAGCTACATCACTTCCCTCCTTTGTTCCCAACGCTTCCAAGGCATTGACCACAATACTGACTAGTGGAGGCCAGGCGTAAGGGAAGTCCCATTGCTCGTTGCTGTTTATTAAAGAGGCGGGAATGCCACCAGGATAGTCGAGTCCATGAGAATTTTTCAAATAATTTAGCACCTTTGATGAATGATATTTTATTTCCCACTTATCAACAGCTCCCATCCAAAGTGGAGCGACGTTGCTCGGGTAGAAATATTTGCGATGTTTCTCATCGACCATGTCATAGTCATACCAGATCCCATCGTTATCGTCCCAAAATACTTCTCTTATGTTATTTTTCCATTGTTTTGCTAAATACTCCCAATGAGCGCTTCTGCGGCCATTCTCCAATAACAAATGGAAGTAGGCAACGTTATGAAGAGCATTTGCAAAAATAGCGTTCAAATCTACAGGAATTATGTCTTGAGTGCGAATAGTCGTCAAATTACCTCTATTGCTCCCATTCGCATCCTTGAACCATCGAGATGAAAAATCCCAACCACTTTCCGCCGCACTCTTTATGTCAGTATAAAAGACAGTTTGCTCTTTTTCGGTCTTGTAAAGTTGGGCATTAGTATAATCCTCGCGATATGATTCCGGACGGGGACCTTTGCTAGGAGCATAGTACCTCAGCAACGTGTAAGCTTTTTTATCTTTTTCGAATGTTATCAACTGTGTATCCATCCAGTATTCTAACTCTTTTTCCAAATAACATATGTTAGCTTTCAAAAAGTCAAGATCGTTTGTTGCCCTAATATATAAGGACATCATAGCTGACAATAGTGGCGGTTGACTGCGTTCTTGATAATACCATCTACTTCCGTTAGGGATGTGTCCAACTTTTTGAAGTAATTGCATAAAATTTTCAATTATTCCACGAGCTGTATCTTTCATTCCACTTATCAGTAATCCTTCTATTATCCAATAAGTGTCCCAGTAATATTGTTCCTGGAAACGACCGCCAGGAACGATGAAGCCGTTGGTCACGGGAATTAAACTAAATAATTCAGGCTTTTCTAAAACTATCGGTTTTACTTTCCTACCTAATGTTGGCCAAATATCATTGATGTTCTTAGCATATTGTCTCAAAGTATCGTCTCGAATACCTTTAAGGAAATTTGGGTCCGTAGAATAGTCTGTAGGCAACCAAGGATCGAGTTCTCTTGTCGAATCGAAGTATTGATCAACGAAGGCCTTTAAATCTTCTCTAGTCGGATTATCTTTCGTTTTGTTGAGTAGTTCATCGAATGCTTTTAAAGTAATTTCTTCGTCTTGCCGAAGTTGGAGGTCAACAAACGTTTTCGAGTCCTTAGGAAACACGGGTGACATCTGCACGTGATGTAGAAGTTTGCTGTTGCAGTAGACTGGCTTGTGGCACGACGGTGGGAGATCGTCGGTGAGGACAACTGTCGCCACAGCCAAGAGTATGAGGTGCTTCATCTGAAACAAATAGAATAATTTATAAATATTTATATAAATAAATGTATGTTGCGATTGCAATTTTAATTTTATTTTTTCGTACAAAGGTTAAAAACTGCACCCTATTATGAAGCTTTCGCTGTTTGCCCGTCTCTCACAGTGTCCCTTCTCGTGTACCATAATCGCTATAAATAATTAAGCTAAAAGTAAGAAAAAGATAAATAATTAAGGGGTCTTCCACTCCTCATATACCTAATATAGACGGGGTTAAACAAATATTTCAGAAAAATATTGCTACTGCTTAAATAGGAATCATATGATAAATATATGCTTATGTACGCCTATATTTATTAAATAATTCCTATTTTAATATAGTTTGCCATTATTGTATTTTTAACTGTCACCCAATAGGTATATATTTTACTTATTTGTAACTATTGTACTTATATAGAGGAACTTATGTTTTATAACAAGACAAAAATATTTGATTATGGCCGAATTTTAACAATTAAGTGATTTTTTACAACGTTCTAAAAAGTAAAAACAAATGTATATTAGATAATTATATTTTTTGTATTGTTAATACATATGAATAAGTTGATCACAATTGAAATAAAGAAATACATATATTTGCGAATCTAATGCATGTAGTAATAATTTAGCTAAACGTGTGAAAACTAGTGACCATGACCGCGCTAACACTTCATTGAAGGCTATAATGTACAGTTACAAATCATTGGACAACATTCTTTTCCCGAATAGTGAGGCACACTCCCGGCCTTTCAGTTTTTTGTAAAATAAATATTGTAAATTACAGTATAAGACTTAAGTCTTGCCTTGAATTATCATTACCTACACATCATAGCTTCAATTACGTAGTCTACCTTAAAATGTTTTTACATTAGCAGGATTTCCTTAAACGCGTCACATCGACCCTTTGGGGGTCGATATCGACCCCATTGGGGACAAATACAAATATAAAGTTTTTTAAATTGCAAGTATTATGTTTCAAAATGAGTTATGATTTTTAAAGTCATTTGGCTGGAGGTCAGAGGTTAGAACATTTTGAAAAACTTCCTCAAAAATTTTTGGTTTAGTTTGTAAGGTGTGTTTTCGGTTCGCAATAATGCAACGCTGTATTATCAATGTTACATTGCGTAGATTTTTATTTTTTTTATAAATCCTTGAAATGGTTGCCTCGTTTTTTGCATACTGCAAATTGCATAAATAAATAGAGATATCCATGGTTTTTTAACTTTAAAGACTTGATATGACTATTTTAGATATAAAATATTATGCATAATTAAACTTAGTGAGGCCATAAAATAAGATATTACTTTTAAATTTGGAATCTGTCATTAATATATAATTGTTTAATGTGTTTTTTTTTTTAATTTACGTGCCAAAATATTGTAAAATATTTTATGATATGATATTATTATAGAGCGGGATAATAAAGAGAACAGAATCCGAGAGAAATACAATTTTTAAAATCCCCCATACGCTTTTTATTAGTGACATGTCTTTGTACCGGGTCCATTGGTAGGTACAGTCAGCAGCATATAGTTAGTGGCGTTCAAAGTGTCCATATTGTTAGATACAATCAAAGTGTTCAATAATATCGGCACAACCTACGTGTTCTAATTGTTGACAACACATTAAACTATCAAATGTCAGGACGTTCATAAACTCATAATGTTAATACCACCCAAATTGTCACAAATATTCCGGCGTCAGTGGTAACCTAGCAACGAGACTGTTTGTAAATACATTTACACTGTTTGTAGGTACATTTTAAAATATTAAACTTTATGTTGCGAATATATTGTAAGGATCACTTACTGTGCGAGCAATTATAATATTGACATATGTTTCTCTTTTAAGGTTTTAAAATTTAATGAAGATACTTTTCATCAGTTTAAAAATGAGAAAACCGTAGAGGTAACAGAAAAACTATTATATTTTAGCTAAAATATATTGTTTGTAAAAAATATACATCGGTCTCTAATTTTTTTTAATACCTATACATCCTTTGAAACCCTTTGAACATCCTTGCTAGTTACGATCGAATAACTTTAAGCTCGTATGTGAAAACGAATTTCTGAGGAACTTCTTTTTTGCACGTCAAATAATTGTGAACAATGTTGTTGTGGTGAATCAGCATCAGATAGTGTCACTGGCCAACGTTTATTTCCGGAGAGAACAGGAAGAAGAATCAATCGACTGAACTTGTTCTTTTTCAAGTGTGTTATGAACGGACTTAGGCCTTCTTTTTCTTGACGAGGGTAGGTTTGTAGAACTTGACGTGGTAAGTATTTCAGGTGCAATATATGGGTATGTTTCCATATACTGAACATTAACAACACTTGACGCAATTGAGCCCGGATGAGATACTCTGTCGATGGAATTATTAGAATGCAATATAATGGTGTATCCCATTGTGCCCCGTGACATTTCGCATCTTGCCTCAATTACTATGTTAAAAGAAAATATAAAATAACGGTAAGACTAAAGCAGTGTTAAAATTGCCCATCAACATCAAGAAAAACGTAAAATAAAGGAGAAAATAATCATCAATTCAATACTATTTCTTACTTGATTCTGTAGTTATTAAGGATAAAAAAATATTATATCAATTATGCACTTAAACTAAATTTGATTGTAAATCAACTGTCATGGTCTACTGAGTATTGTTTGAAAGCAGCTTCTGATGGGCTGCAGCACCATCTCGCAAAAGCGTTTAGTTTCTGGTATGTGGGCATGACCCGTCTTACTCGTCCGTCCTCTCGTCTTGTCTTATCATGCCTCTTGTTCCCCTAGACCGATTCTATGACAATGACAGTCAATGACGTCATTGCAAGATATGAAAAGGATAGTTGTTAATATAAAAAAGAGAGAAGAGAAGAGTCATTGTTACCATGTCTTATACGGTAAGTGATCAGGAACCTTATATCCGCAACATAAGGTATAATATTATAAAATGTACCTATATTTACGAAAAGTCTCGTTGCTAGGTTACCGCTGGTGTCGTAACAGGTGCTTTAATTGTGACAATTTGACTGGTTCAATGAATTTAAGAATGTTCTGTCATTTGGAAGTTTATGATGTTGTGAACAATTAGAACACGTAGATTGTGCCGATATTATTGAGCACTTTGGTTGTATCTAACAATGTGGATAGTTTGAATGCCTCTAACTATTTGCCGCTGACTGTACAATGAAACCTCTGTTTGTGACAGAAAAATATAAATATCGTAGTGTTCGTACGAAAAAGACGATCAAAGCAGCAAGAGAAAGAATTCGAAGAAATTCTGTCCGAATGCAAAATATTTTATCTCGAGAGATTAAGATGGACGTCCGTGGACGGCATCGCTCTAATAGGACTAAGGTCCTCTCATATAAAAGTGAGTCGGCACCACCACCTTCCACTATAACACAGGAACTGATATACGTTAGAACAAGTCCATTCAAATATAGTTCCACCATCTTGAAAATGTATCATCCAACGTTCAACTTCTGCGTTTCCAATCGAAACGCGATACGCTAGAACTGTATCGGTTGTAACTTTCTACGTGTAATATTTTGAATCTGCTATATCTGTTTTATTGCCTTTGCTGTTTAGTTGTATTATAGAAACGGGCGTAGACAGGTATGTTTTTTTTTGGGGGGAGGGGGGTTAAAAATGAAATAAGTCTGTTGTACTGTTTCTGCCCCAAGTTTCTGCTTCATGTATTAATATATAGAGATTGTTATGAATATTAATATTTTAATGTTTCGGTGGCGGTTCAATCTCCGAAACGCTTCTCAGACTTCGAGAATTCGCAGCAGGACTTACCCAACCAAAGCTGATGTAAAAACAAACAAACAAACAATAGGTGCTATATCTTTTTAACCGACTTTCCAAAGAAAAAGAGGTTATCTATTCGTCACGTATATTTATTTTTTACTTATACCGACTACGTAGACGAATAAAGATTTTTTTACATATAATACATGATCACAATTTTCTATTCACGTATATTGAAAATGCGAAAATACCCTGAAAAAGTTTACTGTTTATTTATTTAGAGACCTATTACGCTTACACAGATGCATCTGCACTTACATTCCGCAGTACATAAAAGGTAGGTACTTAACTCGCTCGTTAGTTAAACACAATAGAAAAGTTAGATCGTTTAGTGAAACATGACCAGAACGTGACACATTAAGTTGGCCTTGCCCTTGGATTTTATCAATGGATGCCATGCTGAATGGTAACAATATCATGGTAATGTACACTTTTTAAAAATCACAGACGATCATGTAGACAACGTAATAAGGTAATAAAGATTTGATGTGTAATTTAAAATGGAAGTGATTTTTTGTCACATTTAGTTCTTATTCGTTAACCAGCGTTCTGGACATGGACTCCAAAACGCTGGTTAACGAGAACTATGTTGTTGGACGAGGTTTCTCCTCACGAGGATTTTGGCAATAGCTATTTTTTTCGAGGGGGAACCTTCAAAAGGTGCTCGACGTGGGAGCGACGCAGGGTTATTGGGGTTGGAATTTTTTAACGCACTAACCCAAGGTAGCCGTTCTCGGCGCTACTCAGAGGACTCCGGGATCTCCAAAGGAACGCAACAGTTGCATCCTTAACGATCAACGATATCTCATAAAAAATAAAAGAAAAATGAAAATCTTAAACATAGAGAATTAACTTAATGAGATGTCAAATACATAATTTTAAAATTGACTTTTTGTTCAATTAATCTCATAAGTAGAATGATTCGCCGAAGATCCTTGGCCAACAGAAATTATATCAAACCAATTATAAAATCATAATACAAAATCACCGATCGTATTCTGACACTTCTGATTCTTATTAACCTAGAAACATAATATTACAGGGACAATTGAAATACCAATCTACTTTCTTCAATCTGTAAAATATGTAATGAATACCTTTTAATTTCTATCATGGAAGATGTTGTAAATTTTATATATACCTAGGTACCTATATTTTTTTTCGAGGGGGAAACCTTCAAAAGGTACCCGATGCCGTGGGAGCGACGCAGGGTTATATGGGATTTTTACCGCACTAAAACCCCCCCGTGGTAGCCGTCCTCGGCGCTATAAAGAGGACTCCGGGAACTTGGTCCGACTGCAACCGGAATCCTCTGATCGCGTTGCCCCATCGCGCTCCTCCCAGATGGGCGGCTGGGCCCACCGCTCCGTCTAGTCTTTACGACGGTATGCGACCACATATACCGCCGTCCTTCCCGGGATCGCCTGACCGAACGGTTCGAGCTCCTGCTCTAGTCTAGCCGCCTGCAACTCCGGAAGCCCCTTTTAGACGTCTCTTACGACAGGCAGGGGATGCCGTAGCCCTATTCTGATCCCGGAACTACAGGGATGATACCTAGGTACCTAGCATAATTTTGTTATATCGTGCAGGAAGAACGAAATAAAAACCGAACTCAAAGTTTCTACAAATAGAATTAAATACTTAAATCTACAGCATTTGGTCCCATTAATTCTCTGCATGTGATATGTTAAACATTAGCTATGGATAAAGTTACGCTTTCCTATTTGATTTTAACATCATACGAAGAAGAGAATGAACTTAGACCTATCATGAGCATAACTTTATTCAAGGTAACTCTTTGATTAAGGATTCGACTATCTGATTACTTGATGAACTGTTCAATAAAACAATCACCTTATCCGAGTAAAAAAGATAAAACAGCCAGTTAGCAAAAAATATATTTGATTAACATTTCAAATTAAATAGGAACCTGTTCACCAATTCAAAGGTCACGCTGGCCAAAGGACGTTATTTAAAGCTACATTATAAATTTTTGAGCATTGTACATGGGACAACACAAACAAGGCTATATAGCGTTGCTGCTCAAGAAGATTGTGTAGAGCGGAATTATACTTCTCTTACTAATATTATAAAGCAGAAAGTCAGTGAGAACGTATGTATGTTATTTTGTTTATAATATATTTGTATTTATAATATATTTGCGCCATATATATAGCTGTACGCCAAATAAAAATAAATAAAAAAATGTGTGCGTGTACTAGCGTACACTCGTAAGAAGTGAAACTTCTTTATGACGTTATTTTTCAAAAAATAATTTACTATATGCAACTTTACAGAAATTGGTTAAATAAAGTTATAATCTAATCTATAATAATCTATCTAATATCACGCGTGGTAGGAATAAGAAAAAGATGGCGCGTAAAGGAAAAAGATGGCGCATAACGAAAAAATGTTACACTAAATTTTTTTCCGACCCCGATAAAGAAGTTTCACTTCAAAAACTTTCGTGGGCTTATGCACAACGACTTTGCTAAAGATCATTTTTTACATGATTAAATACAAAGCTTACGAATCTATATAGGACACGCAGACATTCATTTTTATAAATCTAGATTTATAAAGACTGTATGATTAGTCGAATAATACTTAAACCTATATATGTATTAAATTTTACGATAACGCTGAACGGAGAACAATGAATTATTAAATGTCTACAGAAAAATTAACACCCATTGTCTATGAACCGATTGCTCTATGAAATGACATCTAATGCTAATATTGTTTGAAAGTTTATTGTTAACGTTATTATTGTTTTGAAGTTTATTGCCAAGGTCGCGTAAATATAAAATATCTATTTTATAAGAAATTCCCCGGTTAAATTCACTTAAATCTTGTTTTATTTTTCCATTTCATGTCAGATAAACTCAAATGTATTACCTATTCTGTGAATCTTGTGTAACAAAAGCTACTCTTATTTCTCTCCCAAATAGATGTGCCATCAGCGTTATTATAAAAATACATAGTAGGTACACATAAAAAGCTGTTGAAAGATTTTACCTTAAAAAAACATTTCTAAGAATACTGACAGATACTGACGCACATTTAACGCATGGGTTTAGAAATAAAACAAGTTAGTCCTTAAAATAATATCTATCAACCCAAAAAGTACCAAGTTCAAAGCCATTCAGTTTGCTTCAATTCAATTCAATCGCTTTTTTTGTTTTAAGTACTCTTTATACTTTCATCCTTAATAAGTAAAAAATGTGATATTTCAAATCGACAAAGAGATATTTAAAATTTATTTCAAAGATCAACAAGAAATCAAAATTATTTATGTTTTATAATTTGTTCAATTTTAATTTGGTACAATGTCATATCTGCTAAAAGTTAATAAGTTAAGGTTGGACATTTCATTGCAGCATTGGATTATTATGATATAGATGTTTTTGCTTTAATATTTTATTACATTTAATCAAAAGTAGAAAACGAGCAACAGTCTATCTGGTAGTGGTTAGTGCCCCCTGGGGACATCCGTAAGCAACTTAATATAGAACAGAGGATGTTTGTGACGTTGATCACAGATGTAACACTACTCCTACTACACTAGAACAGCGTTGCCAGTTTTTTTCATCAGTGTCGATTTTTTTTTTGTTCTCGAGAGGGAAACCTTCAAAAGATACCCGGCACCGTGGGAGCCACGCAGGGTTATGTAGGATTCTTACCGCACTAAAACCCCCCCGGTGACCGGTTACGACGGTATGCGACTACACATACCACCGTCTTTCCCAGGATCGTCTGACCGAACGGTTCGAGCTCCCACTCTAGCCGCCTGCAACCTCGGAAGCCCCTTTTCTCAATTCGGCCGGTATATTTTTTTTAATGTATGTACATGAATTACTCCGCCGTTAGTGGACCGATTTTAATTATTCTTTTTTATTGTGTAGAGACGAGCTGGAAGTTGGTCCCACATAAATATGGTTAGTATCCATAGGATCCATCAATGGGTTCTGGAGGAAATGAGGAGAACTCCTCAACCCATGTAAATATAACAGCCATAAATAATAACTAAATAAATAAATAATAACTTATTAACTTCGTCATTTATGAGCTTAATTTAATGACTTTAATTTTGTTATTTCTATATCACAAAATGAATGTAATCTGCACTTTTTCCTTTTCAAATACATTTTAGGGAAACACCCACGTTAAGAATATATTATCTGTTGAAAACAAAAGTTATTTATTATAGAAACTAACGACAAATAACTTGTTATCAGCCTATCGAGAGGTTTGTATTATTTTGTACCAAAGTGCCGATAGCGATAACAAAGAAAGTTTATCTATTAAGAAAGATAGTTAACAGTGACAACAATATTTCATACCAAATAATATGTTTTTGTGATATATTAGTACCTGGACTTACGCTATCCCGATTTATGTGAACCTTGAGATACGCGATTTAAAATTTATAAATTTTGGAAAATATAGACGTAACTGCATCACTTCTACAGAACAAGGATTTTGAGATAGAAAAAGAAATCTTTAGATTATCTACTACTATGAAGCCTTCTTCATCAAAATAACTTCGGCTGGGGCTTTTATGTTTACATACCTTCTCCATGATTTTATAATCATCTTTTATCTTCATTAATATTTTCTCTTCTCTAATTTATATGTACCTTTTTCTATGCAAAATTATACCCTAGCTCACGTGAAAACGATTAGTCCCACCTATCGCATAAGGGGGTACAACCCATTATTGTCCCACTGCTGGGTACAGGTCTTCTCTCAGAATGAGAGAGTTTTAGGTCATAGTCCACCGCGCTATAGTCCATAGCGCTGGCAAAGTGCGAATTGGTGGACTTCACACACCTCCGAGAACTTTTTTTTAAAGAACTCTCGGGTGTGTAGGTTTCCTCACGATGTTTTCCTTCACCGAAAAGCAGTGATAATTAATTTCTAATACGCACATAGATCAGTGGTGCGTGCCTGGGTTTGAACCTCGGACCTCCCGATTGAGAGGGCAAGTTTCAACCATTAAGCTATCACTGCTCCTATCTGCTGCTGTCGCATAAATTATCCCATAACTGTGCTCGGTACAATTGTTAAAATAATCTAAATAGGTTCGTACAATACAAATAAAACTCATCAGCATTAAACGAAACCTGGCGACCTCATAAAACATTGTTTTAATTATTTGACACGTTTATTATACCCAGGAACATTTGAGTTGGGTACCTTTTTTACGATTAAAGTAGCAAACGAGTTTGCAGTCACAACTGATAGTAAGATGTCAATGCCGCCCATAAACATTTGTAAGCAACTTCATTAAGAACAAAGGCTTAATCTGAAGTCAATCACAGAAGCGATGCTACTCCTGAGGATTTAGATGGTCGCCTAATATAAAAGTGTCGGCAACCACACCCTTCCATAGACCAAGGAGATTCTACAACTACGAATATTTACAACGTTAAGCATTTATTGCGTTTCAATGGAAGGGCGAGGTTGCATACTTTCATATGAGGCAACAAAAAAAAAAACAAAAATATAACAAAAAAAAAAAAGGGTGGTCCCTTTTTTTTTTTGTTTTCGAGGGGGAAACCTTCAAAAGGTACCCTACGCCGTGGGAGCGACAGGGTTATGTGGGATTTTTACCGCACTAAACCCCCCCCCCCCCCCCCCGGTGGCCGTCCTCGGCGCTGAAAAGGAGGACTCCGGGATCTCGAAACGACTTCAACCGGAATCCTCCGAGCGCATTGCCCCATCGGGCTTTTCCCAGATGGGCGGCTGGGCCCACCGCTCCGTCTCGTCTTTACGACGGTATGCGACCACACATACCGCCATCCTTACCGGGATTGCCTCACCGAACGGTTCGAGCTCCCACTCTAGCCGTCTGCAACCCCGGAAGCCCCTTTTAGTCGCCTCTTACGACAGGCAGGGGATGCCATAGCCCTATTCTGATCCCGGAACTACAGGGCAGAGGCGGCCACCCTAGTCCTCGGCAATAGCAACGCATCTCTGATTGACTTCAGATAGAACCCATGTTTTGTACGAGGTTGCTTGCAGATAGCCATGAGCGGCAACGACCACTTACCATCAGGTGGTCTTGATGCTCGTTTGCTCCTTCAATCAGATAAAAAATCTTCTTTGAAATAAAATGAATGAAAACTATACAGAGCATAATTATATTTTGTTTATACCTTTGGTGTACGGTGTTGTCATACATATCAAATTTGTTACGAATGAAACAAATACGTACGCGAATCTAATTCAAGCAATAATGATTTAGCTAAACGAGCAAAAAGCGGTGACCGTGACCACGACTTAGACAAATAAAATAAGTAGACTCCTATTATAGTATTCTTTTATAAGATTGAAGGAGCAAACTAGCTTCCAGTCCACCTGACGGAAAGTGTCAATGCCGGCCATGGATATCTGTAAGCAACTTCATACACATTTGTTCTACCTGAAGTCAATAACAGATGACTTGCTATTCCCCAAGACATTATGGTCGCCTAATCGCCCTAGATAAAGTGTGCCGACAACCACTCGCTTCCATCGAAACGCAAAAACGAAGCAGTTAGCTAGAATTAAGTGTGGCGGTGGTATCTTCCTGGTCAAACTATATTGTTTTTACTACCTGGTAAACAATATATAATTTACTTGCAGATTTACCTGCTAGTTTATATCGTCCTTGTAGTTCCGGGGTCATAATAGGGCTACGGCATTCAATACCTGTCGTAAGAGGCAACTAAAAGGGGCTTCCGGGGATTCCGACGGCTAGAGTGGGAGCTTACCTTTTGAAGGTTTCCCCCTCGAAAACCAGAAAAAAAAACTAGTTTATATACCAAACGAGAGTCATTAATTTATTGACATGGTTGGATAAATTAATAGAGTTCTATATAAGTTTATTTAAAGGTGGTAGAATGATTGGTTTTACCCGAAGGCGTTTCGATGAAAGGGCGTGTTTATCGGCTGACTATTATATGAGGTAACCATGTTACTCCTCATGAGTAGCGACACATCCATAATGACTTCAAATATAACCTGTTTTCAATATGAACATTATTATTACAGATGTCCATGGGCGGTAATGACTTCTTACTGAACTGCAAGCTTATTTACTACTTCAGTCTTATGAAAAATAAATCATGGGTAAAGTGCAATAGAAGTGCAATCTATTTTTTCTTCTGCTAAGTTACTTACCTATATTCGTTTGTAAATAGCGCAACGCCGATAATATAACCACGTTAATAGTGCCATTAAAAACTCGAATACAACTTTTTATGTGCACATATGTTTGGCGGAATTATGATAAAACTCATTTATTCACAAAAAATCCAAAATAGATGTCAAAATTGCTCCCTTTTTTACTGTTTTACTATGTATTTGTACTATATGTGTTTTGCTCAGGTATTAGTTATGAATTCATTCCACAATTGTTATACAACCCAAGTATTATACCTATAAGATATTATTTTTCTCATCGCGAATGTTTGAATAAAGTTTTCAAAGTTGGGTTCTATCACGCTTTTTGTAACTTAAAATTTGATTGTCAAAAAGATTCAGTATAAACAAGGCGATTTCAGAGATTCCTAAAGTAAAACGAAAAACTAAACCTATACATTGCAACTGAAAACATTTAGTCGTTTACCATAAAACATTGTTTTACAAAATACTTTTTGGTTATTGTTAAAACAAGAGAATTGCTCTTAATTTCATCATTTGAGCTTAAAATTGTCCATGTTGTCTATGGACAGTGAACATGTTATGTATTGGTTAGAATTTTTATTTCCATACAAATACAACCTTGAGAATAATGCCTAATCTTTTACAAGATTGCAGCTGTAAGGTAACCATGATACACAATAATCAGGATTTAATTCTGCATATAAAATAACTGCAAACTTTCATTTAGGTTTGATAGTCAAGTACCGACCTACATAAAATATGTAACTTTTTTTATTCTAGTCAAATGTACATATATTTCTTATACATCTGTATTTTATGCATTGACCTAAAATTGTGCCTACTAATTAAAAGTTAATGTTATAAATAAATATTAAAACGATTATAATTTATCGTTATCATTATCACTTTAATGTTATCGGTAAACAAAAAGCATTTCGTAATCAACTTGCATATTAATACGAAAGTAACTTACATACACATATTTAAATAACTTTACAAATGTTATTACGTTTTCGGTTCTTTTAAAATTTGTCACTTTAAAAAAGGTTATTTCGATCAAATTGTCTTCTGTAGTTCTAATAAAAAATATGTCATTTGTTAATTGTTTAAGCCTTTTTGTTTACCTTCTGATATAAAATTTCATCATTTCATGTGCCCTAGATTTCGTTAGCCGACATGAAGTGACATTTGTCGTGTTTTAGAAGCCTTCTCTAAACTACAAGGGCGTCAGCAGTTGATCATCGAGGAGGGGAGGTTGAGGGGAGGGTTCACGTAGCGTGATATTTCCATTTCTAGACGAGAGATGGAGGTCTATGAGTGATTCGCTGATATTTTTACCAGGTGGTAGAACCCGTTTAGTTCGACTGGAGAGGTACTACCGCCAAATTTATTTCCATCGTGAAGGAGTTCTTGCATTTCGGTAGAAAGGTGTTGTTGCCGGCTCACTTCTTATTGTTTAACGCTGTATATGAAGTTGCTTACAAATGTCCATGGGAGGCAGTGACCGCTTGTCATCAGATGGACTGCACGCTAATTTGTTACTTCAATAGGATAAAAACAATGTCGTTCCTTAGTTATTGTTACTGACATTCATAGTAAAAAAAAACGGAATACATTATGCTACGCCCATTTGCTTCAATATTACGAATTTTTATGCATATTCTGCAATGAATATGAAACAGCTATTCAACAAGCTCGTAAGACAATCTAATACAATAGAAAAATTACATAGTTTAGTGAAACATAGCGTGACAAATTAACTGACCTTGCCCTTGGTTTTTATCATAAATGCCTGTAAACTATATGAATGGGGACAATATGATGGTATGGTGATTCTTCTTTCAACTAGTTATCTTATCTGTAATAAAATTTCAAAAGTCCTAAACTCTACTATTATAAAACCGGAACGTAACCCTAGTACGAGTTTATTATCATTTCAAAGTGCATAGCAAGCTAAGGTCGAAAACGAAAACATAAGCGTGAAACGTGTAGCTACAGCTTTCCCCATGGACTTTTTAATTTATATGATAGAACTTATTTCTGCTTCGTAAAAATTCAATCAAAACTATTTTATTATTAGATTTTTCTAATTATATTAGCAGAATGATAAATTTTTCATTTTCTTTTTGTTGTCATAGTTTTATCTGCAACTGTGCAAAATATTTTAAACTAGAGCCTTGTAAACATTTTAATCAATTACTCAACAACTTGAATGGACTGGATGGAGTACATACTTAATCTCAAAAGTCGTAAACATGATTTGACCTAATAAAAAACTAAGACTAAACCGCTTAGTAATAAAAAATATTAAATTAACATTTGACATTCGGTCGAAACCTGTCTGGCAATTAATAGCGAAGGTCAGTCAACTGACTCAAATTAAAACTAAATTTTAAGTTTTTTTGCTTTATTAAGTTTTTGCTATAGCAAGGATTTTTCCTCTCCTCACTCTGATCAAACAGATAGGAATCGAAATTTTGTTTAGAGTACCTAAATATTATACACTTGTATCACTACATAGTATAAAACAAAGTCGCTTCGCGCTGTCTGTCCCTGTACCTATGGTATGCTTAGATCTTTAAAACTACGCTACTACGGATTTTAATGCAGTTTTTTTTATTAGATACAGTGATTCAAGAGGAAGGTTTTTATGTATAATACATGCATATCGTGGAGGAACACTAATAATTTTAGAGATTTGACTTTTAGGCGGACCGAAGTTCAGCGGGTCAGCTAATGTAAGAATACATGCACTTCATAAAATATAAGTATTTGGCATAAACGTTCGGAAACATTTCATTAATTTGGGGTATAAGGATATAAATACTTATATGTCATTTTCAAGCTGTTTAGCCAAAGTTTCAATTACAGCCTGAAAGCGGCCGAATACTCGTATTTCGATTCAGCTGAAATGCGTTCGTGAAGTCTCGGATTGCGATCGGCCTTAGGCCTCTTGTAGACACACGTTTTTTTGGCGTAAAAATCTACGGTTAATTCGCCGTGTGTAGGCACGGTTGTCAGTGTTGTATGGATTACTGCCTTGCACTGATCTTTGGCGTGCCATGTACATGCTGGGACGTTTTTTTCACGATAAGGTAAAGACGCCGTACGGCTCAATAAACGTGCCATGTACAACAGGCCTTACTCGGGCATCTGCGTCCTAAGTGGAAGCTTGCGTCTTTCAACTGAAAAGGTACCCTGCCACATCTTTTATTGACTAATAACAAAAGTTTTTACCGCTAATTTTATTTTACAGATGAAATCACTGTATGATTAATATAGGAAACTCCCTTAGTAAGAATATAATAACATACACTCATAAAACTATAAGAAAGTCGTAAATCCCTCCATAACGGTGAACAGACAAACAATAATTGGTGTGCAAAGAAAAATAATGATCCATTGTCTATGAAATGATTGCTCTATGGAACATCTTACGCTTAAATTATTTTGACGTTTATCGCCGCGGTCACGTTATCAGCAAATTATATTTAATAAATATGTACTTAGGTACATATATAAAATATCAGCAAAGTAAATCCCCTTTTTGTATTCATAGTTTCTTTTATTTATTTTTTTACGTTTAAGTCACTTACACACCTAAAAAATATTATGCATCTCATAGTCAAACTAAAATAGGTATCGTTGTTTTATTTTATCCTCAATTTCAACTTACGTTTTATGTTTTCCTCAATCGAAGAATGTTAACAAATACATTATTTTTATTTACATTGCAACGAAAGGCAAATTAATACATACATCTATTTGGGTTTTTAATGATGAGTTTGAGCAAAAGTGCGGAAAACGTACCTAATGACGGACCCATATTGTAGAAGTTTTTTGTGGTTTGTAGCAATACGCCTGTGTTTGACATTAGTAAGAACTAATTATTGTTTTATTTGGCTAAAGATATCCGTAGGCGGGGCCAAATCCTTAGGTAAATTTATGAAATATGCCTGAAAATTCTCCGTAATATTCTCAAACTTTAGTGTTTCAATCCATCTCAACATGTCACTATTCTTCTTATAAGTATGGAACCCCTGTCCATACTTATAAGAAGAATAGTGACTGGGTGGTATTAACGATATGCTTATTAAAAATAACAAAATTGTCCCTTTATCTTTTCATACATATCTGGGACTACTTAAACCCTTTTATTTTTTATAACAAATATAACTTTTTAATTGTTCATATAAATCTAGGAGAAATACCGATGCAAGCAGGTAATGTTCTTATAATAAATTGTATGTTTTTAAAAATATTATTTATGATACCTCTACCGTGCTATCTGTGTGTCAAGTAGTTTTCATCGTTTTCCATAAAAATCAAGTACTGATAACGATAACAAAGAAATTTATCTGTGGCTATTGAATGCAATATGTGAAGCCAAATGAGATATTGCTGTAAAATAAACTATGTAGGTAGTAGGTACGTATGTGATAGCCTAATGGTTGAAACTTGCCCTCTCGATCGGGAGGTCCGAGGTTCAAACCACCGATTTTTCTAAATTTATGTGCGTATTAAAAATTAATTATTACTGCTTTTCGGTGAACGAAAACATCGTGAGGAAACCTACACACCAGAGAGTTGGTAAAAAAAAGTTCTCGCGTGGAAGACCCGTGCCCAGCAGAGGGACAATAATGGGTTGGCCCCACAAAAAATATGGTGCATTCCATTTTGATCATCCAGATCATATCACCTCCGTCATCAAAGAGTCTCATTGATGTCCTTTAATCACATAATACTCCCTATGTGATCAAAGTGGAAGACACAGATATTATACATACCGTATTTCCTTAAGGTGACGGAACTTACTCACATCACATCGCAGTGTGATTCACTGAACCACCTATATGAATTTTTAACCATCGACCTCCAAAACCCTGGACCTGAGGCCAGCGTATCATTATTTTCCTGGTATTCAAATGTATGAGAGCATCTGTCACAAATATATTTGTAATTGGAATAGTGAGTAACAATTATAGATTATAGAGATAAAAGTAACTAGAGAAGATCCTTAACGGTTTCCGCTCTGCGTTTTCAGTGTTCATTGATAAAAAAATGCGTCGCGAACCAGTGGGTTCCGCGTCCGAATCGCGGCCGGATAAGTATCTGAATGGTAAATTTAGATTCATTTTTTGGGTCTGGGTGTTTGTGTCTGTCCATGGCTCCCAAGATACAGGAGAAAATCCTATTTTAGGGCTATGAGTGTAGAAAGCGTTTTTTTACAATAACTACTTATGCCCTGCGCGCGTTGCTACGCCACCAAGAAAAAAAGCCGGAAACCTTCGTGTGCTCATGCACAACACCTTTGCTAAAATCATTACATGACCAAATGCATAGTTTACGATTCTATACAGTATATACCAACATTCATTATATATTATATATCTATACTCATATTTTAAAGAGGAAAACTTAGTATTTTTGTATGTTTGTCATGATTTAACTTAAGAACTACTGAAACGAGTTTATAAAATCTTTTTATTACTAGACTATATAAGGCACGCCCTGTAGTTCCGGGATCAGAATAGGGCTACGGCATCCCCTGCCTGTCGTAAGAGGCGACTAAAAGGGGCTTTCGGGGTTGCAGACGGCTAGAGTGGGAGCTCGAACCGTTCGGTCAGGCAATCCCGGGAAGGACGGCGGTATGTGTGGTCGCATACCGTCATAAAGACTAGACGGAGCGGTGGGCCCAGCCGCCCATCTAGGAGGAGCCCGATGGGGCAACGCGCTCGGCGGATTCCGGTTGAAGTCGTTTCGAGATCCCGGAGTCCTCCTTTTCAGCGTCGAGGACGGCTACCGGGGGGGTTTTAGTGCGGTAAAAATCCCACATAACCCTGCGTCGCTCCCACGGCGTCGGGTACCTTTTGAAGGTTTCCCCCTCGAAAACAAAAAAAAAGACTATATAAGGCGTCTTTGCTAACTTGAGTAATGTGATTCAAAGTGTCAAAAATTTTACTCAATTTTTTTTTATTGCATACACTACGATATCTTTTGATAATAGAACAAAAAAATGTTTTAAATAAACGAGAAGACATCAATATCTCAGAAAGACCTGGACACTGCCGCCGCACAATGATCAGTGTACCCTTACGCAAAGCAGTCGTCGCTAAATATTTTGGGACTACTATGGGAATAGCATCAATGCTGCTGACTATGACTATTGACCAAATCCCCATTACGGACGGGGGAAGGACATGTCCAGGAGTGGTGCTCAAATGTATAATGGTTGGATGGATAGATACATTATAGTCTGCGCGAACGAAGTCGCGTCGGTTCTGCTAGTAAGTAGATATATCAAATTGTACCAAAAGTTAAAAGAATTACAAAGTTCATAATTGTTTCTTTCCTTCCTCAAATCGTTATTTCTTTAATAGCCCCAACATTCTTGTCGAAACTGATATCTGAACGCTGTTTCCTGCGTGTAAGTAAACGCGTCAAACATTACACCAATTAACTTATCAGATATGCAAATATCGCATGTGACAACGAAAAATTCAAAATTTTGACAAACCGAGTCAAATACTTAAAAACTACTCTTGGTAAAATGATTTATCTTCTAGCAATAAAAAAATGACAAATCCGTGATAGAAATGGACAAACGTAGGTAAATGTTACATCCTTTTAATAACCGCGCTTTATGAAACTCCAAAATACAAACAAAATTGTTATTTTCACAAAATACAAATTTCGCATTAGGTCCCATTTACTTTCACCGTAACATGTATAAATATAAAGATGCTGTATAAATTTGATCTAGGATTTTACAGGCTTTGTACATATTCGGGACCAGAATATTGCTACGGTACCCTCTGCTGACCCCAGGGTGGAAAAAAAACCCTAAGCTTCAGTTGTCGGTTTCTCTCCGGTACAAGCGTAAGAAAAATATAATAACTGACAACCGTAAGTGCCGCCGTAGGCCTACACAAAATAAAGGCATTTCATTGTATTGTTTATCAGTGGAACAGTAATGAATTGACCCTGACTTCATTGCGGGCCAATCACTGGTAAAATGTAATGTAATATCGAGCAATATCAAGCTTATAAAGTAATATCGAGCTTACACACTCAGGAAATATCTCTATCCCTATATTCTGAATTGAAAACTTATACAAACGTATACTTAAACAAATGATGTGACTTTCAGAAAAGTGGTAGGATTTTTGATTGTTTGCCTTCAGAAGCACTCCTGCAACATTTATTTCTGTCTAAACACAAAAACAGTATTTTGCGCTGCTGTATTTTGTTCAGAAGGGCGTGGCAAGGGACATATACGAGGCATTCCAGCTGCGTTCTCTGGGCTCTCTCGTTCTCTAGACACAGATGTGTTGATACATCTGTGTCTGACCTCAAGTAAATATTGGGTTGATTATATACTTCCATAGGCTGCAATGGCCATATAACATCATTTGTGCACTCGTTTGCCATACTTCGTACTACTACCATCATATTTTCTTCTTATGCCGGAGTTTTAGATCGACATTTCTTTGACAGACGAGTAAAATATCTTAAGGAAAATACACTTCCGAGATTTCTACATAAGACCTCGTGTGTTAACGAAAAATTGCTGGATCAACTTTGATGTAACATATTGGTTTGTGGTAAGACAAGTCTTTGTCGTTCTGAGAAAAGACATCAGTAACATTTATTTTAACAGTAGGCAATTCAACTTGATTAGCTACTTATTTATATGCATATTTGAAAAAGTTAAGAAAGATATTGCTTGCTTTAACTAAAACATGATCAGGAGGAAACGTGGCAGCAAATATCACGCGACTTTTATCTGTGATATTTTATTGATATTATAATTTTATTCAGGAAAATTACCAGGTCTTCTATGTTATACTATTTATACTCTATGGCGTACTAATATAAGCGTGTGCGAGCAATTTATTATAAAATAATTTATATTTATTTGAACAGGAAAAAATAATAATTCCTAAGAATAGAAATGGTACAATTACGCTATTTATTATCACGACTGCCCTTTTTTGATCTCGAGGGGGAAACCTTCAAAAAGTACCCGACGCCGTGGGACCGACGCAGGGTTATGTATTTTTACCTCATTAGAACCCCCCGGTGGCCGTCCTCGGCGCTGAAAAGAGGACTCCGAGATCTCCAAAGGAACGCAACCGGAATCCTCTGAGCGCGTTGCCCTATCGGGCTTCTCCCGGATTGGCGGCTGGGCCCACCACTCCGTCTAGTCTTTTCGACGATATGCGACCACACATACCACCTTCCTACCCCGGATCGCCTGACCACGGTTCGAGCTCCCACTCTAGCCGCCCGCAACCCCTTTTAGTCGCCTCTTACGACAGGCAGGGGATACCCTATTCTGATCCCGGAACTACAGGGACAATCACGACTTCCCTAACCCGCCATTTCGAATTTCGACGTTTTTAAGAGCAGCAAAATTCTATTTAGGGTCTTTTAAGTAGGTACCTAAACTTTATCGCTTTTATCTACATTCTACTTTTTACTGTTAATGAAAAATAAAGTGTGTAAAATACTGTGTTCAACATAAATATGCCTAATACTTCTCAATATCAATAATCAATAGAGAACCATTCAGTTTAATAGTGGTAGAAACTAGTTTATAGACACCAAAGTTCACCATCATTACACCTGTCTCTGCTTACTGACAAGAATATTAGCATTGCTGTGTTGTGTGTGTGCGTTTAGGAACGGAGACATACAAATGTTCCCAACTTAGTCCTTAAAGTTTAGGACTGAAAGCAATACGTCTGTTATGGACCGCAGAGAGAACTATTAGAAGTGAATTACAGATTTTCGAGAGAAGCAATGACCGTTTACCAGTCGGTAGAACTAGTGTAGTTGCCGGGGGAGTTACCACCGCCACACTTACTTGTAGCGTAAAGCATTTCTTGCGTTTCGGTGGAAGGCTGTGGTTGCCGGCACGCTTGTACATGAGGCGACAATCTGTGATACTTCGAACGACTTCGTATGGAACCGCTGTTCTATAAGAGGTCGCTTATAGATACCGGATCAGGAGGACTACATGTTCGCTTGTACTTCCGGGATCAGAATAGAACTATTCCCTATCGGTATCAGTATCCTGCCTGTCGTAAGAGGCGACTAAAAGTGGCTTCCAGCTGTTCGATCAGACGACCCCAGGCAGGACGGTGGTATACATGGCCGCATATGCGTAAAGACCAGACGGAGCAGTGGGCCTAGCTGCTCACCTGGGAGGAGCCCGACAGGGCAACGCGTTTAGACGACTCCGGTTGCGTTCCTTTGGAGATCCTGGAGTCCTCTTTTAAGCGCCGAGGACGGCCACCGAGGGGGTTTTAGTACGGTAAAAATCCCACATAACCCTGCGTCGCTCTCACGGCGTCAGGTACCTTTTAAAGGTTTCCCCTCGAAAACAAAAAATAAAAGGTACTTTAATAGGATAAATAAAAAAATATATCAGGAGCACTGGTAAGTGCAAAGTTATTCGCTACTTTGACATAGTAAGAAAAGATACTCTGAAAAGATCTGTGAAAGATACTCTAATTAATCTAATATAATGACAAACAAAACGTAACATTGACCAACGCAGATTTAACTATAACTTTCGAAATTATTTGGGTCAATCTGATATGTCAGTCACACTCATAAGTATAAATGGTAAGTACTCGTATTAATGTAGTTTTATATCAAGCAAGGTTGATTAAGTCGGAAGTTAAAAATAAACAAGTATTTCGTTTGTCATTATGTACATAATATTACGTGTTCAACTCTATAACAGGTTATGTATTGTTTTGTAACAGGTTATGTCAATAATCCATTACTTTATATTTTCTTGTTAATATAGTTTTGAATTAATCGAACTAGTATGTAAAATCATTAATTATGGTCAAGCGAATATATTTTTTTTTGTTCCTATATTCATGCGAATATACATTCCATTTCTCTCATATTCGGCTACGTAGTTTCAACCACATATTTCTGCCTAATATTAATTGAGCCATGAAACAGCGTTGAGCGATTTGAGCCGGTTTTTCTTCTATTTTTGAGCATGGCTTTTTAAAAACGGACTCTTAGTACACTTATTTATTTACCGCAACGCTGTCGCTTACAGCACGATAATGGCATTAAACTAATGTTTTCTAGGCCGCATACCGTCGCAAAGAATAGACGGGGCGGTGGGCTCAGCCCCCCATCTGGGAGAAGCCCGATGGGGCAACGCGCTCAGAGGATTCCGGTTGCGTTACTTTGGAGATCCCGGAGTCCTCTTTTTAGCGCCGAGGATGGCCACCGCGGGGTTTTTAGTTTCCCCCTCGAAGACAAATGAAGCTTTCTTACTTTGTCCACAGGTGTGTTAACGCATAGGATGACATCAGGTACTCCAATTCTATTTGGGGTTACTTAAAGATATGTATGGACAGTTGCCTCTTATCATTAGATCCGTCTAAAGCTACTTTTATAACTTATACAATATATCAGTATACGTACAATTAATATCTATTATTTATTGATTCCTCTGAAACAGTTGTACCTAATAGTTTGAATTAAATTTTGTATTCTTGTAATATTTACTCTCATATAATTTTCAGATATTAGATAAATGTTAGAATGATTATTGACACAGATGTTACCAGGAATTTGTTTTCACATTCAAATTCATTTGTGTAACTAATTTGATATTCCGATAACTCACATTGTCTATTTTTTCTCTAACGATCACAACGTTCAAGCATGTAATAGATTTTACGTTTCGGTGGAAAGGTTTGTGCGACCTCCCGCTACTCATCAAGAGATGGCGCTAGTAGTATTCTGAAACACGCTATCGAAGTATTCTCAATACCCCGCATTTAAACGAGTTCCGAACAACGACTGTTGGAGCACGGCCGCTCCCCAGGCATGATCACCGAGCCTGGCGGGAGATCTCCCTTTGCAAAAGGTTGTTGGCTCATAATATCAGACGATCTTAGTCGTCATGAGTTACAATGCATCTGTGATTTCATACAGATGTCAATGGGCGGCGACTACCACCTACCATCAGATGGACTGCATGCTCGTTTATTAGAAAACGCAAACTTTTATTTAATTACGTCAAGGTCACCTTATCGTCTTCGTATTACTATTTTGTGGCGAGACAAACACACAAACTTAAGCTTATTATATTTGTTAGGATAACATTTACAAGGAAACTTAAATACATTGAAAGATTAGTCACCCGCTTAACCGAGACTTGCCTAATACAGAGGTGACCATTCTTTTCTTTTTAATCCGGACTATTTTGTTTTCCTTAGTGACCGTTTAAGTAATAAGTGACCATAATAGGGTGAGCGGGGATCTTGCTTTGCTTATATTTTGATGACATGAGGGTGGGGATGTCATGATCGTAATTACGTAAGCAATCGTTTATAACTTATTACACGTGGCGACACACATTGTAATATTTTTACATTACAATGTTTTAGTAAATATGGGGGATAAGATCTTGGCTAATTTGTGCTGACAAGTTGGATGGGGGTTAAATAATTCGATTCCAACAAAATATCATTAAATCCTCTTTTATTATAATTTTAAATAAATGCATGCACGGAATTAAAATACATATATCGTTTTTGTTTCTTTAATTATAACTAAAGTTTTGTAACCATTAAATACCTACCCATTGAAATTATAAATACTTAAACTATAAATATGCAAAGCATATACGTAAAAAACATTACAAAAATCTTATTTTGAAATATTTCTTTCATTGATTTTATATAATATCCCGTTTGAGATAAAATAATGGTCACATTACTCTGATCTAGGTTAAAACAGGCGCCTATCTAAAAATAACTCAAGAAATTGATTCTACTTTAGGCTTTTCGTATGAATGTACGTAGTGATCAGTTTCTGGAGAGATTTTGTAATATCTTACTAATTGAATTCTACGAAATAGAACGAGAGGCGAACTTACGTATAGCGAAATTCTTGAACCATAAATAAATATGAGGAAAATTGTAAAATTGTCTTTAGTATTTTAGAAACTGTAAATTGACATATGTTGAATTAAAATATTATTATCTTATCAATGTTATAATTGCGAAAGTTTTTTAGGATGCTTGTGTTAAATGTGTGCAAGCCATAGGCCTAAGCAAAACAACTCCCTAGATTTGCTTTTAAAAATCCAACTTACTTATCAACCTATTGTTTTCACACCTACTCTCTTCATCACCTACGTCAGTTGACCCATGTTTTTTTTTTGTTATTTTGTACTTGTAATTTTCTCTGTGAGTGATTTTTGTAAATCTTTTGAGAAAATAACTGTCTTAACCGTAACCGTATATACTTTTTTACCCAAGAATAGTTTCGCTAATATTTAGCACACTCTTAGTTTAGACATAGATTAAAACATAGGATAGGTACTTAATTCCGTGGCAGACGTGACCGAAGATGGTGAGACCGCGGGAAACCCTAGTGAATTAGAAATAAATTTTACTTATATTATATACTAGTTGACCCGGCGAACTTCGTTCCGCCTAAAAGTAAAAAATCTAATATTATCAGTGTTCCTCCACTATACCTATGCATGTATAATAAATAATAAAAACCCATTTATTTTCTCTCACAAATAAGCACTTAATCTATAGACATGTAACAAGAGTGAAAGTTGAAACAATATAATCTGTAAGCCTAACGTTGTGAGAGACTGGTGCCTGAAGTAGGTAACCTGTGTTACAGGTCACCAGTGCCCTCCCTCGGATAGATTTCAGAATACATTTAATAGATAGATGTATTATACATAAAACCTTCCTTTTCAATCCCTCTATCTATTATAGACTGCATTAAAATGCATAGCGAAATTTAAAGATCTAAGCATACATAGGGACAGACAGCGGGATGCAACTTTGTTTTATACTATGTAGGTGGCGTAGCGTCGACTAATGTAGACGTGGGCGAAATCGTATTAGCGAAGTCCCTTTTCTTTATATTTTTGGCTTTTTGCGCATTAATGGGTTAAAGAGGCCTCGCGAGGCCCTTATAAGTGCGAGGCCGTGAGCGAGGGCCCATTCGCCCACGCCTAGCTACGCCACTGTGTATCTGTTTACAATCCCTTGAGGGACTTCCCTGTAATCAACTCGAGATAGTGTATCTCGATTTTTGGTTACAGATTCCTATGCTCGATAACTTAATATCAGATGAATGATAAAAAAAATATTATTATCAAACGAGCATGCATATTTACTTTTATATATAATTTTAATCCTTCCTTTTCCGGAACTTGTTATTTATTTAGACTTAATATAGGTAATTGGACATTGCCACCTCAAATAAACCACAGACCTGTGATTTTCGTTTTCGATTGTGAGTTTTCAAGGTTTTCAAATGTTCTCAATGTTTTCAAATATGTATGTTTGAACTTTATTAATTTGCAATAGCCTAGCGATGTAGGCTATGTATAGAATTATTCTATTTACAATATACCCTAGCCCTTGTAGTGTAGTAATATTAATCTTGATTAAATACAAAATTGCCTTAATTTTTGTTATATTTTTAACCTCATCAATTTTGGTAGGAACAATCCTTCAATACATCTCATACAACGCATTTTCCCACACTATGAGTTTATAAATAACTACGAATAATTATAAAATGCACATGTATTTTCTATTAGTAGATATTTAAATTTTATGACTTGAATAAATAAAATTATTATGTCCGTTTTACCTTATGTATAACTTATGGTTCAACTCGCACTTGGCCAGCGCGGTGGACTATAGCCTAAACTCTCTCATTCTGAGAGAAGGGCTGCCCAGCAGTGGGACAATAATGGGTTGACGAGATAACTTAAGGTAAAAAGGTGCGGTGCTCTCTGTTGTTATCAATGCATATTAAAAAACAAAGTAGCTTTACGCTATCTGTCCCTATGTATGCTTAGATCTTTAAAACTACGCTACGGATTTTAATGCAGTGTTTTTTAATAGATAGAGTGATTCAAGAGGAAGTTTTTTATGTATAATACATGTTTAATATGGTGGACTGATAATTGTAGATTTTTTTACTTTTAGGTGGAACGAAGTTCGCCAGGTCAACTAGTAAATAATTATAATACAAAATTGATTGTTGTTCTACGCTGCCAAATAAATATAAACAATTCTAGGGTAATACGCTTCGGTCTCGTAATCACGGTAATGCGTATCTTATGTGTTAATCTAGGCCAGTGGTACTCAATCTTTTTATTGTAGGGACCATAAACATGTTTCAGCGGAGAGATCCCGAGCCGCAAGCAGTGGCGTGACGTGGGATTAAGTTGCCCGGGACGAAACAAAGACAATAAAAAAGGGGTCGCGTACCCTACTTACTCCAAATTTTCGAAAAAGAAAAAGGTCGCCAAATATAAAAGTAGAGGACCCAGCGGGTCACATGCGGCATCTAGGTCATAAACTAAGCAACCGGGGGTATGAAAAGGGAGCTCCTTCCTACCCCCGTAATAGAAGCATTGGCACAGGATACGGGGGTATCCTGTGCCAACGTAAAAAGCCTCGAGGTGGATAGCGCGATGTTTCCACGCGCACCTCAAAGCTGACGGGATGGAGAAACTCCAGCTCTATCCTAAAAAGAGACAGGCCCTGCTGAGGGCAGACGCCGCCAAGACCGCGGACGAATGCTACCAGCGTACCCGCAGTCCCGACAGAGGACGTAAAGAGGAACAACGTGGGGCTTTAGCCGGTAGGAGTCAGGCATATGCTCTCAGCTGCCGCCGCGCCGAGAGGAACCCATGACGGGTTACCCACGAAAAAAAAAAGAAAAAAGGTCATAAAGTAAGTGTGCCAAAGTTCCACCCGTCCCACCCAATCCCACCCGTAGTTTTTGCGTAAAAGAGTAACAAACACACATACATCCTCACAAACTTTTGCAGTTATGATATTAACAAAATAAATTAAAATATAAATAAGAATGAGATGTGTTTTTAAGAAAATGTGTTCACATGGATTATACCAAAAAATGTAAAGTAATAATTTCATGGAAAACTAACTTAAGGAAATTACTTACTATATACACTACTATATACATATATACTTTAAATTAAGTCAAATACATCCGAATTTTAAATTAATTTTAACTTTTTTAATAACTGTACATTAAACAAACTATTATAAAAACTTACCTTGAAAATTTAAATTCACCAACCGCACAAACACTTAAAGCTTTTACGAATAAAATTAACGAAATTATCCGTCGAGTCGACACGCGCTCAACGCACCGCGGTCAGACCTCGACTGATTGTATAACTTAGACAAGTTGCGCTTGCGCAGCGTTTTTATACCACACTGATAATGATAAGCCGAAACATTAGCTTAACAAAACCACACGCGGTCATACATCGATTTTAACAATAGCATTGCTCTCAACTGCTACTGTTATCAAAGGATATGATAACAGAAAATGATAACCGTGGAAAGTGATATCGCATAGGTAAGTGTCCAGTGTTGAAATCTAGAACAACTGAACAACCCATTATTGTCCCACTGCTGGGCACGGGTCTTCTCTCGGAATGAGAGAGTTATAGGCCATAGTCCACCGCGCAGGCTAAGTGCGAATTGGTGGACAATTTACTTAACATAAATGGGAACAATCCATTTTTTTTTGTTTACGGGGGGAAACCTTCAAAAGGTACCCGACGCCGTGGGAGCGACGTGAGCATGTGATACTAAAGCCCCCCGTTGGCCATCCTCAGCGCTGCGTAGAGGACACCGGGATCTCCAACGGAACACAAGTGGCAACCAATCCTACATTACAATGTTCACCCAAGGTTATCTCGCACAGAAATGAAATTAAAAGAGGAACCAAAGCCGTCAGAACCGCGAAAGACTTCTGTTTTAATGCTATTGGAAGGTAGAATTAGTTGTGGTTGAACTCCAAAGGTACCATCCCCACACCTATTTCTGCTTAATAACAGCCGCATTATATACTGCTGTGTTCGGATCTAGGGCACAGGGTTCGGGTAAAGGGAAAAGGGTCTGAAATAAAAGGGTGGTAAGAGCGTCACAGGTATTTAACTGAGGCGATCCAACGTAATATTTTGAGGTTATCTGCCGCCAAAAATAAAACTCGTAGCTCATCAGGAATTGGTTCTAATGTCTGAACGTCAATTTTCTCTTACCATTTGTGTAGACTGTATGCTCGTATGCTGCTACCACAGTGTAAAGTAAAATTGCATGTATAATTGCACATCACAAACCAGAGAAATCCTAAGGCTTGTAGCCAAGAATAATAAAGTATATCCTCTCGAGCCAACTCGACTGACAGAATCCCGAAAAAAAAGAATGCTCTCTATACCATAATAAAATAATGTTTACGAAATATTGAAAAAATACAAAACAATAAATAAAAATCACAAGTTTTTGTTGAATAACACTCAAGCTGCTATGCAAATGAGTTTCTAATAAATTAGTTTAGACCACATATTATCATAAGTAGGTACTTGTATGAAAAGTTTTATGAATAATAATATTTATTTTTACTAATTCAAGTTTCGGCGTATAAAAACTACCAGTGTGTTATTTGTTTTACCTGTTCGATGCATAGAGGAAGTAAGCTAATAGACTCTTAAACTATATTTGTTTTCATACTATTCTTTTCTCTAAGTCTAATAAATTTAGAATTACATTTTTAATGTCATAATAAACTCGTCTTATGCATCACTGATAGATAACCGTTCCGTCATTATCCAAGTTTATTTTTTTTGTAGGTATATAGAAGTTTCACACAACCATGCAATCCTGATTGTAAGTGGCCAGTGTAAAACATATTAATTAAATATCGTTAGATTAGTCGTCATTGGCAGTGTGACATTTATATGTACATATAAGTACATTTAAAGCTCCTTATTCGCGGGGGCTACGTTTTGCCCAGATGCTGCGTATTCAAAACCGTGACGAACGGTATTTTGCTTAAAACTAGACTATAGTTGCAGAGACGGAAGAAAAAATAAATTAAACTTAATTTAAATAGATTTAACCGCACTTTAATTATTAATACAGTTTTAGATATCAATTTTTATGAAGTTTAGTCAAGAGATTAAAGAATAATGTAGTTTTTAATTGTTTCGTCGCTTTTAAATGGCTTTAAATTACAATTCAAATGTAATTGATATCCAGTTGTGTCATTTCCTACCTTTTCAAAATAAAATGTTCGTTTCATAGACCGATCAATTCTTATGAAAAAATACGGCTCATTTCCATTCGTAAGCCTTCCCGTAAGTTTATAAAGTTAAAGTTTTCTTTTCAGTTCTTCTTTAAGACTTCATCTTCATCTTTTAACAACGATTGCTTCAAAACAAGAACTGACACAGAAAGCAATGAATCGTTTGTGCCTAAGCGGTCGTTTTTTAATGTTTTAAAATGTTACTTGTTACTTATATCAAGTAAATAGGCGAATAATTTTTTTTTTTAGCCGCGAATACGGGAAGACGGTCACAATTTTTCAAACCGCGTATAGTAAAACGCGAATACGGAAACCGTGAATAGGTTAAGCTTTGAGTTATACTTGAAAATAATTGTTATTGCAGTTTTTTAATTTCACTCCTTGTAAACTTAATCTTGACTTAATGGGCGTTTTATCGATAAGCGACGACATGCTTTTTATTTGAATACTCGAGGCCCCCAACGATTGCTAAAATCAATAAATTATATTATTAGACACAAAAAACTCGTCTTACGCAAGTATATTCGTATTTGGCGTTTTTTACTCTCACCTATTTGACTTTGAATCATAAAAAAAAAAATTTTTAAACAAAAAATACAACCGACTTCCATGCCACATAAAAGTAAAAAATAATTTAAATACATGTTGGTTTAGAGCAAACACAGTACTTAGTACATAGTCCCGAAGTCGGCGCTTACCATATTTTGCTGGATCATGACGAAACTACATGTATCTTATATGAGCGCCGACTTCGGGACTATGTACTAAGTACTGTGTTTGCTCTAAACCAACATGTATTTAAATTATTTTTTACTTTTATGTGGCATGGAAGTCGGTTGTATTTTTTGTTTAAAAATTTTTTTTTCGCGCTTTTCAGTCACGATAAAATCAGTTATGGCTGTTGCTAGTCGTCCGTTAACCTGATGAATAAAATTAATTATTCGTCCGATTTTCGGATGAATAAAATTATGTGCTGACGTCATCATCTAAAAATAGACTTCTTTGACACAACCGGTCGGGGGCGCTACCGCGCCCCCTCCCTTAGATTCTGAATTGGAAAAATCTGTTCGAACCTAACCTAACCGAATAAAACAACTTTTTCTGAGTAAACATTTATTTAAAGAATAGACCTATAATTATCAATATTTAAAGTATAAAAAGTAATATAAACCTTATAACTAAGAGTATAATTCAACTGATACTGATAAAAATAACCCATCCAATTTAAAAAGGTTGGTAGTATCTTGCATCTTTCAGGTAATTGTATTCAAAGTGGAATTTTTGATCATAATTATATCCTCTCCGAAACTCATTGTTGGTATTGTGAACAACAACATTATGTATACGTAAGCACAATATGGCCGATGCCTACGGTTTAAACCTGAAGGACCCCAGCATAATCAGGGTTGAGGAGTTGAAGGTCAAAATTATCATGTCATATCTTTGCTTAGTAATCTCACTACATAGACGTAAGCACTATATGGCCGATGCTTATGGTTTAAACTTGCAGTACCCTGCATCATCAGGGTTGAGGAGTTGAAGGTCAATTTTCTTATCATACGTCTTTGCTTTGTAAATATATTACATATCCATAAGTATCAAATGGCCTACGCCTATGGTTTAAGCCTGAAGTACCCCTGCATCATCAGGGCCGAAGAGTTGAAGGTCAAAATTATCATGTCATATCTTTTCTATGTAATCTCATCGTATGCACGTAAGCAACAGATCCCCAACTTCTATGGCTTGGGCTTACAGTACCCTGCATCATCAGGGTTGAGGAGTTGAAGGTCAACTTTTTTATCATACGTCTTCGCTTTGTAAATATATTACATACCCATAAGCATCAAATGGCCAACGCCTATAGTTTAAGCCTGAAGTACCCCTGCATCATCAGAGTTGAGGAGTTGAAGGTCAAATTTTTCATCTTATATCTTTGCTTAGTAATCTTATCAGATATACGTAGCGATCATGTAGCTAACGCCTATAGTTTAAGCTTGAAGCACCCCAGCATCATCAGGATTGAGGAGTTGAAGGTCCAATTTCCCACCGTATACAACCATTTTTCTAATGTTTTACCTTACATTTTTTTAAATATCATTTTGAATGCGTAAGATTGAAATAGCTAAGTTTTATGGCTTAGGCATTCAATACCCCTGCATCATCAGGATTGAGGAGTTGAAGGTCAAATTTTTCGTCGTGTACCTTTGCTTAGCAATGTTATTACAAATCCGTGAGCAACAAATGTCTAACGTTTATGGTTTAAGCCTGCAGTACCCCTGCATCATCAGGGTTGAGGAGTTGAAGGTCAAATTTGTCATCGTACATCTTTGCCTTGCTATCTTATTATATATCCGTAAGCACTAAATGGCCATCACCTACGGCTTGGGCTTACAGCACCCTGCATCATCAGGGTTGAGGAGTTGAAGGTCATTTTCTTTATAATATGTCTTTGCTTAGTATTGTTATAACATACCCATAAGCACCAAATGGTCAACCCCAATGGTTTAGGCTTGAGGCACCCCTGCATCATCAGGATTGAGGAGTTGAAGGTCAAATTTTCGTCACATGTCTCTGCTTAGTAGTCTTGTTACATATATGTAAGCACCAAATAGCTAATGTTATAGTTTAGGATAGCTGTAACCCTGCATCATCAGGATCGAAGAGTTGAAGGTCAAATTTTTCGTCAACCTATATAAGCATAGATATATAATACATATTCCAAGTTTCATAAGAATCGATTCGGTAGAAGCCGAGTTATCTCAAATTATCTAAAAAACTTGAGGAGTGGTGGTGGTTTCCACCCCATAACTCAAAGAGTTAAGCATCACAGCATACCCATGTCCAAGAGAAAAAGTTGCGTGATGAAATTTCCTATCAAATGAAAGAAAGAAAATGGAAATCGGTTTATAAACACCCAAGTTATTCAAGATTTTAAGAAACCGACATTTTCCAATTTTCCGGGAAAACCGCCGGAAGGTTTTCATTTTCCTCAATATGGGACTGCCTGTGAAACTAGTCGCATACAATGTCGTATGAATCGTGTCGGTAGGTCGACGATTTCTAGCCATTTCGCCCGAACATACATAAAAAAAAAAAAAAAAAAAAAAAAAAAAAATATATACGTGACGAATAGATAACCTCTTTCCTTTGGGAAGTCGGTTAAAAAGCATACTCGAGCTAAAGCTCTAAACAAAATGAACTAAAAGTCTGTTTTATTACAACTCTATGCATTTTATATTATTTCTTATTTTAAATTCGATTTTAAGGAAAAAAATACAAGTTTTTTCGTTGCTTTATGATAATTAGTTTCTTAGATTTATTGGATAGTTCTTCCATTTGAAACTTTTTTGTTAATATATCTTAATTTTTTCAGTATTATACTAATGAGGTGCTGACGGCAACCACTCTATCGTAAACTAATAAATATTGTAAAAAAACACTACCTATAAATTTACTAACAAAGGGAAAACGACGAAGTGTGATAAAAGTAGTGTTAGTTTTTTTTTCTGTATTTTTACTTTTCGCAGGAATCCTACTTAAATATTTTTGAAATATATCTATATCGCATATCAATCGCACAGCTGAGACGATCTAACGACTCCTCATATGTTTGAATTTGACGAGTCGTTTGAGTCAGCGGCAGCGCAAGACCTTAACTACTTTACATAATGTGAGCAAGCTACAATTCGCGAGGGCCTTTGATTAAAGTGGAATTGCAGGTTGTCAACCAAAAATAGGATCTAGATCCTCCGTCCACCAATTCGCACTTGGCCAGCGCGGTGGACTATGGCCTAAAACTCTCTCATTTTGAGAGAAGACCCGTGCCCAGCAGTAGAACAATAATGGGTTGATGAGGGAGATCCTCCGACCCCAACACTAAGTCTTGGGAGGCCCCAGCGAGGCTGTAGGCGGAGTTCCACACCGCCCACGCCTTACGCCGCCACTGGTTTGGGCTGGAAAATATGCGTGGCAAATAAATGTATAAACACACGCATGTACCTACATTAGCTCAAAAAGCATTACCCTCCTTCCGGCGCTATAGGTAAATAATTCTTTGTATTTTTACATACCTAATTAAATTCATTTCTGAAAACGGTTCCAAAATCAACATGACTGTAAAATTTGATCGCAAATAACGCAAAAATAAAATACGAAACGCAAGATATGCTTCACGCTATAAACTGGTGTGGTGCTGGTACTTCCCCGGTCGAACTACCTACCTTGAACTAACAGTCGAGTTTCGCCAAAATGTGGCTCACTCACTACCGTGGTAGACGTGGCATTAGCGTGCGAAACTACGGGAATAACCTAGTATAATAAAATTATAATTTCACGTAATTCGAAACTGTACGGTACCTACCTCTTCATACATAAGTATTAACTATACGGTTTTTTCATATTAACAGGAAAATTACCAACAATGTGAACCCCATAATGATATTGGAATTTCATTAATTAATTATTTATTTATTATATGTATAGTCTCCTTTGACAGCTAGATTCGCTGATGCCGTCACTATATCGTCACATATCACAATACATAATAAATTATGTATTTAATGTTAATATCTATGTTTTATGTGTAAGAATTTCTCTATGCTCTATGACGTAAACTGATATTCCCCAATTAGAAAATCCTTAGATTAATAGGAAAATGTTTTAATAACCCAATTAGGGCAGGTGACCCGGTTTTGGCCATTTTAAGGATTTTGTCGACTTTGAGGCTTTCTTAACTTATAGTTTTTGTTATCACGAACATATTTCTTGTAAAAAGTCATTTAACATATATTAACCTTGCCTAAGAAAACCCTTTTTTTAAAGAACATCCAATAGAAAAATAATTGTATAAAAAAGAAAAAAAAAAGGGAGTTTGTGCCATTTTTGGCCAGATTCATGCCATTTCTGGCCACGGTCGTGTGCCAGTTCTGGCCATCAAAAAATAAAATCAGATGAAATCAAAGTAATCAAAATTTATTAATTAAATTGCACATTTTACAAACAATGGTTTTTATTTAGTTAGGAAAATATGAAATATTATAACTTCACTTGAATTTAACTTACAAATAAAGAGATCAACATTTATATGAGGTTGGTAAAAGCTGCAAAGTAAACTGCTAACACAAGAGTTCCTTTTGGTGCGAGAAAGAAAGCAGTTTCATCACAATTCCACACTCGCGAAGGGTCTTCTAGAATCATTAAATTATCGTCACCGAGTAACGACGAAATTTCCTTGAACCAGTTCCGAATTTTTTCCTCAGTAATTAAGGCACGAGCTTTATTAATATATTCGGCATGTTTTTGCCTCAAATCAGGATGCCTTGCCATAAATCCGTCAAACCAGGATCTTGAAGGTCTATTATTTATAAACGGTGTGTTAATTTGGCCTTTTACTACTATTTTCTTTACAGAATCTAGTAAACCTTCCTTGTTGATAGGAAACCCAGCACGAGCGCAATCTTTGATCCATACGACAAGTTCATTCTCTATTTCACTTCCAAGAACAGCCTGGGGTCCTACATGTCCAGAAGTTTCAGGTGCTTTTCCAGAAATTTTATGTCGCAAAGTCGTTCGAGGTACATTAAAATCTCTACTAGCAGTGGAAACGGGCATCCCATTCTTAATTGCGTTCAACGCTAAAGTAATTTTATGCGGTGAGTACTGAAATAATTTTCTTTTCGCGATATCTATTTTGTTACTATTTGATTTTGGTGAAGGCATTTTATTGCATCTCTGAAAATGAAAAAAAAAGCCACGATAAAATATAAATGGCCAGAAGTGGGGTGTCTATGTACACCAGTTTTGGCCAGCCATGTGGCCAAAGATGGAGAAATTCATAATTTTGTCTCCATTAGTGGCCACCTTCTCATAACCTCACTCCAGAAACATATGGCGACAAAATAACTTTAGTTCCACTTAGACAATATATTCTTCATGTAGTATTAACATAAACATCCAAAAAATAAGCAAAGATTTAAAAAATAAAAACTGATTACTCACCCGCTCGCCTTAGCCTTTTTGTTAAGATCTTAACAATTTCACGCTCAACTAAAAAGAATGACTTGTTGCATCGAAGTGAAGTTTGACACATCAAAGCTGTCAACGGTATCAGTGTTGCCAATATTCAATATTTTAAATACTGTACATCACAGAGTAATTTATTTGTCTATGCCTTAGTTATAAATATTTGAAGGCCAAAATGGCCACAAAGGGGTCGATGGCCACAACCGGGTCACCTGCCCTACAACTCAATTTTCCCTTAATATTATTGGGATTATTTGTAGGTAACACAGATAACAGAAACAACGGAAATTACCATTTAACACCCAATAAACTTTATAGAGTTTATAATTAACTTATAGAGCAGTGATATCCTAATGGTTGAAACTTGCTGTTGCGGCGTGACGATAGTCACATTCGTTCGTTATAGACAGTTTATCGTGTATAACAGTGTATTTGGAATCTGTGCAACCATAGACTTAATGTTAGGTTATCTGTGAAAATTATGCTTTGTTTATCTGTTACTTCACTTCCGCTTAGGTTATCTGTACGTTCTATTCATATTTCCTTTTCTTTTGTGAGAAATAAAAATGTTACTTCACAAACGACCGTCTCGTCTCATTATATCCTCAAAAGATACAACACTTGCCCTCTCGATCGGGAGGTCCGAGGTTCAAACCCAGGCACGCACCACTGATTCATGTGCGTATTAGAAATCAATCATCACTGCTTTTCGGTGAAGGAAAACATCGTGAGGAAACCTACACACCCGAGAGTTCGTTAAAAAAAAAAGTTCTCGGAGGTGTGTGAAGTCCACCAATTCACACTTGGCCAGCGCGGTGGACTATGGCCTAAACTCTCTCATTCTGAGAGAAGACCCGTGCCCAGCAGTGGGACAATAATGGGTTGACGAGAGAAACTTTATTTACATTAATTTATTAAATGATAAGGAAAAACAAAAAAAAATGACTAAAAGATTATTTTTTTAAATATTTTGTTTATTTATTTTATAGCTAGCTTCAAAGTATGTCTATTTTATTACAATTGTTACAATCCTTTAAGCCGTACCCATTGTAACGGGTGTCAAAAAAATGGAGATACATAGTACATACATAAACTCGAAAAACATTACTCTCGTTCTGACACAGTCGTGATTAATATATGAAATGAAATGTCTTTATTTTTGTATAGGCCTACGGGGGCACTCACAAATTGTCAGTTACATTTTTTTCTTACACTACCACCGGATCGGAATACGACCTCAACTGAGAAGATCCGGCAAGAAACTCAGCGGGTTTGTCTTCTTTTTCTTATTTATATCCATTTTTTTTTTAATATTATGGAAAAACTTGTGCCAAATATGCCGATAACAGAGATCGGTACCTAACATTGACACGGATTAACGTTAACCGATAGGCGCCCACATGCAGTTAACAGTAATGAAGTAATTACTACAACCATGGTAATAAATTATGAATTATGATACGTTGCACTCATTTCATTAAATAAATAATGCACCTTATTGGTGCTATTTATAAAACACGTCAGTGCTAAACCACTTCCACGCCACACGATTTAATGGTAATGGCCGATAGTCGATTGAATTTCCTTACAATCGGATTGCCCGTCCACATAGACAGAGATAGACATAGAGACAAATAAAGGGACAATTTGCGTTTTTTTGTCAAGGTGTTTTTTTTTTATAAACCGTTGTCACTCTGCAAAATGTGCCCAGATATTTAGGAAAAGGCTACAGGGTATGTGGACTCTATAGTAAACCTGCTCGGTGGTCAATTTCAGCAGTATTAAGAGGATTTCGGAACCTCACAACGGAAAACTCCCATTTTTTAACGTGGCGCCCTCTGCTCGCGCGGGAATAAAACTTACGCCGCACTTTGACAATATGCGACCACATATATCCACTTTTTTCTAAAGTCTTGGTTATACTCAAAATTTAGATATAAAAAATAAAGGTTTGTAAGTTTTATTGCCATAAACATTCATGATTTTTCACTTAATGCCGCAGCTTCACCCACTTTAATAACGTTTAACGTGGTATTGAGTTATAATTGTGTTATTTCAGATCATAAACTTAGTGCCTTAGAGCGAAATGCGATCCGTAGCTTTTGCGTGAAAGAGTACATTCACGTTTAAAAAATTGGACATATTAAGAGCCTCTGTACGCTATCCTATTGAATTATCAAACAGAATTTCATGACCACTTACATTCCTTTGCGTATACGAGTATGTTATGACTTAAATGTCTAGAACCAACATGTGGGCCAATTGTGAATGCCATGCTACAAACAATATAATCTATACTGCCTCGATCACATATAGGTTTAATTTGTAGAATGATACATTGTCATAGTCTTTAAAAAACAACTGCAACAACTGTTACTGCGATAAGTTAAAACCTTAGTTTTCTTAGATGTACAGGTGGAACCCCAGAGGTCCCCGGGTAAGTCGACGGGGTCTGCGTTGACGTGACTTAAAATTGGGGATCCAGAGTTCGCAAGCAGGGGTTAATAATTTAAAATACAATAAAAAAACAGAGACATGCCAGGGATTCGAATCATGGGCCCCAGATTGGAAGGACAATTTTTTAAGCTGTCACTGCTTAAAACAGACACAATTGTTTAGTATCATGTCCAGAAATCATACATCCATCCACAAGTTTTGATGAACTATACTTTTGATAGGGAAGAAAAAAAATGTTGGAGACGTTTTTTATCGTCAAATCGTAGAAACGTTTTTAGTCGACAATTTAATTGACTTTTTCGTCGCTGGAACGCAATTACCTACTACCGTTTTGCCTTATGAATATCTCAAAACGTTCTACTTACCGTTCATTTTTGTGAAATAATCAATCCATCCATCCGTTCTTTGAGGTTCACTGCTGCGTTCTGAATCCAACGGTTTCCCGCTGTCTTCTTCAGGTCATCGGTCCATCTGGTGGGGGACGATAGTGTGCTCCTTTTGCATAAACGTGGTCGCCACTCGAGGACCTTCCTTTCCCATCGGTTATCGGTCCTACGTCCTACGAGCGATGTGGCCAGCCCATTGCCACTCAGCTAGCTAATTTTGAGAGCTATGTCGGTAAGCTTTATTCGTCTACGAATTTCATCGTTGCTAATCATGTCTCGTAACAAATTCCGAGCATAGCCCTCTCCATAGCACGCTGAGCGATCCTGAGCCTCCGAATGAGGCCTACATTTGAGGACCACGTTTCGATGCCGTAGGTCATCGCTGGCAACACACATTGTTCGAATAATTTTGACTTCAGGCACTGAGGAATCGTGGACGAGAAGACACTACGTAATTTCCCGGGGGCAGCCCAATTGTGAAATAATACTTAAACTCAATCCTACGTTAATTTTATGTTTATTTGGTATATGCAGTATAAAAATTAGAGTTAACTGCTGCTGGTTTCTGGTTTGACGGGTGTGTTTACCACTGATTAGTTACACTACATACATATACATTCTTATACGAAATTCTGACTTATTCCTCGGGGGTAGCAATGCATTCCTGGTTAACCTCGGGTAGAACTTTGATCTAATCTGGTCTTGGTTACAGATGTAAGCAACTAAGAAGACTAAGACTCCTGATGAACGCCAACCTACACTGTTAGCTGACGCGATGAGACATGGCTCACAAGGAGATTCCGAGGCACCTGATGCGCGCCAGGCTGCCAACACGAATAGACTGGCTTCACAACAGGCATCTGAAACTCCCGATGAACGCCCTACTTTATTTTACTCCTAAATTTTGACGACCCGCGTGGCGGAGTGGTTACCATATTTGTCTGACGCGCAGTGGTTTCGGGTTCGATTCCCAGGCAGACAGGTATCTGAATGATGAGCTTATATTCGTGTTCTGGGTCTGGGTGTTTGTTTATTCGTCTTGTGTGTGTCCATGGTACCCATGATATAGGAGAAAAACCTAGTATAAGGCTATGAGTGTAGAAAGCGTGTTTTTTTTTTATTTTACCCCGTATCTGTGTCCCGTGTCCCGTAGCGAAGCACGTGTACTTCAGCCACTAGTAATAAATAATGGTCGACTGTGTAGTCAAGTTTAGCTTATCAATTCGTCACAGATCATACATTAACTGACGTGTTATCGGGGAGGTGTGTCTTGGTAGGAATGAGGCATGCGGGCACAATCCAGGCCATTACAACTAATAGAGCACATTGCGTAGTTGCATTGACCTTGGGTTTTGGTACCCTAAACCCGGATTCAGTTACTCATTCAGTTGCAAGGTAGAACGAGTATGTTCGGCCAGGGTACCACCGCCACACCTATTTTTAGTGTGAAGTTGTTCATTCAGTTGCAAGGTAGAAAGATTATGTTCGGCGAGGGTACCACCGCCACACCTATTTTTAGCATGAATTTGTTCATTCAGTTGCAAGGTAGAACGATTATGTTCGGCCAGGGTATCACTGCCACACCTATTTTTAGCGTGAAGTTGTTCAATCATTAGCAAGGTACAACAACTATTATATTCGCCGGGGTACCACCGCCACACCTTTTTTTAGCATAAAGTTGTTCAATCATTTGAAAGGTACAACAACTATTATATTCGCCAGGGTACCACCGCCACACCTATTTTTAGCGTGAAGTTGTTCAATCATTAGCAAGGTACAACAACTATTATATTCGCCGGAGTACCACCGCCACACCTTTTTTTAGCATAAAGTTGTTCAATCATTTGAAAGGTACAACAGCTATTATATTCGCCAGGGTACCACCGCCACACCTATTTTTAACGTGAAGCAGTTTCAGTGGAGATATGTGGTTTCCTTGCGTTTCAGTAGAGAGATATGGTTCCCGGCTTTTTCATATAGGACGAAAGTATCTGTGATTAACTGAAGGTAGAACTTTTATTCTTAGTGAAGTTGCTTACAGATGTCCAAGGACGTCAGTTACCATGTACTGATGCTACTTCAATCTAATAAAAATATCAGGTCCGCTCCGAGAACATCAGAACAGGAAGAAAGCAGAAAGCAGGAAGAAATAGGTGGTTATATTTTGCGCAATTTATTTTACATCCTATGGAAATCAAACACGGAACCCCTAGGTAGTACCTACAGTAATAATTAAGTGTTATCGTAAATGTCATTACATAAAATTAACTACTGAAATTGTTGTTATTAAACCCAATATTATACATATTTCCAATTATTTTTCAGTAACGGTGGCTGAAAGGAGCAGTGATAGCCTAATGGTTGAAACTTGCCCTCTCAATCGGGAGGTCCGAGGTTTAAACCCAGGCACGCACCACTGATTTATGTGCGTATTATACATTAATTATCACTGCTTTTCGGTGAAGGAAAACATCGTGAGGAAACCTACACACCCGAGAGTACTTTAAAAAAAAAAAAGTTCTCGGAGGTGTGTGAAGTCCACCAATTCGCACTTGGCCAGCGCGGTGGACTATGGCCTAAATTCTCTTATTCTGAGAGAAGACCCGTGCCCAGCAGTGGGACAATAATGGGTTGAAGACTATGGTGGCTTAGCTAAATGCGCCTTTTTTTACGACGGGAAACCTTCAAAAGGTACCCGATACCTTGGGAGCAACGTAGGTTATGTAGGTTACGTAGATTATTTTTACGTCACTTAACCCCTGTGGCCGTCCTCAGCGCTGCGTGGAGGACTCCGGGAACTCCAACGGACCAGAACCGGTTTAAGGTGGTAGAGCCAGCGTAATTCGACCGGAGAAGTACCACCGCCACACCTATTTCCAACGTGAAGCATTTCTTGCTTTTCGATGGAAGGGTGTGGTTACCGGCACACTTTAATATGAGGCGACCATCATAGTCCTCGAGAGTAGCAACGCATCTATGATTGACTTCACATAGAACCCATGTTCTATTTGAAGTTGCTCACCGATGTCCATGGGCGGCAGTTACCACTTACCATCAGGTGGACTGCATGCTTGTTTGCTACTTCAGCAGATAAAAAAAATCCGAGCATGATGCCTATTTCAGGTTAACATTAAGATCTGCTCACTAGTTATTACATCAAAGAAAAGCCCTAATTATTATAAAACTTCTTTTTGGTCTGCTCACTAGCTATGCCATAAAAGGAAAAGCCCGTATTACTTTTATAAACATTTATTCCTTAATCACATGTTACAGGTCCTGACAACCGGTTGGTTATCGTACCCCAGCTTCCGCAGCTCCTTCGAAACCATGGTGAAGCATGACGTCACACTACCATATGACTCGGTCCTTAACACTGCAAATCAGATGATAATGTCAACATTTCAGCTGAATTTAATTAATTATTAGAAAATACCCAACCGCCCATTATATTTTAGTTATGTTTAACTAAAATATAATCAAAAAGGAAAAACCATTACCTATTATAATAATAGAATAGTTGAAAATTTACGTTATATATTAATTTAAAATATATACCTAATCAAAATAGGAAAATCCATTACCTAATTACCTATTATAATAACGAAATAGAATAAAATATACCTACTTCCACCAATTCGCACTTGGCCAGCGCGTATTCTGAGAGTAGGCCCGTGCCCAGCAGTGGGACGATAATGGGTTGGTACCAAGAACTGTACCCTTATTACGAGTTTAATTATACATTTCCTAAAAACAAATCTTAATAATATTTCGTACATAATTGTAAAGTACAGGTGCAACAGGTACATATTCACTGCAAGGTATTTACGAAAACGTAAATTATTATTATTATTGTTTTCAAGAAACAAGGTAAAGTTGTAATTAGAGTATTGCACACGGTAACAAACGTCGTTTATTATGACGCTATAATTTTGTTGTTTATACGCTCCTAGAAATTTGTGTATTAATAGTAACACTAAAATGGTAAACTCGATTTGGGTAACTTTGAACATTTTTTACAATATTTGTGATATTTTAATATGTTTTATATTTATTGCACCTTGTTTTTATTAAATGAATAGTGTCCTTTTTAGCTGGTTTATTAATCTAACACAATAAATTTACGGAGAAAACAATTAAACTATCCACAATTACCCCTAAAACTCAAATTCAAAGTTATCCTTAGTTTTGGGTAACTTTGAATATAATTTTTTGAGGATATAAAATCCGTCATTAATCGAATATTTTAAGGTCTGAGTAAAATTAATTAACATATTTTTGTTAATTAAAACCAAATCTATAAAAAATACATTTATTTTGATATATAAATACAATAGACAACTTGGTCTTGCCATATGAATCAAGGTCGATCAATTTGGTGGTAAAATAAGATACTAGTTTTTTTTTTACTATTTATTCCATCCATCCATAGGATGGACGGAACATCGGGTACCTTTGGAAGGTTTCCCCCTCGAAAACAAAAAAAAAAGGATGGACGGAACATGGACATAACATAGGCCTCCCCTAAATGGCGCCATTCCAACCGGTCCTGTGTCCTCTGAATCCAACGGTTTCCCGCTGTCTTCTTCAGGTCACCGGTCCATCTGGTAGGGGGGCGACCGGTACTCCTTTTGCCTAAACATGGTCGCCACTCGAGGACCTTTCTTCCCCATCGGTTATCGGTCCTACGAGCGTTGTGGCGGCCCATTGCCACTTCAGCCTGCCAATTTTGAGAGCTATGTCGGTAAGCTTCGTTCGTCTACGGATTTCACCGTTGCGAATCATGTCTCGTAGCGAAATTCCGAGCATAACCCTCTCCATAGCACGCTGAGCGACCCTGAGCCTCCGAAAAAAATATTTTTTTATGATACAGGTAACTTTGAACCGTTCAAAGTTACCCATATAACATCCAATTTCGACGTCGTCAAAAGTTTAACAGTTTTACGCAATATTCAACATGGGATACGGATAGTACAGTTTCAAAATAATAATATACAATATACATTTTAAAGATAAACACCAAAACAACCTGTTTACGGTAAGTTTTATATTATAATTGCTATTTCAAAATGAAGCATCAAACACTTGCAACAACTTCACTACGGAAAAGGCGGTATTTTTTAAAATTATGTCATTGACAGGTACCTTTTTTTACTTTCATTGATAATACAACATTTTGGCAAACCATTTTACGCAGGTACGATATTGAAATAACAAGAAGTTTCCATGTAATAAATTAATATATTTTTTTCACAACTTTGTTCAAAGTTACACCGCTGTTCAATGTTACCCAAATTGATTGTATAATAAAAGATTTTTTATAATGGTCTATTCACTAGCTTTTGTCTGAAAAAAAGGGGCACGGTTATTATGACAATAGAAAAAATCGTCCTTTGCTTCCTTTTCCAGTCGCATCCAGGGCCATCTCAGACCATGCTGGGGCCCTTGGGCACACAAGAATTCGGGGCCCCTTTGTAATGTAAAGAAGGTATGATGTAGGTACTTTCTTTACATTCCAAAAGGGGGCCCGACGACTTTCGTGAAACGAGAAAAGTGTAATGCGCCCGACCATATTTTCATATTAAATGTGAGAAAAATTGTCGGTCCTTCGGGGCCCTTTGGGGTTGGGGGCCCTGGGCACTGGCCTCGGGTGCCCTTATGGTAAAGACGGCATTGGTCGCACCATATTGAAAAATTACATAACCTACGTCACGTTGGCAATTGAGACGAATCCATCGATACCACATACATGTTTATAAAGTAATCCTTTAAAATCACTTTGGATTATAGAATGTGCCAAACATTTAGGTGGTAGAACCAGTGTAGTTCGACTGGGAAAGTAACACCGCCACACCTACTTCTAGCGTAAAGCATTTCTTGCGTTTCGATGGTAGGGTGTGGTTGTCGGTACACTTTTATATCATAGACTTTCTTATTTTAGATTAGAACCCCTTGAGAAAAGACGGAAAATTTGTGACTTAAAAACACTACATTAATTGATTCATGGTCTACTTATATCGCCAGATGTACTAAGCCTCATTAATATAAAAGTTCCTCGTTCCGTACCAAGACATCCACTTATTAAAGATTTTTCCTTGAGTGCCTGTAAAACGAATTTTGGCTCACGTGCCGCTTTAAATAGATTAATGGAAACATATAATATCAGCTCTAACAGCGATGTAGACATCTTCCACACTGATAACATAAATAAATTTATACATTTTTGTTCCATGCATTTATAATGGTCCCTTTTAAATTCTCATAAATACCTATGTTTGGTTTTATTTTGTTTTATGTTTATCTTTTTTGTTCATAGATTTAGTTAGATATTACACTTCGTACACATTAGGTGAGTTGTATATACCTGTAATGGCGATTCACACTGAACCAAACGAATAGTATTTTTTTTAACAATGTATAGTGGTAAGTCAATGGTATATCTAAATAAATAAATAAATAAATAAATAGTCCTCGGGAGTAGCAACGCATCTGTGACTAACTTCAGATAGAACCCATGTTCTGTATGAAGTTGCTTACAGATGTCCATGAGCGGCAGTGACCACTTACTATCAGGTGGACTGCATGCTCCTTTGCTACTTCAGTCAGATAAAAATAAAGACCAGACGAGATCAAGCCTTATCGTATGTTAGACTCATACGTGGTACTACCCCTAATGACTCAGGTGGAACACGACGGTTAAGTGTGTCTCCTTCACTGCCTTTGAGACCAGGATACAGCAACGCATGATACTGCTGCTATTAAGCAGAAATAAGCATAATCGAACCAGAAAGACCCGCGTGACGAAGCAATTACCATACCCGTCTGACGCGCAATGGGTCCCGGCCCGGGACCCGGGAGTCCCGGGTTCGATTTCCGGCCAGACAGGTATCTGAATTTTGAATGATGAGTTTAGATTCATGTTCTGGGTCTGGGTGTTTGTGTATTCGTCTTGTTTGTATCATTTACCCACGACACAGGAAAAAATCCTAGTGTGGGGCATTAATGTGTTGCATTATATTAAAATTAACGGTAGGTACATGCGCGTATAATTTCATATTGTTCTCAACTTAATTTAGATACCTATTGTTTTGCAATTAGTAAAAGGATCGTAACAATTTATTTATTAAAGAAGCGGGATAAATTACTGCTGCGGGTAAAAGCAGAATACAAATTAATTAAAACATAGTGTTTATAAAGCAACAAGGGGACCAAGGTCCTGACCTTTCGTGATCGCTATGATAAATAGACGGAGTCGTGGACCTTATGACAACTCGAACGAAAGAAAATCGATGCTCTACAAAGTGATGGAGAATAATGCTTAGAGTTTCTTGGACAGAGATTCGTAATGACTGTACACTCCAGTAAGTCAGGCATTTTTTATTAAAAGATTTTTCGAAGGAACCATATAGCGCCAAACAGGTAGGGCTCATATTGGACATGTTTCGTCGCCGTGATCCAGCGAAATATTCGAGAATGTCAATTTCAGGACTATGTATGTACTAAGTAAATTCTAAACTAACATTTATATTTTAAAAAATACCCTTTTGTGGCATCTAGCTGGCTTTTATTTTTTATTTTTTATATAATATGAAAAAAACAAACGAAAATGCAATCTACCTGATGGAAAATGGCCACTGCACACGCAGGGCCGTCTTAGACTATGCTGGGGCCCTTGGGCACACAAGAATTCGGGGCACTTTTGGAATGTAAAGAAAGTATGATTCTTTTTATTCCAAAATGAAAATCGCAAAAATTATTGCACGAATTATAGCAAAAAATTATTGCACGAAAAGTGTAATGCGCCCGACCATAATATTTTGATGTTAAATTGGGAAAAAATTGTCGGCCCTTCGGGGCCCTCTGAGGATAGAGGCCCTGGGCATCGGCCCCAAATGCCAAGATGGGATTGTGCCCATGGGCCTCTGAAATTATCTCTAGATTAGATCAGAGCTTTCCCTAAGGTTAGGCGAACGCGCTGCTACTCCTGCAGTCTAAGTGGGAAAACCATTTTTTTTTTGTTTTCGAGGGGGAAACCTTCAAAAGGTACCCGAAGCCGTGGGAGTGACGCAGGGTTATGTGGGATTTTTACCGCACTAAAACCTCCCCGGTGGCCGTCCTCGGCGCTGAAAAGGAGGACTCCGGGATCTCGAAACGACTTCAACCGGAATCCTCCGAGCGCGCTGCCCCGATTGCCTGACCGAACGGTTCGAGCTCCCACTCTAGCCATCTGCAACCCCGGAAGCTCCTTTTAGTCGCCTCTTACGACAGGCAGGGGATACCGTAGCCCTATTCTGATCCCGGAGCTACAGGGACAAGTGGGAAAACCTAGGATAAGCATACACCCGTCAACCTAGAATTCAACCTTCAATCTCGAATACGGCTGGTATTAAGCAGACTAGGCGTAACTTGTTACCTACGGAGAGCAAGAAAGGCTTGTAATGCCTACAAAATTCATACGTACAGTAATTTTCTTTCCCATGAGCAAGCATCTTAGGATCAGCTAGTTCCGGGTACCGCCCAGTGAGCCACGACACCCATTCCCCCAGCCCTGTGGCCGGCCGGGGACGGAACAGTGGAGCAGTGAGCTGGTGCGTACCAGTTGTCGGTGGAAGAAGTACCACAGCGTAACCACGTAAGGAGTCGCCGCTGAAGAAGTTCTGCGCTTTCACCGTTATGATGACACGAGGCCCTAGAAAAGACAACACTTCTAATTTATACCACACTAGTTGACTCGACGAACTTTGTTTCGCCTAAAATCTAAAATTTTCGGTGCTTCTCTTAGTAGAAAATTATCATTATACATGTATTATACATAAAAAACTTCCTCTTGAATCACTCCATCTATTAAAAAAAACTCCATTAAAATCCGTAGCGTAGTTTTAATGATCTAAGCATACATAGCGGGAGGAGACTTTATTTTATACTATGTATGTAGTGATTTCTATTGTTACATATGTAGGTAACATAAATAGGGTACCAGAAAAGAAATTAAACTTACAATTGCTGTAAATTAAACAAACAACACATACTTTATTAACCAAAATCATTGATTTAAAATTACTTTAACCTACATTTTCTCTTTTTTTAAACCCCGCGAGATAACAGACTAAATTAAGCAGTTTTGCCAGCCTCAGACCATATCTGAGCGCAATGAGTATATGTATAGGATGCCCAAAGACCAGGTGAACAAATGATATGAAGAAGGCGGTAGGGTAGCCGCTGGATTCAGATGGCTCGGACCTGTCGGAGCAGCGCAGGTTAGGGGAGACCTCTGTCTAGAACATGTCAAAAACTAGTGCACGGATGGATGATTTTTGCGTTTAATACAAAACAATAATTGTGGCTGTGTTCCGCAGTGATAGCCTAAAAATTGACCTTCCAATCGGGGGTCCATGATTCGAATCCCTAGCATTCCTCTGTTGTAAGTATTAGCAATTAGTAAGCAAGTTAATCCTGATTTAACTTTTGATGAAAATAATATAAGGAAACCTGAAATAGCTTGAGAGTTTTTTTGAAACCAACTTCTCAAAAGTGGGTAAAGTAGGAAAACCGAACTTGACAAACGTGGTAAACTGGTGTCGATCCTTCTTACGCTGAGGAGAGATTTGTGCCTAGTAGTGGAACAATTTTAAATTGTCGACAGGTCTTTTTAAAATTATGCTATTACTCTCATTTTATCCTATCTTTATGATCCAAAGTCAATAAAACTAGTTTGGATTTTAATTACTTAATTATATCCTGATCGGATTCACGGGCGTAAGCTCGTAATTTAAAATGAATAACAACTTGAGAAACCTCAGGATTAAATGAGACGTAGGTATCATATATTTCTAATTTCTACTTTTAACTTATATGTACCTATATTCATATCCTGTTACCATGTTACCAATAAAATTACATGTCTGAAATTAACCACGGAAATTCCCGAGAACACCGTTATTTCACGAAACCGAGGAGTAGATAATAGTTTTCCTCAATACTGCCGATGGATTTATTTTATCTGGTAACTTCTTTGTCTATTACTTATTCCATCATTATATATCTCATCTGTATAATAAAGCAATCAAATTAACAATGCCGTTAAAGCAATAAATTAAAAATGGAACTAAAATAATTGCACAATAATAAAAGGAAAATCATATAAAATACGCAACTTTATTTTCCCGAAAACAATAGGCTACAATCGCCAGGGTAAATTCCTAAAGGTATAACCACTGGTTCCTAAATTATACATTGTAATGTATAAGGTAACCATACGTTCCGTTTTGAACAGAACCGTCCCGTTTTTCGGTTCAATGTCTCTGTGTCTTCGATAAAAATTTATGGTCGCAAAATTGACCCGTTTTTTTGCAAATTGTTCTGCTTTCTTAAAATCACGGTGACGAGAATTAAGGTGAATGAAAGATCTTTTTTTAGACAAATTTTAGAGACTATTTTTTACCTCAATCCTTTCCTTATGATTCAACTATATTTATTGATATAAATCAATGTCCCATTTTGAGTTGTAAATCACATTATATATTGATTTCATTTGATTTTGAGTTTCCAGATAATAAGCCAATTGAAATTTAAAAAAAAATAACATACAACATATTTTATATAATAAATGTTAATGGCATACGGCGTAAGTTATATAAAATGAGCAGCCGCAAATAATAGATGACAAAAGTGGCAGTGATACCTCCCCTGTCAAACTATGTGTATCATAATTCATAGCACCTTGCACCTTCTTTTTTTATTTTATTTAACACTATTAACCTAGTGTTAAATAAAATTACCAGGTGCAACCTTTGACAACCTTTGACAAAAAAAGATAATTGTTATTATAACTTTCTTTTTCAACTTTTCAACAATCATTACAAATATACACAAAAAAGACACTAAAGATTTTAAACACTAACCAGGTCATAAAATCACAAAATACCCTTTTGGTATGTCTAAACACTATTTAGAAACTTACATCCGTATAAATTTGTACTCCCAAAAGTCATTTCCAGGGGAAAATTAAAAACTACTCTTTCAGGGTCATTTCCTGAACATGCCATTTGACTGGTTCCTGAACTTAACCCCGATATGGGGTCCCAGTCCGGGCCCCATACGACTTCATATTGAATATACAATCGTTCATCAAATACACCAGCGGGAAATGTTATATTCTCTATTTGGCCGTGGAAAGACACTAAAAACTTTGTGACAGTGTCTTTCATTTAGGTAAAGAGGTAACTAAAGTTAGTTTCAAACCGGTAAAGTTTGTGAATACGAAAATAGTTTGACAACCATTATCATCAAAACAAGCGTTGTTATGGTAACCAGTGTGGCCATTACACTTTGAGCACTACTCTATGAAATGTGAAACAAGCAAAAATATTATTAATTTAATAATTTTTACTACTTATTTATAATATAGACATGTTATTATAGGTATAAATCTTATTTTACTGCTATAAATACATAATAAAAAAAGAATATCAGGATTGTTAAAGACCATAAACAACAAAAACTAAGCATGTTTCCGTTAAACTGCTTTACCGACAGTTCATAATATTTTGATGGTACTGACACAAGATGGCGCTGAGCGTGCTTTCAAAATCCCAATCGGCCACCATTGTTGGACGTGATCCTTGTGCCTAGTTTCGTAAAAACTGCATTTTTCTTCAACATAAAGGTGATATTTAACAATTTCCACGATAAGCCACAGTGAACGTAGTACGTCGAATGCTAAAAAAGTCTTTTTTTGTGTTTATAGTGCTTATTTTCAAACCATAAATGCGTTCAAAATGTCACGCGAAGTGAGCATCAGTTTCGTGAACACCATACCACACATAAAATAAATGTGGTTTTCTTTGAATTGAACGTCTCACAGACAGTGTATAAGTGTTGTCGTTAGTGGAGAACAGTGTTGAGAAATGGTGGATAATCGCGTGAAGGACTTTTGCACATGAGAACGTTTCAGGAGTTTCTGTACACGTCGTAAGGCAGTGCAGTTACGCGGGCGAAGGCTTGAAAGTTGCCGGCATCATTATGGTGGACTGAAGGCGTGTTTGTGGACGGATCGGAGCTAATTACTCGTTGTAAACAGTGCCGCGAGGAGTCCGCGCACGATGTCAGGCGGTTCCCAGCACAACCCCAATGGTCGACAGTCGCAACTCGCCCCCGGTTGGAGCCCTCTGCAGGTGGTGCCTTTTATTCTTTTTTTCATTTAAACTTCATAACCTTTATAACATTTTCGTAAACATTACAAAGTGAGAAATAAAAGTAAATCTTTAGTATCAAAATAACCCACGGATGTACTGTATGGAAACTACGTGCGCTAGAAAACACGAAAATAAAATACGATTTGTCATTGAACTTTAACACCAACACTTTTTGTGGAAGTGTAGTTGACATTAATTCTTGCTTCGAAATAATACTGCAACCATTCATTACAACACTATACAGTTAGTGCAGGTATTGTATGTAGGCAATTGAATCAGCTGTTTGTGTTGATAATGTTTACAATTTCAGCAGTGAAACAGGTTAAAGCATATGCACATTCAGCTTTTCCTTTCAATGTTGCCAGTATGATATAAAGTTATTGATGAAATAGAACCTGCATTATAATTAATACAAACAAATGGGCATTAAGTAAAAATATAATTTACTCAATAATAATTAGAATAATTCCACCTTAAATGTTCAATAATTTAAATTAAGAACAAAACAGAAAATTTCCTAAGGATACAACTTATTAAATGTATGGCATTGTATGTTTTATTCTATAAACTACTAGGGTTGTTCGCAACTTTACCACATATTATTTTTATAACAGTATATAATTGATTTTTCAAATAAATACATATCTATATAGATTACCTGCCTCATATACACACTACTAGCAATATGCAAAAAGACATAATAGGTACACCTAAGAAATTGATATTGAGACCAGAACATGACAACATCACAAAGTAATGTTTCTAAAATGTGGAATAACATCTATTTAAAGATGCTTACTATACCCTAAGAAACTTACTAGCAAATAATTTAAACAGATTAAAATTTTGTGTTAATTTATCGCCTAGAATCATGCCACCGAGAGGGGGGTGGAAATGGTAGGGAGGGGATAGTACTTCTCCCTCCCGCAAACCCCGCCCGCCGGAGACAAGTATTTTTTTTATCGAATTTTAAATTAAAACCTCAATAGTACAAAGTTAAAGAGCTTATTTGAAGACCAAATATTGCTTATTTTTTCTGTGTATTTTCTTAAAAGCAGCCTAAGCTAGGACATGTTCATTCTATAATTTGGAATATAATAATTTGTCTCTTAATTTAGAGACTTTGTCTCCGAAGTTGACGGAACTCCGCCTTGCGGCGTTTTTTTTTTTATTTCTTATAAAAGTATAACCTAACCCAACCTAAATTTAATTTTGACCTTTCATTTGTTTTTCTTTGCGGGACGCCTTGCCTTTAACCCTACCCTGCTATTTTACATCTTCTATTTATCTATAATAAAATAATGGGACAAATTATGACTAATTACTGTTATATTTGGAACATAATTTTTCTTTTCTGATGCATTAACCGTGGCACGATAATCTCCACAGATTCTAAAAGAACCATCCTCTTTCTTTACTATCCTCAGGGGTGTGGCCCATTTAGAATATTTCACTGGAGTCAGTATTCCGACTTTAATCATAGAATTCAATTCTTCTTCAACTTGTTTCTTCAATGGGAAGGGGACTGGCCTTGCCTTCAAAAACCTAGGTATTGCCTTAGGTTGTACTTGTAAAGATACTTATGCCCCTTATATTCCCCAACCCCTTCTTGAAATACCTCAGGAAACTCATTCCTCCATGATTCTATAGTTTCCATTGACCAGCATATACCACTTATTTCAATTCCCAAGTTACTAAACCAATTCCGACCTAAAAGACTAGGGCCTTCTCCAGCTACAACAATTAAGTCACACTGAGCCTCCTTATCAGCTAAAATAGCATTAACATGAATAAGCCCTAACACTTTCAATGGATCTCTTGTCCACGTCACTAATTTAATCTCAGTTGGATTAAGTGGAGGAGGTGTAGACCATAAGTTTCTATAAGTGTTTTCAGATATAATGGAACGCGCTGCACCAGAATCAATTTCCATTAACAATCTTGCTTCATTGACAATAATCTCAACATTTATCGGAGACCGGTAACTATCTGAGCACATGTAGACACCATTCATATCGTCTCCAACCGACAAGTCTTGAGTTTTACTCTTCACCGAGTGATCCATGAGGTGTACATTGTTATTCTTCTTTTGACAAGCTGCCACAACATGTCCAAATTTCTTACAATAAAAGCATCTTGCTTTCATGAATAAACACCGTTCTCCGGGCTTATGACACTTTGCACAATGTCGACATTCCACCATTTTAATTCGACCAATTTCCATAGGCTCGGTGACATCATGTGGAGTTTGCTTAATTTCTCTAGTCTGGGGATAGAAGTCAGAGAATGTAGCTTGATAATTAAGACACATCTGCACTGCAGCCTCATATGTTAACGGTTTAGCTTTCAGTAAGTCTCGACGCAAGCGATCATCCCGTATCCCCAAAACTAAGCGGTCCCTCAACTGCCGCTTAATATCTGCAAAATTACACTTGGCGCCAAGTTCATTTATGGCCGCCACAAAGTCTTGCACGCTTTCGTTTTGTAATTGTAGGCGTTTGTGAAACTTTCCAGCTTCCAGAATTTCGTTAGTTTCCGGTTCATAAAAAGTGTCCAAAACTTTTAATATATCAGTAAATAACACACTGGTTGGTCTTTGCGGCACTAGTAACGATGCTAATAAACTATAAGTGTCTTTTCCACATTGTGAGAGAAATAATGAACGTGCTTTCGCGTCGTCATTCCCGACTCCCGCCGCATCTAGCGCGCACAACAACTGTTCTTTATAATCACACCACTTATCCGTTTTAGGGTTAAAATGTCCAAGAAACATTATATTCCCGAAATTTAACGCCATTTTCACGACAATCACAATAATTTTCCGAAGTCGCCAATAAAAGATACAAGCCACTTGAGGTTGTAAGCAAACTAACTTTTTATTTATCTACCCACTTAAGTCATAACAATCACAAATATATAACAGTTTCATTTTCGTCAAATGAAAGGTTTCAGGCGTATCGCCTTGACTCCTTCTACCCTTCCAACCTATTCCCAATCGATAAAATTGGAAATTTCGGATTAAAAAAAAAACCATTCTAGCGTTCCCACATAGTCAGAAGTTTCGATCAAGGTGGCACGTTTCAAATGTATTTTTATGGTTGTGAGCCTACTGATATGTGAGGCAACCTTCTAAGTCCTCGATATTAACAACATACTTTTGGATGACTTCAGATAGAACCCCAGTTCTATGACAAGTTGCTTGTAGATGTCTATGGCTGGCCATAATTACTTACCATAATGTGGACTTCCCCAATAATATTGAACAAGAGCAAGTAACAAACGAGCATGGACATCTGGACATCTGTAAGCAACTTCATATAGAACATAACATAAACAACATTCCTTAAACATTCTCCTTTGCCATGAATATGTTCTGAATACAACCGGCTCTCTGATGTCATAAACGATGTGGATATATTTCATGATTCAGTTGAAAACCTAAAAAAAAAGCTTACCGCTTATTTCTGCAAATGAATCTCATTTTATTATTATTACTTAATTATTCAATACCGTGTTTTTTTTTTTGTTATATTCCTTTTTTTACATATTTTCCATACTATTTGATTTTATCTTTATATAGGGTCCAAGGGTCCATCCAAGGGTTAATAATATTACGTGATGTTGAAACAGTGATATTGGAGAATGATGTATGCACCTATAACTGGCATACATACCAGTTCATTTATTTAGATATAAGTTATTTTGTAATTTTGTATGTAATGCTGTTGGTGAGTCTGTAATAAATAAATAAATAAACATCAGTTCAATTTGACGTCAATCACAGTGCCACTCCCTAAAACAAAAATGATCGCCTTATGTAAAATGGTGCTGGCAATCACACCCTTCCATCAAAATACAAGAACTGCTTCAGGCTAGAAAGAAGTGTTGCAGTGGTACCTACCCAGTCAAACTACACTGGTTTGACCACATAATAATTTATTTTCAAGGTGGTAGAACCAGTGTAGTTCGACTGGGAAAGTACCACCGCCACACCTATTTCTAGTGTGAAGAATTTCTTGCGTTTCGATAGAAGGGTATGGTTGCCCGCACACTTTCACATGAGGCGACCATCATAGTCCTCAGGAGTAGCAACGCATCTGAGATTGACTTCAGATGGAACCCATGTTCTGTATGTAGTTGATTACAGATGTCCATTGACCGGCAGTGACCACTTACCATCAGGTGGATGGCATGCTCGTTTGCTACTTCAGTTAGTTAAAAAAACGCCTTGGATTGACTTCAGATATAAAAGAAATAATCAAGATGATTAAAAACTAAACACCACTAACATTTACCTCATTCAAGTATGGAGTGCATGCATAGGAGAAGTCTAGGCTAACTTAATTTGGTTCTGCTTGATTAACTGTACAATAAGTTAAATGACTTGCCAAATAAATAAATTTGCCAAAATAAATAAATAAAAATGAGTAATTTTATTCTTATGTAATAGAAAAACTATACAAACTGTCTAGGTTAAGTGCACTTTAACGTCAGTTAAAAATTGTTTTAACTACAGTCATTTTGAAATATATATAATCTATTTAATATAACCAGTAATTTTGTATATACTTAGAAGTACATACTAAAAAAATTTTGCCATATAAAGTTGGCTGCATAACTTTCAATAAAATCGGCACAATTAATATTTTTGCAGGTTATTAGCGATTTGCAAATCAATTGATGATTAAATTTCAAATGTTGTAGTTTACATAGAAATATATACAGAGCAGCTACTTAATATATTTTTAATATTAACTATCATATATCATCAAACTTTCGCATATATATAATATGCACTCATAATATTATAATTAATAAGATGAGAAAATTAAGTGACTTATGAACATGCTGTACTATTGATGGTGAGTTTCCCTGCCACTCATGGACCTCTAACCAATTAGTGGATATATCCAAATCTATCCAAATAGTGGATTCTACTTTGTTCTGGTTGCGGTCGGTCCGAGTTCCCGGAGTCCTCTTTATAGCGCCGAGGACGGCCACCGGGGGGGTTTTAGTGCGGTAAAAATCGCACATAACCCTGCGTCGCTCTCACGGCGTCGGGTACCTTTTGAAGGTTTCCCCCGCGAGAACAAAAAAGAATAAAAAAAAGGTCCTACTTTATATTTCACTTTATATATAGGTAGGTCAGTATGTAAAGTTACTAGTTGACATTCTGTTAAAAACTGTATTTATTTACACCTAATCTCATGAATTGTTATTGCAATGAAACATTTTTTAGATGTTTTTAGGTGGTAAATCTCATTTAATTCATGCATATAGGAATTGTTACAAAAAACACATGTTTAATACCGATTTAGGTCTTTATGTATAATGACATGGAATGCCTTTCATTTACACTATTGCGTATGTACAATGAAATGGAACGCCTTTGACTTACACTATTGTTTACTTCAATTTAAATAATCTCATTGATACACCTAATATCAAATGTAAAAAGTATTCGAGAATGTGTGTTTGTTACTATTTACCGGAAAATGTACTAGGTCGAATTTTGCTAAAATTAGGCATACACAGTTTTTTTTTATCTGATAAAGTGGCAAACGAGTTATAGTTTATAACCTAGATTAACACAGGATGCTCTTTACTTTGTTAGATTTGGTTGGTTGGAGCAAGCGAACCCGTGGGATAAACCTGGTTTCTCATATATTTCGATAGAAAGGTACCCAATAAGATGAAAAAAAAATTATCCAACATTTATTTTTGTTTTTAAGTACCTAGCTTATCAATAAACTTTGCACAAGAGAATCAATGTTAGAAAATACTTATTATTCAGTATGAATATGCATTATAATTGCGAAGTAAATTCGTTGTAAAGCATTCATGTTTCTTGTTGGGTTGCTTTCATTGTTTCTTTAATAATATTTATTTTATGCATGTTAATTAAATGTTCAAATACTTAGGTATTAAAACATTTCATTAACATGCATGAAAATAAATATTATTAAGTAATTCATAAATACTTGTTAAGTGTATTTAAGAAAAGCAAAGAAAATTTTGGTAGAATTACGCTGTATCTTCTTAGAAATCTTCATAATCTCATGAGGTACTTTTATAATTGAAAGGTGGTAGAGAAACAGTATCCTATGATTGAAGTGGTGGTCCTCTACACTTTGCATGAGGCATTTCTTGCATTTCAATAGTAATAAGTATGTGAATTTAGGTAACTTTATGTTTAAAGCAACCTAAAGTCCTCAAGAGTGGCAATTTTTTTTTTTTTTATACGTAAACCTAACGATAAGGCAGACGGGCTACCTGATGGAAAGTAGTCACCGTCGCCTATGGACACTTGCAACACCAGAGGAGTCGCCAATGCATCGCCGGCTTTGAAGGAGAGCTCTTTTCGCACCTTTTTTGAAGAGCCCCATGTCATAACGTCCCGGGAATACCTCAGAAGGAAGCTCGTTCCACATCTTGCACGTCCGTGGCAGAAACGAGCGTGCAAACCGAACCGTGGAGGACCGACACGGGTCCAGTTGATGTGGCTGGAACCAATGGCAATTCATCACGAATGACTTCTGATATAACCCTTATTCTAATTGAAGTCAGTAAACAGTGACTAACAGTTAACAGTTAACTGATTGATGTAACAAACAAGCATGCAGTCCACCTAATGGTGAGTGGTCTCTGCCGCCCATGGAAATCTGTAAGCAACTTCAAACAAACATGGGTTCTATCTGAAGTCAATCACAGATGCGTTGCTACTCCCAAGGACTAAGATGGTCGCCTCATGTGAAAGTGTGCCGGCAACCATACCCTTCCATCGAAACGCAAGAAATGCTTCAAGCTACCTAATAATATGTAGCTGTGGCCGTTGTATTCCCCGGTCGAACTGCACTGGTTGTACCAAATGTACGACTTTATTAATTTTCCTTCAAACAATAATTGTTCACGTTTTTGCCCATAAATTCTGAGTACATTGACTTCAGATGGAACCCATGTCGTGTATGTAGTTGATTATAGATGTTCATGGGCGGCAGTGACCACTTACCATCAGGTGGACTGCATGCTCGTTTGCTACTTCAGTCAGTTAAAAAAAAAACATGCAATGTGTATTGCAATGTATGGGCGAAAACCTAAACAATTTTTGTTTTAAGGAAACGTTAAATTTATACTAAAGACACTGATAATCCCCTATTCGCTACTTGTATGAAATTTATACGAAATAGTTTTGCCTAATTGCAAGTACAAATGCTGGCGGTTCTCAAAGGTATTAATAATGCAACAGTTGGTCGATAGAACCTTGCTAGAAATAAAAGTTTTGTATAATAGTTATATGTAATAATTGCCACAGTAATATAAAATGGTCCGACCTTTATCATAAAGAATTCATGGAAACCTTTTTGTATTCTTTGAATGCAGCTGTTAGGGTACAAGTTCACGTTACCCTTTTTTTTAATAAGTTTCAAATAGCAAACTAGCATTCAGCCCACTTGATGGTATATTTACCATAAATATTCATCCATCCATCAGCCCTTTGATGTCCACTGCTGGGCGTAGGCCTCCCCTAAATGGCGCCACTCCAATCGGTCCTGTGCCCTATGGATCCAACGGTTTCCCGCTGTCTTCTTCAGGTCATCGGTACACCTGTTAGGGGGGCGACCTGTACTCCTTTTGCGTAAACGTGGTTGCTACTCGAGGACCTTTCTTCTCCATCGGTTATCGGTCCTTCAAGCGTTATGGCCGGCCCACTGCCACTTCAGCTTGCTGATTTTGAAAGCTATTATTATTATTACTTATTATTAATTATTATTACTGCCATCCTTAGACATCTGTAAGCAAGTTCATATAAATCAAGCGTCCTGTATAAAGTCACATGCGGTGCTACAGCCGAGGACTAGGACGCCTTGTATAAAAGTTAGCTGGCTATTACATCTTCCACTGAAACGCAAAATCTGCTTTACGTTAGAAATAAGTGTTTACTTACAGCTATTGCTGCTTTACCAACGAATCATAATTTCATACTGCAGTTCTGGTTTTAACGTCTTCTAGATGTAATAGATAACTGTTGTTTTAGGCCGTCATAATTCAACCGTAAAGCAGCTTGCAACAAATCTACAAAGTTAGGCAACACCTTACGTGGACGTACTTCCGTTCGCTATACTTCGGAGGCCTTTTGGGTGGTTTTAAAGGCAGAAACTGGTCGCTAACCCGTACCTTTTTTGTAAACTCCTAGAATAAAGTACGTTCCAGACCTCCGTCACTGAGAATATCTCGTAAGACATAAAAAGAGTTTCAATAGGACTTAGTTCAATGGGATTTATTTTTAAAATTGGTAGAACCAGTGTGACTTGACCAAAGTGGCATCATTGTCACTATTATAGTGAAGATGTATTGCGATGGTTGCGGAGCAGAGATAGCCTAATAGATGTAACTTGCCCTCTCGATCGGGAGGTCCGAGGTTCAAACCTTCGCACGCACCACAGATTTTTCTAAAACTATGTACGTATTAGAAATTAATTATCACTGCATTTCAGTGAAGGGAAACATCGTGAGGAAACCTACACACCCGAGAGTTCTTTTATAAAAAAAAGAAAGTTCTCAGAGGTGTGTGAAGTCCACTAATTTGCACTTTATGGCTTGTAACTCTCATTCTTAGAGAAGACCCGTGCCCAGCAGTGTGACAATAATGGGTTATCGAGAGTATTGCGATGAGAAAGTGTGGACCCCTGTAAATTTACATATTAGGCCACAACTTTAGTCCTAAAGAGTGGCAACGCATTTCACGTCAGTTTCTTATGCAGTTGGTTGCAGGCGTCAATGGTAGCAGGGACCGTTTTACATCATGCCTGCTCGATTGCCACTTTACTTTTATAGAAAAGGACTTTTCGCCAATGCGTATCTAATGTGATCATGTACCATTAGACAAGTAGTCAGATTCTTTGTGAACGGTGAATGAATTATTCAAACATGGAAAAGATATGAATTTCCTAGAGTTTCGTTTTGTTGTCCGTGAACTGTAATTATTTAATTGTAAATATGGATATTAATTCTTTTCCGCCTTATTATTCAATAAATAAAAATATTGTAATTCATTTTTACGTAGTAATTACTTATGTGTGGTAATATCCATATTTAAAATAATTTTATTCTTCGACGAATTACAATGTACACGTGTACTTTACGAGCCTGTGACATTTTTTTTAATAAGGAAATAGCAAGCGAGCATTCCACGTTTATTTCATTAACTGTAACCAATTGCAGTCTTACCTAGTTGGGCATCAGATACATTGCCACCCCCTAAGGGTTCGGATAAGAATGCCTTTTGTGTTTGTTCTCGAGGGGGGAACCTACAAAAAGTACCCAACACGGTAGGAACGACGCGGATTATGTGGGATTCTAACTTTACCCCCTCGGTGGCCGTCCTCACCACTGCATGGAAAACTCCGGGATCTCCAACCAAGCGCGGTGCCTTGTGATGTTTACGGCAGCATGCGACCACACATACCGTTGTCCTTTCCGGGGTTGCTTGACTGAACAGTTCGAGCTCCCACTCTTACAGAAGCCCCTTTTAGTCGCTTCTTACGGCAGGCAGGGGATACTGTAACCCTGTTCTGGTCCCGGAACGACAGGCACACGAATAAGTACCTATACCTAGAGAGACATACTTGCCCGAGCCGTTTCGACTTAGTTCTCAGGGTATACACAAGGGAACACACAGTATATACAGGGCATCTGACTACCAGACTTTTGTTACAATATATTACCAAGTGATTGCAGGCAGGCTATCTGATGACGTGATCAGCGAGGTGTTATCGCTTTTCACGTTAAAGCCCTTTGAGCAAGACTACTTTAGACCCTAAGCTTGTAAAGAAAGTTTTATCGCCTTTGATACCTTCATATAATCCTTTACTTTGAAAACGCTACGTTCCTCTATTTATAACATTATAAAAGTGTGCATTTTATTTCTGTTCATAAAATATTTCCAACATCTTCAGTCGATAACGGACTTAGATGTCTGTGATGATACGTGTTCTTGAATTCTTTACGTAATATCTTATTCCTTTATTCTGTAAAACATTTCTCAGTAAAAGCCTGCAGCACTAGAAGTACTGCTCACCGTAGTCTCTATTTATATTTAAACTAAGATAATTCAATTACCTATATAACTAAATAAAACGGTTTAAAAAGGGGTTAAATAAAAAAGGGATTTTGTACTTTGTCTATTGGTCGCTCAGAAAATACTGAATACATTTTAAGTAGTTACATTGCAGTTTATCCACATTTTTAAATCATTTAATGTGTATGTAACTAAAAATTTATATTAAAGGGTTGAGAATTACTGATATAAATAAAAATCATACGTCTATTTTTTATTTTTTGTCTGTATTCACATCAAAAATCAGAACTACGGAATTAAATGTAAAATATAAATATTTCTGTACACCACATAGTAAGGCAACACATATTCTTATTTCATTTCAATCCCTCTACTTGATCGTACAGTTAACGTTATAGGTATGTCAAACGTGTTACATTAAACGCGAGCACTTAATCATTACGCTAGAACTCTGTGTCATGAGTGCTTTAGAGTCACATAAATGGAAGTAAGCATATACTCAAAGAGAATACAGAGCAGTGATAGCCTAATGGTTGTAACTTGCCCTCTCGATCGGGAGGTCCGAGGCTCAAACCCAGGCACGCACCACTGATTTATGTGCGTATTAAAATTAATTATCACTGCTTTTCGGTGAAGGAAAACATCGTGAGGAAACCTACATACCCGAGAGTTCTTAAAAAAAAAAAAAGTTCTCGGAGGTGTGTGAAGTCCACCAATTCGCACTTGGCCAGCGCGGTGGACTATGGCCTACACTCTCTCATTCTGAGAGAAGACCCGTGCCCAGCAGTGGGCCAATAATGGGTTGATGAGAGATATACTCAAAGACGCTCCGACCAAAATTCAAATTCGTCACATAATTCTCAGCCAGACATGAGATCGAGTCCTAAATTTCTTTAGTGTCAGTTTCTCTCAGTCTCTGCGTGTCATATAGTGACGTCATTTGACTCCAAAATAAAACAGACTCCTAACTTTTCTTCGCTCACCCGAAAGTATAACAAGTCAGCTACACCGACTTTGCTAAATCATTCAGCTGTGCACTAAATACCAATTGCTTCACGCCTAAGTAATAATTTAACAGCTTAGGTGTACACTTTCACAGCATACGCTAATGATAAGTAACGGTATCGTGTTTTGTGACACTTATATATTGCAACTTAATAAACAAACTCTTTCTACGCTAATAGCCCCGTACTAGGAGTGTCTTAGGTGCCATCAACACACAAGACGAATACACACCCAGACCCAAGGTTATAACTAAATTCTTCATACAGATATCTGTTTGGGCGGACATCGAACACGGAACCCATCGCGTGTCAAAAAAGTACTAACTGCCATCAAGGGTAGATTTAAGATTTGGCGAATCGTGCAATTGCCCAGGATGTCAGAAATGAAGGGCGCACAAAGTTTAAGTTCTTTTTTTCGTGTTATTTTCATACGCATTTTTTTTACTGACGTGTAGAAAGTTATACATATTCGAGGCGTTTCAACTTAGTTTGGAGTCTCCGTCTTGCATTTGTATCAAACCACAATAAGAACTGATCTTACCGGGGGTTGATTACAGATGTCTGTGTCAGTGAAAACTCGCCATTATAGGTGGTAGATCTAGTGTAGTTCGCCCGGGGAAGTCCCACCGCCACACCTATTTCTAGCGTGAAGCAGTTTTTGCGTTTCGATGGAAGGGCGTGGTTGCCGGCACACTTTTATATGGGGCGACCATCTTAGTCCTCAGGAGTACTGACGCATCTGTGATTGAGTTCATATAGAACCCCATGTTCTATATGTAGTTGGTTACAGGTGTCCATGAGCGGCAGTGACCACTTACCATCAGGTGGACTGCATGCTCGTTTGCTACTTCAATCTTATATAAAAAAAAACATGCGTGCGTACAAAGTACACATGTCAGAAGTGAAACTTCTTTGGCGAACTAATTTATAAATCTTGTTTATATTTATACAAATCTAAAACTTTAAATTTCCAAGATTAAGAGGAAGGGAAAAAGGAAGATAGGTTAGGAATTTAATTGTCATTAAAATAAAATAATTAACTAGTAAACGAATACACAAACAATAGGGCGTGTATTCTTTCTCGATATCCCGTATTCTCTCTCTCTCTTGTTCAATCTTTCTCAATATAGCTCTCTCCCATCTCACACTCCATAGCACTATGCGTGATACGACGTTCGCTCTGTCTCACTTTTTCTCTCAATCTTTCTCACTCGCTTGCTCCCTACTCTCACTCCACGGCTCATGCTACGTTCGCCCTGTCTTACTCTCTCTCAATCGGTCTCGATCACTCTCTCTCTCTTTTTTCCGACACTTCCGTTGCATACCGGCGTGACGTTTCATCTGTAAAAAATTTACCCTCATGCGACTAAAGAAGTTTCACTTCAAAAACTTGATTATAAATAAAAATCAAGCTCTACCTACGCGTCGGTAGCGTTATTGGTATTTCATCATATACATTTTCACGCATCATAGGATACACTGACAACGACAGTTGATAACTGTTCGTAGTGCTGGTTGAGAAATGCTTTCAGCTGGTTGAGTAAATCAAACAATTAAATTGGTAAAACCACACAAATACATATTTTTATACACGAATGCAATTTAATAATACAATTTCATCAGTGGCCCAGGGGCAAAAAGAAATGAGCGCGTATAATTGAATGTTTGTGGCAGTATTTAGGTAAACATCGCTTTTAGTACGACTATGTTACGTTTAGGTATGGCCAAAAATGTTAACAATTATTGTTTTGAGAAAACGTAATAAGCTCTTGTTAAGGCTACAGTATTTATCTATATAAAGGATGAAATTCTGTATTCCTATATTTATTTAAATAATCTGCGGGCAGTATGTTGAAGCTCGGATCACCTCAGTATGTTGAATCTCGCTTCAACATACTGAGGTGAGCCTTATGATAAGTGGCCACTTCCATCCATAATCAGCCCAGTACTTACCGTCCAAATGCTAGGTACTGGTCACCATTCTAAGTTAAGTGCTTAGGGCATAGTCCTTCGCGCGAGCTAGTTGCAAATTAGCAGATATCACTCCCTTGAGACAACGCCCATTATTTTGAAAACTAAAGCCTAGGTAGTTTTGTCATCTTTAGCCTTGAATTCAGACCTCGGTTCCTCAAATTAAGTGGCACGTCCTCAATAACAAGCAACCTAAAATAAGTTTTTTTTTATCTGACTGAAGTAGCTAACGACCTTGCAGTCCACCTGATAGTAAGTGGTCACTGCCGCCCTTGGACATCTGTAATCAACTACATACGGAACAAGGGTTCTATCTGAAGTCAATCACAGATGCGTTGCTACTCCTGAGGACTCTAAATCGGTCATAAATGTGTAGATACCCTTTAGATCAGAACTGGAAGGCCTCACTTGTCTCTTCCTCGTCATCGTATTAATCCTACAGCGAAATGGAAAACTATGCTTTATTTAAAGCGTTTATAGCGATTTTTTCGATCGATATACGTGGTTATCGACACAATTTCATGTAAAACGACGATCTTAGTTTTCGGAAGAAGCAACGCATCTGTGATTGACCTAAATGGTACCCCAATTCTATTTCACAGGTGTCCATGGGTAACAGACCAATTTCCATCTGATGAGTTGCTTACTTATGCTACTTTATTAACAAGGTGTCGGCTCGAATCTATAGCACGCACATCCGAATTTCCCAAGTACGTTTAACGCCAAATGCAATACGTTAATTGTAAACGAAATTCTCATCAACTCATTGTTGGCCCACTGCTGGGCACGGGTCATCTCTCAGAATGAGAGAGTTTAGGCCGTAGTCCACCGCGCTGGCCTAGTGCGATTTGGTAGACTTCACACACCTCTGAGAACTTTTTTTTTAAGAACTCTCGTGTGTAGGTTTCTTCGCGATGTTTTCCTTCACCGAAAAGCAGTGATAATTAATTTCTAATACGCACATAAATGAGTGAGGTGCGTGACTGGTTTTGAACCTCGGATCTCCCGATCGAGAGGGCAAGTTTCAACCATTAGGCTATCACTGCTCTCAAAAAGATATTAACTATTACAAAATACTAAACACCTGAGGGTTTTCCAAGACCTCGTAATCTATATCAAGATAGAAAATTTCTGTAGTCTACCAACCGCTTAATGGACGTGATGCAATAGTTGTAACCTTTTAATAGAATAATGATGATTATGGTCCAGATTAGACCAGTCACATTATATGTGGGCCGTTAAAGAGATAATTATACGAGCCGGAAGTCGCAATTATGTACACATGTAAATATGCGGATGTCGGTGCATTCACGTGGTTAGGGTTCCGTACCAAAGGGTATTAACGGGGCCCTTCAATTAAGATTACGCTGTTCGTCTGTCTGTCACCAAGGTAGTATCTAATGAGCCGTGTAGCTAGATAGATTAAATTTTCGCAGATATGTTTCTGTTTTCGTTATAACAACAATAATGAAAGAAATATTTAAGTTCCCATACAAGAAACGTAATGTTTTTCTTGCTGTTTTTTTTTTAAGATAATTATACGGAATCCTTCGTGCGCAAGTCTGACCCGCACTTAGTAGGTAAAACTAGCTTAAATCTAACGTAGAACTAAGAAGTGTTTGTAATTAGGGAGTACTTTATCACTTCGACAGACACTGGTATGATATGGATTGAGTAATATTTACTTCTAATAAGTTTGTATGTGTGAGAGCATGCGTACAATTTTATTAAAGAAGTAACATGATATTTTTCATCAATTCTGTTAAATGAAATAATAATAAAAAAGACGCTGTAATCACTGATAGCCCCACACTAGAAACTTGTCGTATCATGGGTGCAATGGCCACATACAAAGACGAATACACATACGCCCAAACTCAGAACAAAAATCTAAATTCATCCAAATATCTGTCTGGCCGGGGATCGACCCTGGAATCCACTCAGTGGCAAACCTTTGGGGTGACCGCTCCGCCACGCGGGTCGACAAGATAAAGATTTGACATCCAAAGATGCCCTTGAGGTACAACCCATTATTGTCCTACTGCTGGCCACGGTTTTTTTCTCAGAATGAGAGAGTCCACCGCGCTGGCCAAGTCCGAAGATTCCCTTACCCTGGTTATATCTTCCGACGAGGCCGTCATTGGTAGATAAATCTAAATTCGCTAAATTTTATTGTATTTAATATAAAATACTTGCTTTACTTTATTATTTCACGAAACTAATAGATTTACTATGTTTATAACTAGGTGCATTCAATAACAGTATACATTTTCTACTAGTCGTATTTAATCGTCTTTATTTTTTAAATTCAATCCGAATCGCTGAAACTTACGTCAATTCTACACGCATATTAAGAGTCTAAGACCATCACGCTTGAAAGTTAGTGTATCTGTATTAATTTTACGTGGTGATATGAATGGTGTTGTCGTGGTTGTTTTGCATTGCATTATTGCATCCATTAGTCGAATAGTGCCAAGGATAGTGACTCGCCGGAAGCGCTCAAGATAAAATGCCAGTAGCTGTCATCCAACTAGTAGAGGTTGTGAAACCGTTATCGAACGTCGTTGGAGTATTGTTGCTTGAAGGACGTATGGGCATCCAACGGTCTGCGGTCCGATGCAGTACCCTCCGGTTTAAGGCCCGGCCCGTAATAGGTTTTAGGAAGCGGGAAAATTAATATTAATATTGTAAATGTATATTTTCCAGGTGGTAGAATCAGTGTAGTTCGACCGGGGTACCAACGCCACACCTATTTCTAGCGTGAAGCATTTCTAGCGTTTCGATGGAAGGGTGTGGTTGCCGGCACACTTTTATATGAGGCGACCATCATAGTCCTCGGGAGTAGCAAAGCATCTGTGATTGACTTCACATAGAACCTATGTTCTATATGAAGTTACTTACCGATGTCCATGGGATGCAGTAACCAGTTACCGTCAGATTGACTGCATGCCCGTTTTCTACTTCAGTCTAATAAAAAAACGTAACTTTCGAACGTCATAGAAGTATTGTTGCTTGGAGCATATATTATACGCATCCGCTGGTCTGCGGTCCGATGCAGTCCTCTCCTGTTTAGGGACCGGCCCGTAGTAGGTTTTAAGAAGGGGAAAAATCTTATTAATATTGTAAACTACTGTATCATGCGAACTTCGTTCCGCCTACAAGTCAAAAATTGTCAAGTTTGTTTGGGAAATTGGGGTGACTGAAAATTAGCGCTGCTCAGGACTTAGATCCTGGTTCTGCATTAGCTGAGTCACTCCCTTTTGCTCTCAACAATGGTATTTAGCTAATCTACATTAATTGTTACTTTTCATTTGTAATGCATTTTGAGACAATAAACCATTATTATTATTATTAAGTGTTTCTCCACTATATCATACATGTTTAATGCGTAAAAACCTACCCTTTTAATCACTCTATCTAAAAAAGTGTAGCGTAGTTTTAAAGATCTAAGCACACATAGGGACAGACGGCGAGAAGCGACTTTGTTTAATACTGTGTAGTGATGTGAAAGGTTGTGTTGTATGTGAATTTGGTACTCTTTTAAGCAAATACTATCCATCGGCTATCGCTAATATTTGGCAAACTCACAGTTTATGACCTACATTAATAAATAGTATACTGATTACCAGCGGACGTAACTGCAGCCGCGAGAATAACTTAGTCGTTTGTATTAATTCGTGAATGACTTGTGGCATTCATGACCAAAACAATAATTAAACAAGCTAAAGATTTAAGGAAATAAATTCCGAGAAATTCGATCAGGTCATTATTTTTCCTAGTATAAACGTTCGCATTATGAAAATTAACATTGTTAAATTTATATAAATCCTATTCCTTAAAAACAAATCATGTTTTTCAAATCCCAGGCACGCACCACTGATTTTTCTAAAAAATATGTGCGTATTAGGCATTTATTATCACTGCTTTTCAGAAGTAAAACCTACACACCCGAGATGTGTTTAAAAAAGTTCTCAGTGGAGTGTAATGTCTACCAATTCGCACTTGGCCTGCGCGGTGGACTATGGCCTAAAACTCATTCTGAGAGAAGACCCGTGCCCAGCAGTGGCACAATAATGGGTTGACGAGAATAATATAAAGTAAAAATTGTACCACGAAAGTGAATTACGTGCAGCTTCCTTTCGGAGATGTATGACTTATGGCCTTCGAGAAAGGTGCAAAAAAATCGATCAAATGCGGTGATGCATTAGCGTCTTCTCTGTTGTTGCAAATGTCCATAGATGACCTGCTTTAAATCAAGTAGCTCATTTGCTTTGTCGCTAGTTATCATCCATCCATCCATCCATCAGCCTTTTGATGTCCACTGCTGAACATAGGCCTCCCCTAAATGGCGCCACTCCAACCGGTCCTGTGCCATCTGAATCCAACGGTTTCCCGCTGTCTTCTTCAGGTCATCGGTCCATCTGGTAGGGGGGCGACCTGTACTCCTTTTGCCTAAACGTGGTCGCCACTCGAGGACCTTTCTTCCCCATCGGTTATATTTATAAGAAAATAGTTTATAAGTTTTTTGTCGCTAGTTATACTTATAATAAAACATATCTAAACTTTCTTAGAACCCTCCAAACTTTCGGTGGTAACTTTTTACTCGAAGCTTTCTATGCTATGTTAAATGGCAACATTATTTTACGCATTTTTCAATATTTTTTTAATTTGACTGAAGTAGCAAACGAGCATGCAGTCCACCTGATGGTAAGCGGTCATCACCGCCCATAGACATCTACATACAGAACATGGGTTCCATCTGAAGTCAATTACAGATGCGTTGCTACTCCCGAGGACAATGGTGGTCGCCTCATGTGAAAGTGTGCCGGCAACCCTTCTATCGAAACGCAAGAAATGCTTCACGCTAGAAATAGGCGTGGCGGTGGTACTGCCCCGGTCGACACTACACTATTTCTACCATACTGAAAACTTAATACGAACAAATGTACTCGATAATACATAGCCACAACATAAAAGTTTAAATGCAATAAAATATTAAAATAAAATCCCTGACGTTATTTAAAGATCTTATAAAAGTTTAACAGTAAGAAGACTGAAACGAAATGCATTTTACAGCTTGTCGAATAAAGAATAAGTGTGAATAATAAAAAAATAACAATGGACTAGAGAGTTTGCGATCCATTCCTATCAGACTATCTAGATAAAATTGAATTTAATGTCTGATCTTGAAATATTTGGCGTTCCTTATTCTCGGATACGAGTATTAAAGCTAACTTTTATTGTTCATTTTAAAAAGATTGTAGGCATACAAAGGGGAAATAAAGTAAAATTTACTAAGAAAGTCATACCGCTGAGTTTTCAGCCAGGTCTTCTCAAATTAAAGCGTGGTCCCATCATTTTGAAACTGTCCCTAAACACATTTCATCTCAAATGCCAATTTGTCGTCGGCACCAATGGCGTCGGCAGTCATTGGCAGTCAATCCTCGACTTGCATTTTACTTGTATTTTCATTTGTAAGAGGGAGGAACAACAGATTGTTTTTTATCTCGAAAGATGGTGTCTTGAACAGCTGCCTCACCTTCCATCCATCCACCCATCAGCTTTGAAAGTCCACTGCTGGACATAGGCCTCCCCTAATCTGCGCCACTTCGACCGGTCCTGAGCCATCTGAATCCCGCGGTTACCCGCCGTCTGCTTCAGGTCATCATTCTACCTAGTCGGGGGGCGGCCTGCATTCCTTTTGCACTGACGTGGTCTCCATTCGAGGACTCTTCTGCCTCACCTTACTCATCCCCAAACTTGGAACAGCTTGGTAAAGTTCTCTCTAGGCCTGCCACAATTGTGCTGAGAATTCCCGGCTTGGCCAGTTTTGCTATGAAACCCGTATTGAAACAAGGGGTAGCCAGCCAGTCAAAAGACTAATCTTGGTTGTACAATTTTTAGGGCTTTCACTGCTTCTAAACCGCGTGTGGGAGCAGTCACTCCACGTTGGTCAGACTGGAGGAGGGTTCCGGGTTCGATTACTATAGACAAATCTCAATGTTGTATTTGGATTGCTGGTTTGGATTTTGCAATTGCAACTACAGCCGCGCGACATCTTTGAATTTAAGTTGGCACGCTTCATTTTAATAATGAAAATAATAATAAATAATTTCAATAATAGAGCAGTGATAGCCTAATGGTTGAAACTTGCCCTCTCAATCGGGATGCCCAAGGTTCAAACCAGGCACGCACCAGTGATTTATGTGCATATTTATTATTTATCACTGCTTTTCGGTGACGGCAAACATTGTGAGGAAACCTACACACCCGAGATTTAAAAAAAAAAAAGTTTTCGGAGGTGTGTGTAGTCCACCAATTCGCACTTGACCAGCGCGATGGACTATGGCCTAAAACTCTCTCATTCTGAGAGAAGACCCGTGCCCAGCAGTGGGATAATAATGGGTTGACGAGAGAAACTTTATTTACATTAATTTATTCCATTCCATTAGCATTCCCATGCCTTGCAGTGGGACAATAATGGGTTTTACCCAATTTTAATACTAAAAAAGCATCCGCTGCACTCGCGCGGCTGACTCACTGCTGCGAAACTACTTACGACCTGATATGACGGCGCTCTAACTATCATATCAATAGTCATCGTTAGGATTCGTCATCGTAGAATTTATCAGAAAAGCGCTAGTACTTTCAGAGCTATCCAAAACCTTTGGGTTCTCTTCAGTCGCATCAAACATCGAAGCCAGCTTTCGTAGGAAATCGTTAAGACGTTCTTAGGATAATGAATACATAATTTAAAACTGTCGAATATTTACTGCCACTATATAATCCTATAAACTTTTCGATCATTTACGATCGACGTTAAACCATAAAATACGAAATAACAGACTTGAAGTATAAATCTGAATAGTTTTCGCAATAGATTACGCGTCACTCGGCCGAATGGATTCATTGACCTTGTTTCCCCGCGGACTTAATTGCGAATTATCGCATTTTCTAATCTTAGGTCGTCTCCAGATTGTAACGTGCCACTTACGCTACGCTGGTGTGTCACACTGCTGTTATCTAGATAAGAATTATCAAAGTACGCATGCGTATTATTCGTAGTATTTGAATGTATCGTCCCTGTAGTTCCGGGATCAGAACAGGGCTACGGTATCCCCTGCCTGTCGTAAAAGGCGACTAAAAGAGGCTTCAGGGTTGCGCGCAGCTAGAATAGAAACTAGAACCGTTCGGTCAGGCGACCCCAGTATAAATATGTGGTCGCGTACCGTCGTAAAAAGCGGTGGGCCCAGCCGCTCACCGGGGAAGAAACCGAAAGGGACATGGCGTTTGGAAGACTCCGGATGTGTTGCGTTGGAGATCCCGGAGTCCTCCGCGCAAAAGAAAGGTCGTCTCCAGATTGTAACGTGCCAGTTACGCTACGCTGGTGTGCCAGACTGTTCTGTTATCGGAATGAGAATTATCAAAGTACGCATGCGTATTATTCGTGCTATATGAATATTTACTGGACTGCGACTAAGAAGGGTGGCAGTTCTTGAGCTTATGCCTATGGTTACAACCCATTATTGTCCCACTGCTGAGCAAGGGTCTTCTCTCAGATTGAGAAAATTTTAGGTCATAGTCCACCGCGCTAGCCAAGTGCGAATTGGTGGAAGCTTATGTATATACTTATGTACATTTCATGGACATGCGCTACAGCTTATACGGCTTGATAGGTTATACAATTGATATATCTTTTAGACTACCTCAGAAATCGGAGTGACATGGACAATTTTCTATTATGGCGCCTGCAAGCAGGAAAAAAGGGGAAAAGGGTTGTTTCTTTTTATTGTCATAACAATATAGGTATCAAATGAAAGATAATAATAATATGTAGCCCATCCAAAAAACACCTTTATTTTGACATAATGTCAATAAAAACGTAAATAAATAGGTGATTTTAAAAATAATTTATCAATTCACTTAAGTCTAAAGGGTCATAAAACTTATGTTTTTCCTTTTCTTGCGCAAAATCATCACTTTTTATTCGGTAGACAATTATTATTAGAAAGAATTTTAAGCAATTAACTCAAATTTCCGAAATTTTGATTTTGGAATCTTCTGACTGAGCGATATTTTCACTTAAGTTCTAACACCGCAGATCTCAAAATTAGCAACTTTTCAGGAGAGCAAATAAACTGTCTCAAATAATTCTTTTTTATTCTACAAGTACCAAATAATATATTGCGTTTAAATTATTTATGTACTTATATTGAAATAATATTTTTATAAGAATATAACATGTTCCTATATTATTTTGAGATATCATTATTTCATTAACTCAAAATGGGCATTTTTTGAGTTACGCGGTGTTAGAACTTAAGCGACGATATATAACTTTACATACTTACTACTATAAGAATGTTTTCAAAATAATATTCTCAAGAAACTTTCCAGATGTCCTTGTCGCTTATCCCTTCAGTTTCATTAATCTTTCAGTCGGGTTTCAGTGTGGGAATGATAAGGGTAATCGCGTCCCCGCTCGCTCGCCCCGTAGAAAGTTATCAGAGATATTGCTACTTTCCTTCCGTCCTAATTATGTTATGGAAGTGGTGATGAGTGTCTCGTACTCTGGTCACACGAGGACTATCCAAAGAAAATACTTTTGCTAGTGAGCGATTCTAGTAATTCCAGGACTAACTATAGAAAACCTTTTTCCCGGTGTTCGTTGTTTACTGATTCTTGTGAATTTAAATAACACTATGTAAGCTTTGTATACTGTATGTTGTGTACGCCTGTATGTTGTGTACGCCTGTATGTTGTGTACGCGGCCTAATAGTTACAATATGTGCCACCTTAAAGTTTGACGTTGCGACACTGACATGAGATTTAAGAGGGTTACGAGGGATGGTGGTATAAGCCTAATATATCTACAGTGGTTGTGGGAAATAGAAGTTATAAAAAAAACTTCCAGTTCAGTAGTCACATACACTTTATTCTCACTTCCAGTTTATACACGTAGTTAACACATTAACACAATATATCTCACAATCACTTGGACACTACTGGTACACTTTTATTTCACACGTCTGAACACTTCGACAGCCCGAACTAGACTGCCTGCCGCTTAATAACTCCCAACCAACTGACCACGACATACCGTCACTATTTCTTATTTCTAAATACCCTTCATATAACATTTTCTAATCGAGATCGTTTACATGTTAATTTATTTATTTTTTAAACTCAAATAAAACCCATTACTTTGCTAATATTCTCAAAATATATTATTAAATATTATTCAACATAATATTTACTCTTACATTCGCCCATCCTGACAATGTGCATGTCCCCATGCACAAAAATACAACTTTAATTCATCATAAAGGTAATTCAGTTTTTTTCATTCTAAATGTAACACATTCCATTTACTTTATATTCATATCCAATTAATTCCTTATCACATATTTCAAATTCAGCAATCTACTCTGTTCTATTCTGATCAACTATTTTCCACCTTGCCCCGTGAACCCATCAATTCTCACAGAGCCAGTCAGTTTTATGTTATGAAAACCTGTGATATTTGTAAACCCATCAATTCTTACAATATCACTCTACTAAGGACTTACATCCGCAAACCCATCCATTCATGCAGATTGTAAGCACCCTTAGATATCAGTAACATGGGACACTTCGATGGCTGCGTCATGAACCCATCCATTCTCATGACGAAGACGCCGAAACGACATACTGTGAACCCATCCGTTCTCACAGTTAGTCTATGCTCCATACCTTCAGCACAAATTCTCAATAAACCTTCCGCATTTCGACGGCTGCGCCATGAACCCATCCATTCTCATGGCGAAATGTCGAATATCAATTTCAACAAAGGACTTTACATCCGCAAACCCATCCATTCTTGCAGATAGTAAACATCCTAAGATATCAGTAGTACAGAACACCTCGGCGGCTGAGTCATGAACCCATCCATTCTCATGACGAAGACGACGAAACGACATACTGTGAACCCATCCATTCTCACAGTTAGTCTATGTTCTATACTTTCAACACGAATTCTTAATAAAACTTCTAATTTCCAAATTAGCTATAATAAACAACTATATCTCATCTTATCTTAACTATGCCTTTATAACAAACTTCATTATTATGTTACTAATTATTATACCAACTATTATATTACTCATTAACACCCATCATAACATAATGTGAATATATAGGTGATAATCTAGGTAACCATAACTACCGTTCATTCAACAATCAACAATGATAATTGACAATTTAATTTCAAAATATATGCTACTCATCATTATCGCTAACATTTTCAACATCACTCTCGTCATTATCACTGGTATCGGACTCATGGATTTCCAAAGAAGCAATGTTGACCCAAGGTAACATTCGATCCGCGGCTACAGTCGTTTTCCGCTTGTTCTTTGTTGCCGTTAAACCGGGTATAGCTGCTACTTTGTACCTATCATTCCCTAATACTGAAACTACGCGATATGGGCCTATATATGCCGGAAGCAGTTTCTTACTTTTGCCATCACTAGCGAAGGCTACTTTCGTAATTTTAACTAATTCACCTTCGGCATAGACCCTAGCGGGGCGTTTATCTTTATCATAACTTTGTTTTTGTTTGTCCTGATTAGCGTCAATTGAATCTTTAGCCTGTTGCCTTATGAGAGTCAAATCGTTGACATTGCGAGTTTCATTACGAATTACATTAAACCTAGGATTTGCCTCTGAATTTATACATGTACCAAACATAACTTCGGCTGGTGTTTTTCCGCCTATAGATTTCTGACACGTATTATTTAATCCCCACTGTACTTTCCCAACCGCATAATCCCAATCTTTTTCATCGTTATTCAAGTTTTGAGCTGTTAGTGAGCTGAGAATAGTACGATTGTATCTTTCAACTTGCCCGTTTGACCTGGGACTGGCTACCGCATTTAGGACGTGATGAATACCCTTATCTAGACAAAACCTTTTAAAAGAATGTGATGTAAAGCATGTTCCTCTATCACTGATCAGACGATCTGGAATACGAAAGGTATAAAATATATCTTCTAAAACTCTAATAGCACTTTGAGTTTTCGTATTACGCACAGGCTTAACAAATATAAACTTAGTAAATCCATCAACAATAACTAATAGATGAGTATTACCCCGCTTAGACTTGACAAATGGTCCAAGGTGATCAATATGAAGCGTGTGAAATGGGATTGCTACTTTTTCAATCGGATGTAAATATCCCTCTTTACTTGAGTTGCTTTTCTTTGCATAAGCACATTCTACGCAAGCGTTGACATACTTTTTCACAAATTTAGACATTTTTGAAAACCAGTAACTTTGTTTAATACGGTCTAACGTCTTTTCCACTCCAAAATGTCCTATATCGTCATGATTCATACGACAAATCTGCCACCTAGCACCCTTCGGCACAACCCACCTTATGTTATTTTTATCATTATTTAAGTATCGATATAACTTATTATTTTCTATGAGAAAGTTATCTTTAATATATTTAAGACCCTCCGCATCGATATTGGAAGTAAGAACATCCCTAATCCTACATAATTCCGAATCGCCTAACTGCAACGTATGTAGCCAATCGTCGTTATTAATACTCATAACTGAAGGATACTGGTCTAGCACTCCTGAAGTTTCGTCATCCGACACTGGGTTGCGAGAGAGAGCGTCTACATGAGCCATCTTAACCCCGGGGCGATACTCGACCAAACAATCAAATTCTTGCATAAGCAGCCACCATCGGGCCACTCGAGGAAGGATGTCACGCTTAGAAAAGGTAGCTCGCAAAGCACTGCAATCGGTGACTACCTTAAATTGTTGTCCCAACAGGTATACCCGAAATTTCTTTAAGGAGCATATTACCGCAAGTGTTTCAAGTTCAAACGCGTGAAAGTTTTTCTCCTCAGGGGAGGTCTTTCGACTGTAAAAAGCAACTGGCCTAAAAGAATTGGCATTTTCAGACTTTTGCAACAATACGCCTCCAATTCCTAGCTTACTGGCGTCAGTATGGAGTTCTGTTATCGCCGTTGGATCGTAAATAGCGAGAATAGGTCTGTTAATTAATTTATCTTTGAGAGCATTAAATGCCTCGTCCTGTTCATATGTCCAGGTCCAGAGGGCATCCTTAGTTAGCAATTTTGTTAAAGGATGTGCTAGCGATGCAAAATTTCTGATGAACTTACGGAAATATCCTACAAGCCCAAGAAATTGTCGTACCGTATGTTGATCAGTCGGACAAGGAAAGTCTACCACACATTGAATTTTCTTATCACCGGGACGTATTCCAGCTGAACTTATCTCATAACCCAAATAATTAATACTATCTTTAAGAAACTCGCACTTATCAAGATTAAGCGTTAGATTTGCACCTTCTATTAATTTCAAAACTCTTTCCAATCTCTGCAAACATTCCTCAATGCTTTTCCCATATATTAAAATGTCATCTATGTATGATGTGGTCCCATCGTATCTCGCGGGACCTAAAACCTTATGCATCATTCTTTGAAAAACGGCTGGCGCATTTGCCAATCCGAACGGCATACGGTTGAATTCATATTGGCCGTCCGGTGTGACAAAAGAAGTTAGAGGTCGAGATCGCTCAGAGATCGGAACTTGATAGTACCCAGAAGTTAAATCAAGGGTGACAAAATAAACCTGACCCGACAATCGCGCTATTTCATCATCGATATTTGGCATAGGATAGCGTTCTTTAACTGTTACTGAATTAATCATTCTGTAGTCTACACACATTCTAAATTTGCCATCTTTCTTGCGTACTAAAATGATCGGACTCGCGTACTCAGAGACAGATTCTCTGATTATTCCCGCATCCAACATATCACTAACTAAATCCCGCACATATTCGCGTTCTTTATGCGACAACCTATAAGGTCTATAAACAATGGGTTTATTATTATTTACCTCAATTACCATTTCAGTTATATTGGTACACCCTAATTGCTTCAACGAAGACGCAAAGCAGTGTCGGTATTTATCCAGTAGCGCTAAAAGATTTTTTCGATCGGTCTCGTTAATTGTATGTCCTATATGAACTTTATTCTCGTCTATACTGCTTGATACTAAAAGTTCATTCGATGATGCAGAGATTTGATTTACAATTTTAACTTCTGAACCGCGACTGACTACCATTCCCGCTTTTAAATCACAGTATGTTGAAACTGGAGCAATGAGAATGTTGATAAATGATTTTCTAATAGGATATATACCTCCCAACAAGATAGCCTGGTGTAGAGGCCTTCCGATAACTTTACTGTCAATCAACACATCACTATAAATCTTCGGTTCTACTAAAGCCTTTATGGTCGCTGGACCGTAATATCTAACATCAGCAGTAGCTATAATTTTTATTGAGGCGTTATCATAAATGTCGGTACCAGAAAAGGGTACCTCCTTATTTATATCAAAGAAATTAAGTTTACTTGAAGTTTTACAAACGATGACATGTGATTGTTCGGTAAACGACTGACCTATCAACATTGGAAGTTCTAAATATTTATCCTCAACAACTTGACACACAACGTCAGCACATACTCCATCAATAATTAGACTTAAGTTAACTGTACCAAGAGTCCGAACCACTTGATTCCCGAAACCTTTTAAAGCACGACTTTGGTCACTGAGCGATAGCCCCAAGGAAGATACGAATGATTGTTTTATCAACGATACTTCGCTACCAAAATCCACAAATACTTTTGTTTCGACATCGTTTACGTAAATATCCTTATAAAACTTTGAATTTGGGTTAGAGTATGATATAAGCATAGTTTTCTGAACCGTATCAATCATATTGTCTCTACTGTTACTATAACATTCGTCACTCTTGTGTCCTACTTTATTACATTTGTTACACCTGACAAGTGGTTTGGAACATTTCAAAAAGGGATGTCCCTTTTCTTTACAATTAAAGCAAAACAAAGAACTATTTTGAGCAATATTACTTTTGTTACCTGCTTTATTGTTACTATTGTTATGACTGCTATTGGTTGTATCAATTCCAAACCTAGTCTTATAAGTTGTTCGTTCTATTGATTGAAATGATTCCTTATTGCTCATTAAAAACTGTAATAATTGTTCCGGCTGTGAACAACGCAGCGATACTGCGCTTGACTTTATGGTTTTATCTGTCAGACCGTGGATGATACAATCAACAGCATTCTTTCCTTCAATACTACACTGATTTAATAGGGCTAATTTGTCATAATAATATACCTCGATAGGTTCATTAAATCTGCTTTTCCTCTTTAACATGTCTTCGAGGGCTTGGCCATAGTTCATTTCACAGGGAAATGCACTAATTAATTTCTCTTGCCATTGATCCCAATTAAAAAGGATAGTAGGCAGACTTTCATACCAAACTTTGGCCAAACCCTGAAGCTTCTGCAATGCAAAGTGGATAGTTGTCCTGTCATCCCAACCGTAGACGGCTGCACACTCATTAACCTTTTTTAACCAAATATCCATTCGTTGGGTTTTGGATGATGGATCGAAATCAGGTAAAATATTTTTGTGGTTATTTGAAGCTTGAGCGGGCAGCGCCGACGGCTGATGTGACATTTTTCTAAGTGAATTCAAAAGGTTGGTGACATCATTAGAGGTAAACGTAGGGCTTTTGTCTTTCTCTGGTAGATTTTCAAGTTCCCCAATACTACTCCTACATCTCGAGCTGCCAGCACCTTCGTGTGGGCTACGCTCTCTGATTCGAGGACGTTTCCCGCCTTCGGTTAGAGAGCCCGAGAGAGAAGGACGGCCGTTACGATGTATACATTCTCGCTGGTTACTCACGGTTCGTTGCATGCGATCGCGCTCCCTTTCCAGCTCACACTGGAGACTCCGTAGTTTCGCGCGTTCTCGGTGTAATTGTCGCTCCATGTCGTGCAGCTTCTCTGACTCCCTCGAGAGACTGCAGTCTTCGACACGGTTCCTGCGCTGTCTCGGTGTACTACCGCGGCGACTGCGGCTGCGGCTGCGACGGCTGCCGTCCGGAGTCTCTAAGCGGCGTGGTTGAGAGTCTCTTTCACTTTGCATTTTATCTGAAACTCGAAAGCAGGGCCAAGCATGTGGTGAAACTGAAATAATTCCTATTCATCGACCACACAACACAATAAACTTGTACTTCTTTTTTTTTTTTTTTAACTTACAGTTATTAAGTATCCAAATAAGAAAATTTTAACTCTACTACAGAAAAAGAAAAGGCATGGTACATACCCGCTTCTGATGTATAAAAAAAACTTCCAGTTCAGTAGTCACATACACTTTATTCTCACTTCCAGTTTATACACGTAGTTAACACATTAACACAATATATCTCACAATCACTTGGACACTACTGGTACACTTTTATTTCACACGTCTGAACACTTCGACAGCCCGAACTAGACTGCCTGCCGCTTAATAACTCCCAACCAACTGACCACGACATACCGTCACTATTTCTTATTTCTAAATACCCTTCATATAACATTTTCTAATCGAGATCGTTTACATGTTAATTTATTTATTTTTTAAACTCAAATAAAACCCATTACTTTGCTAATATTCTCAAAATATATTATTAAATATTATTCAACATAATATTTACTCTTACAAAGTAAATCACATAAATTCATTAAGTTTATAATAGTGTCTATGTACTTAAGTATTGGAGGTAAAAACCTTTATTTGTCGATTTTTCTCTTTTTATATAAATCAAATTGTGCGTTTTTGCTCCCGTATCATCCAACATGTTATAAATCGACAATTAAAGGCTTTTACTTAAAATATTTTAGTAGATAGACACTATTGTGCGGGCAATGCACGTACAATCCTGTGTCAGCAGTTTACACCCATTCATACTTTACTTTGGAATTGTTAATTAGTTCGCAATCGGTCATTAAGCGTACCGCGCGTCACTCACCCCGTATATTTCCATTAAGTACGGAAATATACAGTTTTAAGATGTTATAGTTTTTTTATTTAACTTATTTAAAAGGGTACGGTCTAACCTGTACAACTATTATTAAACTTAACGAATTTACATTCATGATCGGTGATGTCCTGTTATTAGTGTAAACTGAAGTTCCGGTTTCGACTGTAAAACCAGTTTCAGTTAGTCACTATTTATTTATTTACACATTTTATTTTCAAAAATAAGAACATACGTAGAGTATCTTATATTCATATTCATGCAAGTCTGTTTTACCCTCGGTGTTATGTCATTCTTTTGGATTCACGGAGTATGACCATAATTTCAAAATCGGTTCAGTTATATAGATGTAAAAACCTAATAAACAGTTCCTTTCATATACGTAAATACGAGTAATTTTAAATGTTTAATATGTTCTAAGCCACATAGAAAATATTAACGTTTTGTATATTCGTAGCACATTTGAATCATAATTGATGAATTGCCAATTAAATGAGAATTTTATCAATTCTAGGAATTGATGTTGATAATAACGTTACTGTAAATAATTGTTATATTTTCATGGAAATTACTGGCGCTGTGATATCTATCTAAAGTGCCTACCTACGTACTCAATAATAGTTTGAATTTTAAATTCCAGTTAGGTTTCAATAAGTAGAATACGCTGCATCAATGCAGATATTTAAATGTATGTACTAGTTAGGTTTGCGTTGTCCATCAGGTGGACTACGTGCATCAAAAAATGTGCTGTCAGAACGTGTGACATTGGGCGCGTTCCAGAAGACGCTCGCAAAGCCCCAAACGCTCTAAACATTGTTCCAAAAGAGGACCGCGGTCGTTGTGGTCGCGGCGAATACGTTACTCATGACGTCATACGCCCACGCGAAGCTCACGACGACCCATCTAATAAGGTGGGTCGGAGTGATCGTTCCACTAGAGATTATGTCAGTAACGCTCACAAGCTAGTGGAACGGGAAAAACTGCAGTCGTGAGCGTGAACTTTGTGAACGTCTAATGGAACGCTCTCATTGAGGTTTTACAATCGGCCGCGACTGTACCCTTAGTAAAAGTTTATTTCGTGTCCTCAAAATAATCATTGTTTAAGTTTTTCGCTCATACATTGGAATTTTACATTGTAGGCTTAGGTTTTCATTTAGGGGACATAACTTACTTGTATACTAACAATGGGATAAATCGGCTAGCTGAACACTGTTAACATTATTAAGGATTAAACGAGAAGTGAAAATATACTTAGCTATGCTACAGCCACACCACAAATGTAATCGAAAGAATCATTGCCCAGCAATTTTCAAGGGTAGAACCAAGGTGTAGTTCGACCGAGGAAGTACCACCGCCACACCTATTTCTAGCGTGAAGCTGTTCTTGCGTTTCGATAGAAGGGTGTGCATGTCGGCACACTTTCACATGAGGCGACCATCATAGTCCTCGGGAGTAGCAACGCATCTGTGATTGACTTCAGATGGAACCCATATTCTGCATGTAGTTGATTACAGATATCCATGGGCGGCAGTGACCACTTACTATCATGTGAACTGCATGCTTGTTTGCTACTTCAGTCAGATAAAAAAAAAATCATCAGTTGACCATTAATAAAGTTCGTCGAATCATTGCCCAGCAGTGGCCACAGACCACCATTAACGTAGCGTGGCACTCAGTTACAGGTGGCGAATCTGCTGGCGCGCGCGCCGCAGGCCCACATGGCGTCGGAGCGCGGCGTCACGTGGCACACGCCGACGCCGCCGCCCCACCTCTACCACGTGCCCGCGCCTTCGCCCCCGGACCCCCTGCAAGTGAGTATGCTTGCATCGACCTTGGTTCGTTGTTAATGTTCCGTACCTGAAAGTTAAAAACCGTGGGAGTTCGTATTCCTAAGAATCTGCCACTTGTCTGTCTGTCTGTCTGTCACCAGGCTGTCATGAACCCTGATAGTAGACGGTACTTTTGTACGTGAGTTCGACTCACACTTGGCCCGTTTATTACTTAGTGAATTCTTGTAAACTTCGCTGTGACTCCATTTGACAGTTCCTATGAAATTCGGAGTTCTTCAGTATGCATAGGAAAAAGTATATGTATAAAAAGAAACTTAGACAAATAACTATAGTTAAAATTCCAAGATAATCCATAATCTTTTTTTTTTATTTTCCCGGATACAAATGTATTAATGCTTAATAATATAAATGTTAACAATCCAGGGACATTCGCCCCATTGAAACATTACCACGCCTGAAGGAACTCGTAGGCCTGAATAAGTTCAACCCAAATCCTGACTAATTTTTTCCTAAGCAACTAAACGATAATTATGAGATGTTACAAGCATGGGCTCTTAATCGCGCATCATATCAATCTCATTGAAAGCTAAATGCATGGCAAGTGGCGGACCAAGGTCCGGCCATCTACATTTATGTTTTTAAATATTTATCTACATTGGGTGTAAACATGTAGGTTACATTGGTCATCTAGAAAAATAATAAGTTATTTTAAAACCAAGTAATAAATAACAAGTTCTGGACTAGAAACTATTTATTTTTCGCATTAACATTTCGCATCAAAGATATACTTGGTTGCCATTTTTTCTGTCAAGCAGAAAAAAATATTTATTTGTTACTTAAATTTTACTTATATACTAGTTAACTAGCTGAACTCCGCAGCTTCGTCCGCGATAATGTATAGATATTCCCGTGGAAATAAGATATTTTCCCACAGTAAAAAGTAGCCTATATGTTAATCCACTGTGTAAGCTAACTAGCAGGTTTTATGAAAATCGCTCCAGCCGTTAAGACTTTCGCCTTTATAATATTTGTATAATATTACAAAAATACTACAATAATTGTATAATATTATAACAATACTACAATTGGTTATTTTTAATCAGTTTTTGTGCAACCAATTACCAACCCCTTTTTTATGCACACAAAAACTCGAGATTTCCTTATTACATTTAACACACAAAACAATCGTTTGCAAACAGTGCCCAATAATGATGATGGTAGGCGCTTTCACAATTGCAGGCAATGAAGAGCGCGGGCAACTCGGTGTTCCGGCACACGGCGACGCCGCCCGAGCTGTACAGACACACGCCCACACCGCCCGAGAAACACATGCTAAGGTAACATGGTTTTTATATCTGATTGAAGTAGCAAACGCAAAGCAGACCATCTGATGGTAAGTGTTCACTGCCGCCCTTGGACAGCTGTGAGCAACTTCAAATAGAACATGAGTTCTATCTGAACTCAATGTCAAATGCGTTGCTACTCATGAGGACTATGATGGTCGCCTCATATAAAAGTGTGACAGCAACCACACCATTCCATCGAAACGCAAGTTGTAACGGAACTGTAGAATATTCGCCAAATAACTTGCCGAACAACAAGTATAAATATTTTTTTACATTATATTAAACGCCGAAAAATATTAAGGCTCCCTTGCCTATAGGCTTTTTGTAGAGGCACGTATGTATGCTTACATCTTTAAAACTACGCTACGTATTTTAATGATTTTTGAAGTGAAACTTCTTTATCGGGGTTGGAAAAAAATTTAGTGTAACATTTTTTCGTTACGGGCCATCTTTTTCTGTTACGCGCCATCTTTTTTTTCCGTTACGCGCCATCTTTTTCTTATCCCTAAAACGCGTGATATTAGATAGATTATTATAGATTAGATTATTAGATAAAGTTTAATAAAAGCCTTTTATTAAACTTTATCTAATTTAACTTTATTTAACCAATTTCTGTAAAGTTGCATATAGTAAATTATTTTTTGAAAAATAACGTCATAAAGAAGTTTCACTTCTTACGAGTGTACGCGTACTAGCGTACGCACACATTTTTTTTTATAATAGATAGAGGTAGGTTTTTATGTATAATATAGTGGAGAAAAACTGACTTTTAGGCGGAATGAAGTTCGCCGAGTCAACTAGTTCTACATAAATTATTATTTGGTTTTCTGTATGATTTTAGTTTCAATCGTCGTTTAGTATTTACCATGCTCTGTATTTTATAAACATAGAATTAGTAAATGTGTTTGCAATCGTCTAAAAAAATTCGTATTATCAAGATACAAGTATTCGCTGTCCCGCGTCGATATTTTATGCAATTTTCTACTTGAATACTAAATTATTTGGTGCCAAAGTACATAATTACGAAACCACAATTACAATATCGTTTCTATATTTTGTATGCATGTGTGTATCTGTATATATTTATGTCTGTGTGCGTAACATGTGTGAAGGTCACTTTTGTGGTTAGATATGTACGAAATTATACACTTTTTACTATTTGTATATAAAATATATATATTGTCGACTTGATTTATTGATTAAAACATTAAGGTAAAAATATTAAAATGATTCCACATTTACTTTTCTTTCCGTTTCTTGATATTAACTAAAAAAAAATGATGAATATTTTCAGGCATACACCTTCACCGGGCGATGTCAAAACTGGCGCAACTCTACCTCCCACAGACCTGTACCCTCACCTAGGAACCGGCAGAGGTAAAAGAAGAGGTCCTTATTTTACATTTACTTAATACTTTAGTTGGTATCACTACATAGTATAAAACAAAGTCGCTTCTCGCTGTCTGTCCTTATGTATGATTAGATCTTTAAAACTATGCTACGGATTTTAATGCAGTTTTTTTTAATAGATAGAGTGATTCAAGAGGAAGGTTTTTATGTTTATGACATGTATAGTATAGTAGAAAAAGACTGATAATTTAAGATTTTTGTATTTTTAGGCGGAACGAAGTTTAACGGGTCAACTAGTATTGTATAATCAATAAGTAATTGACTTAAGGGTTGAAACTTGTCCGCTCAATCGGAAATTATCTATTTATTAGAAATTAATTATCACTTCTTCGTTTTTGGAAACATACGTCGCGCCGCTTTTACGCTGAACATTGCGGCACTGGGTTGCAAAATTTGCTGCCGTAGAGTGACAAGACAAATTTTCTAGTCAAAACTGGAACACTCAGTGTCATGTATATCGTAAATTCTGACGTTGCAACGAGCGCTGTTGCTGATTTTTGCGATGTGTTCCATTTCATATTTTTCATGTGGTAAACCTAGCGGAGTTCGACCAGTGGGGTGCCATCGCTACGTCTATTTCTAGTGAAGCAGTTCTTGTTTTTCGTTCAAGGGTGTGGTCTTATATCTTAGTCCTTAGGTATAGCAACGCAACTGGAATTTACTTATAATAGAACCCCCTTTCCATATGAAGATGCGGCAGTAACCACTTGTCATCAGGTGCGCGTTTCTACTTCAATACAACAAAAAATATAGACTCAGTTATTGCACTTAGTACTGTTAGACTATAAATACAAGCTTTGTAATCCTTTTCCTTGTACTTAAAGGCGACAAGCTGGTCCGCGCCGAGGAGCTGCTGGCGTACGCGCGGGGCGGCGTGGACCTGACGCTGAGCGGGCCGCGCGGCGCGAACGGGTCGCCCGCCGCGCCCGCGCCGCCCGCCGCCCCGCCCGCCGCGCCGCCCGCGCTCTCCGTGCGCGACGCGCCCACCATCAACAGCCTGATCGCGCGCGCGGCGCCGCACGCCCGCCCGGCGCACGCGCGCGTCGACGCGCTGCTGGAGCGCCTCGCCGCGGCGCCCGCGCCGGCCTCGCCGCACTCGGTGATCGTGCACTCGCGCGCGGCGCCCACGCCCTCGCCGCCCTCCTCTAATGAGGTATTCTATGCTTCTTTGATTTGTAGTATCTCGTTTGACGGGTCTGACCGGCATGACGATGTGTCGCGCCATCGAGCGCAAGTCATGCCATCTGCCCGTATAAACTTAAAGCAATTGTATATTTATAAATGAATAAAAGAATTATATAATATTAAAATTAAAATAACACAACATTACATATGGTATCTTCATATTTGAAGTAATATATCTTTGCAAATGTTTTAAAATGTATAAGTATAAGTGGCTTTAATTAAAACATATATTAAACATACAATATTAACTTGCATACCTAATATAAATAATTCAATAACATTTTTTTTACATAAAAGTCATAAAATATCATCCTTTAATGTTCCAGGACTCGGCGGATTCCTGTGGAGCACCCCCCGGCTCGAAGCGGAAAAGAAAGCCCGAGCGCACGATACGCGTGCCCGCGCCGCCGCCGCCCGCCGCCGCGCCGTCCCCGCCGCCCGCGCCGCGCGAGCCGCCGCCGCTGGAGAACGGCGACGCGCCGCACGCCGCCGCGCCGCCCGCCCCGCCCGCCGCGCCGCGCGCCCCGCCGCTGCCCGCGCCCGCCGCCCCGCGCGCCGCGCTCAACGGGCCCCCGCGCCCGCCCTCGCCGCGCTCCCCGCCCGCCCCCGAGCCCCACGCCAGGAGAAAAACGCGCTCCAACTCCGCCGAGACCATCGACGACATCGCCGCCATGATCGCGAGCCGCGAGCCCGTCGCGGAGCCGCCGCCCGCGCCCGAGCCCGACGTGCCCGTCACCGTCGACAAGCTGGAGAGTGTCCTCGCGAGCCCCCAGCCCGCTCCCGCACCGGAATCTCCCACGAAATCCCCGCTTCCAGAAATCGAGACGCCCCGGCCAGAAGCGAAGTCGCCACCCAAGCCGGAGGCGAATCCCGAGCCGGGTCCCCCGCCGGTCGCGGCAGCGGCGCCTCGACGACGAAGTGCAAGGACCTCGACCGCCGAATCCGCCAACGTACCCGTGGAATCACCTTCAGAGGCGAAACCGGCTGAAACAGAAGCGGCGGAAGCGAGGAGCGCGGAGCCCACCGCGGCGAGCTTCGTCGAGGTAGAGAATCAACTGGAGAAGATGTTCGCCGGTCTCGAGGAGGAGCCTGCGGACGGGACGGGGGAAGACACGGACGCTACGAAAAAGAAGGCAGCGAAACCGAGGAATCGAAGAAAATCTGTCCCGTCGAAGGACCCTCCTAAGAAACCGGCGAAGCGCGCGCGGCGAGCGCTCACGATGGCGGTCGACGAACCTCCGCCGCGCCAGAAGACCCCTCCGCGGAAAAAATCCCCACCTCGACGGAAAGGCCTGAAAAAGAAGGGTTCAGAAAAGATAAAGAAACCAAAGGAACCTGTCAAGGATGCGTATGATTCTGGAAGCAATGCGAGTTCGAGTAAATCGCGAGGACCGTACGTTCAAGTAAGTTTTACATTTTTTTTTACTATTGACTTTAATTGAAAAAAAGTAAAATTGCATAATATTAATCATAAACAAAGATGTAGACATAATTCATATTAAGAGTCGAGAATAAAATATAGTATATTCCTTTTTAAAAAAAATCACATGACAAGTAGAATTATGGACTCCATAAACATACCTAAGTATCCTTTAACGTATTTTTAATTGTTTAAACCCCGAACTTCCGTTTTATATTCGGAATATGCCGATTCGGTGAATAATATACAAAATCCTGTCTCGTTGCAGGACATCGAATCTAGTATTAATATTAGTTCGAAACTATCCTGATTATCAGGACAAAGACTTATAAAAATGTTGAATTTTAATATGTTGCATACAAGCAGCACAAAGCTCTGTAGCGAGACTAGAAATAGATGCAAAACTGGACCGAAAACTAAACATTTTCATACTAATATTATAAAGGCACAAGTTTGTGATTGTGTATGTTTGTTACTTCTTCGCGTCTAATCGGCTGGAGCGATTTTCATAAAATTTGGTAGGGAGTTAGCTGACACTCGTGATTAACATATAGGCTACTTTTTATTGTGGAAAAATATCTTATTCCCACTGGACAATCGAGACATTGATCATTATAACGCGGGCGAAGCTGCGGGGTTCAGCTAGTAAGGCATAAAAATTTGATAAAATCCCTTCGTAACCGTCTTGTTGTTCCATCATCCAGATCGTGGGCCCGCGCGCGTCGCCCGTGTCCGTGTGCGTGGTGAACGCCGGCGCGGAGGAGGAGCGGCGCGGCGAGGAGTGGCGCGGCCGGAACGGGCTGCGCGCGCGCGGCCTGCACGCCAGCACGCTCGGCCTGCGCTACGACGCGACCACGCCCGACGCCACGTGGCTGTGCGCCTTCTGCGACGCCGGCCCGCACCACCAGGGCCGCGGCGACCTGTTCGGCCCCTACGTCGCGGACATCGACTGCGACGAGTACAGGTCAGTGAGCGTGCTGTAGTACACTGATGTAGCTCGGGCCACGCGACCACGCCGCACGCCACGTGGCTGTGCGCCTTCTGCGACGCCGGCCCGCACCACCAGGGCCGCGGCGACCTGTTCGGCCCGTACGTCGCGGACATCGACTGCGACGAGTACAGGTCAGTGAGCGTGCTGTAGTACACTGATGTAGCTCGGGCCACGCGACCACGCCGCACGCCACGTGGCTGTGCGCCTTCTGCGACGCCGGCCCGCACCACCAGGGCCGCGGCGACCTGTTCGGCCCCTACGTCGCGGACATCGACTGCGACGAGTACAGGTCAGTGAGCGTGCTGTAGTACACTGATGTAGCTCGGGCCACGCGACCACGCCGCACGCCACGTGGCTGTGCGCCTTCTGCGACGCCGGCCCGCACCACCAGGGCCGCGGCGACCTGTTCGGCCCGTACGTCGCGGACATCGACTGCGACGAGTACAGGTCAGTGAGCGTGCTGTAGTACACTGATGTAGCTCGGGCCACGCGACCACGCCGCACGCCACGTGGCTGTGCGCCTTCTGCGACGCCGGCCCGCACCACCAGGGCCGCGGCGACCTGTTCGGCCCGTACGTCGCGGACATCGACTGCGACGAGTACAGGTCAGTGAGCGTGCTGTAGTACACTGATGTAGCTCGGGCCACGCGACCACGCCGCACGCCACGTGGCTGTGCGCCTTCTGCGACGCCGGCCCGCACCACCAGGGCCGCGGCGACCTGTTCGGCCCGTACGTCGCGGACATCGACTGCGACGAGTACAGGTCAGTGAGCGTGCTGTAGTACACTGATGTAGCTCGGGCCACGCGACCACGCCGCACGCCACGTGGCTGTGCGCCTTCTGCGACGCCGGCCCGCACCACCAGGGCCGCGGCGACCTGTTCGGCCCGTACGTCGCGGACATCGACTGCGACGAGTACAGGTCAGTGAGCGTGCTGTAGTACACTGATGTAGCTCGGGCCACGCGACCACGCCGCACGCCACGTGGCTGTGCGCCTTCTGCGACGCCGGCCCGCACCACCAGGGCCGCGGGGACCTGTTCGGCCCGTACGTCGCGGACATCGACTGCGACGAGTACAGGTCAGTGAGCGTGCTGTCCGTATGTGTCTAGTACAGTGATATAGCTTGGGCGACGCGACCTCGCTGCTCGCCACGTAGTTGTGTGCCTTCTGCGACGCCGGCCCGCACCACCAGGGCCGCGCCGAACTGTTCGGCCCGTACGTCGCGGACATCGACTGCGAGGAGTACAGATCAGTGTGCGTGCCTGTCCGTATGTGTCTAGTACAGTGATATAGCTCGGGCGACGTGACCACGCCGGAAGCCATGTGGCTGTGCGCCTTCTGTGACGCCGGCCAGCTCCGCTAGAGCCGCGGGGACCTGTTCGGCCCGTATTACTGTAGCTATTGCGACGTTACAATCACCCTGTTGCGACGTGCGTATGTGTGGGCTAACGCTTATGAACAGATATTGTATGGCAGACGATTCGTACGCGCACGTACATTGTTTAGATATTCGCTCAACGTGCGAAAATATAAATGACAGATAGAGAACTGATAGTGGCTATGATCATTCGTCAACTATTTTACTTTTGAATTATCTTTGGGAATGAAAAATGATAACTAGTCATCAGTCGTCATTAATTAATTAATTTACTTACGACATAACTTTTGACTGGATGATGACATTCGTCGTAAAAGTGTCACAATTTTAATTTAATTTAATTTTGTTTTTGCTGAGAACGTAGAGTTATAACCATTGCTCTATCTATCCGATACTTATTTTTGACTTCATCTAACCTATAAAAAAATAGTGTCGTTGGGTCGTCTCCTATTCTTCAACTTTGTCAAAGATCGGTAACAATTTCTACTGTCGTGTGATTATATCACGTGTGTAACCACCAAACGCGTATTTCCAGGGCGTTGGACGAGGCGTCGCGGCGTCGCTTCGAGGTGCGGCCGAGCGGCGGCGGCGGCGGCGGCGCGGAGGTGTGGTTCCACGAGGCGTGCGGCGTGTGGGCGCCCGGCGTGCTGGCGGCCGGCGCGCGCCTGTGGGGGCTGCCGCCCGCCGTGTGGGCGGCGCGCGCGGCCAGGTGCGCGCACTGCTCCAAACAGGTACGTGCTTGTGTACACTTAAGATTGAGGTTTGATGTGCATACGTGTGTACACTTAAGGTTGATTGAGGTACGTGTGTACACAGAAGGTTGATTGAGGTACGTGTGAACACTGAAGGTTGATTGAGGTACGTGTGTACACTGATGGTTGATAGAGGTACATCGGGAGGGAGGATCGTGGTGATTCGTTCGATGTAATATACACTGACTTTAGCAAAGCCTTCGACAGGGTTAATCACGAAATATTGCTGCATAAACTTGCATCTGCTGGAATTGCCGGCATCTTCCTTAACTGGTGCAAGTCATACCTTACAAATAGACAATCATTAGTTGTAGTGGGTGGCCATAAATCTAAACCTTTTACTGCCTTATCTGGTGTTCCGCAAGGGTCCCATTTGGGACCGTTGCTTTTTAACGTATTCATTAACGACATTGGGAGTGTCTTTCAAAGTTCAAAGTTCTACATTTTTGCAGACGACGTAAAATTTTTTAGGACTGTAAATTCATCTGAGGAGGCACTTTTGCTACAAAAAGATCTGGATAATATGTTCATGTGGTGTAGATTGAATGGAATGGGGTTAAACACGGATAAATGTCAGGTTGTTCGTTTTAGCAGGAAGAAACACTTACCAACTAGATGTTACTACATAAATGGGGTACTTCTAACTGAGGCAAATAATGTACGAGACTTAGGCGTAATCCTTGACAATAAATTAAGATTTAACCTACACATAGACAATATCGCCAATAAAGCTTTCAGAATGCTAGGCTTCGTTTTACGTAACTGCAAAGAATTTAAAAGCCCTAAAACTAAAATAGCAATCTACACCTGTCTTGTACGTAGCATCTTAGAATATTGCAGTGTTGTGTGGAATCCACATTATGACATTTATAAGAAAAGATTAGAGAGTATACAGAAACGTTTTGTATGGCATTTGTCATATAGTTGTAATTTAGCTAAGACATTGCCAAATTACAATGATCGTTTACAACATTTCCGTTTGACTTCTTTGAATCATCGTAGAGAGCTGCTGGATATCATGTTTCTGTATAAACTAATAAATTACTGTTGTGATTCTTCTAATCTTTTGTCTAAGATAAATATATCTATACCTAGGGTTTTGCCGAGATTTAGGAAATATTCTCCTTTTAGTGTGAATCAAGTAAAATCGAATTTGGGTCATAATGCCCCATTGCATCGAATACTAAACAGCTACAATAGGATTCACAATGTAAATACCATAACTGCCCAAAGAAAAGTGACAGAGAGCTCTGTAAACAGTCCCGATACAATAGTAGATGTAGATATTTTTTCTAACTCCTTTCTTCAGTTTAAGAGATTAGTGTCTCAGGCACTACTTTAATGTTGAATAAACAATTATTTATTTTTAATTAACCAATTTTTATCTAAAATACTAATATAATATTTGTTAATTTGCTAATTTAATGTCATAATTAATTATTATTCATACTTATTATATTTTTACATCAATTTCAATTTTATATATTCATAATTTCTATTATTTAATTCAATTGTATATTTGTTTCTTATTTTTCTAATTTTTAATGTATAATGTCATTGTAATTTGCGCCTATAATTGAGGCTACACTTAACATGTATCTTTTTATTGTATAATATGTTATTTCGATGTATCAGTGTTTGCTTTGTTGGTGCAATAAATAAATAAATAAATAAATAAATACATGTTTACACTGAAGGTTGATTGAGGTACGTGTGTACACTGATGGTTGATTGAGGTACATGTGTACACTGAAGGTTGATTGAGGTACGTGTGTACACTGAAGGTTGATAGAGGTACGTGTGTACACTGAAGTTTGATTGAGGTACGTGTGTACACTGAAGGTTGATTGAGGTACGTGTGTACACTGAAGGTTGATTGAGGTACGTGTGTACACTGAAGGTTGATTGAGATACGATGTAATAATAATAATACTCTTTATTGTACCAAACAGTAAAGATAACATAGAACACAAAAATTTAAATAACAATACAAAAGGCGGTCTTATCGCTAAACAGCGATTTCTTCCAGACGACCTAAAGGTATGGAGTTATAGTAAGTGATAAATATAGAAAGGTGAGGTGCACTAAGAAAAGTTTAGGTAGATAATCAACAAAAACAGAGCTAAAGAATAAATAAACAGTCAATGATAGCAATGAACTGATAGGAGAGAGACTACATAAGATGAAGAAACGGGATACCGGAAAAGCATAATTATTAAATAAGAGTAAAGAGGGAGTTAGAGTTCAAGGTAGTAGGATTTTACGAGATTTTTGAAAGAGTATAAAGATTGTGCTTTTCGAATAGATACAGGAAGGGAATTCCATAGACGGATAGCTAGAACAGTGAAGGATTTTTTGTAGAAGGAAGTTGAGTGGGGAGGAGTGAAGAGAGAAAGGTTTTCAGTGGAGCGAAGAGATCGGTCATGGGATAGGTGAAGAAATTGGAAACGTTGCTTGAGATATTGAGGGAAAGTCGGATTAAATAGTATACAGTAAAGAAGAGACAGAATATGAGCATTTCGGCGAAGGCGAATTGGGAGCCACTTGAGTTTAGTGCGATATTCAGAGACATGGTCATATTTTCGTAAACCAAATATGAACCTTATACACAAGTTTTGAAGACGCTTAACAACGACAATAAGTTTTACTCCAGGTCGAAATATAAGTCAGATCCGCATTAATTGTTGTGATGGCACTGTGTAAGTTGGTCAGAGTGGCATGACTATAAATTTGTAAATCGTCTGCATATAGATGGTAGAGCGAAGTGAGATGGAGACTAATAGAATTAATGAAAATGGCAAAGAGGAGAGGAGACAACACGCCACCTTGTGGTACGCATGCGTATGTCGTCCGTGATTTTCAATAGGGCAGTAGCCGTACTGTGACCTGGACGGAAACCGGATTGCAAAGGATTTAATAAGGCATGATTGGAAATAAAGGAACTTAGTTGTTTATGTATAAGGCGCTCAAGGACTTTGGACAGAAAAGGAAGTATGGAAATGGGTCTAAAATGGGAGACATCGGAAGGATTAGGTTTTTTAGGTAAGGGGATAACATGAGCATCTTTCCAGGAAGATGGAAATAAAGTATTACGGATGGAACTATTTAGGATGGACGTAATATGAGGAAGCAGTATGTCAAGGAGAGGTACGATCATCTTACGGCTAATGCAATCACTACCGACCGCATTAGATGGTATAGACAGTATTGCACTCTCAACATCACGATCGGAAAATTGACTAAATGAAAATAAAGAAGAGTTTGGAATGGGAATACGTGAAAGGTTATTTAGGGTTTGTGCTTTAGTTTCGCTATCAAATGTATGATGTACCCCCGAGGTACGAGGTAATAATGGGTTGTACCTCCATACGGGCTTACATGCAAAGCCCGTCTGGGGGTACAACCCATTATTGCTGCTGGGTACGGGTCTTTTCTCAAAATTAGAGAGTTTTAGGCTGTAGACCACCGCGCTGGCCAAGTGCGAATTGGTGGACATCACACACCTCCGAGAACTTTTTTTTTAAAGAACTCTCGGGTGCGTAGGTTTCCTCACGATGTTTTCCTTCGCCGAAAAGCAGTGATAATTAATTTCTAATACGCACATAAATCAGTGGTGCGTGCCTGAGTTTGAACCTCGCACCTCCCTATTGAGTGAGCAAGTTTCAACCATTAGGCTATCTAAATATTTAGGAATATTTATATATTATAGAAATAGGAAATATTTTATGTACTTGAGGATAGATATCATGGCAGTGATTAGAAATGCGTTCAGAGTGGAAATGACACGTTAATATCGTACCACTAAACATGAGCATGTACGAGCACTGTAAAATACACACTGCTTTATTCAAATAGATACATAAATGTGTTCACAAAAGGCTCGTTTCCATTGGTGAGTTTGCCCTCTATATCAAACAACTGCCATGTCGAAATATGAACACGAACTAGTTGTTTATATTAAGTAATCTGGGACCTACAGTGATCGTCTGTACAGTGATCGTCTCTGCCAGTTGATACCGCCTTAGGTGGCATTGCATCCACAACATATTCAGTTGAGCGTCGTTTACTTAGACGCCTGTTGATCTGATAGCTGATTTTTTATTACGAATTCAAGCATCAAACTATTAGGCTCCTATACAAGATCGACTGGCGACTTTGAATGCCAACCTGATGTAACTGAGCTCTTAGAATTTCATGACAATTATTATTATTATTTTATAATAATGAAATAATGAAGAAACAAACGAGCAGGCAGTCCACCTGATGGTAAGTGGTCACCAACGTCCATAGACATCTGTAAGCAACCTCACATAGAACAGCTTCTATCTGAAGTTAATTACAGATGCGTTAGTACTCCCAAGGATTAGGATAGTCGCCTCATATAAAAGTGTGCCGGCAACCATTACCTTTTCATCGAAACGCAAGGAATACTTCACGTTAGAAATAGGTGTGGCGGTGGTGCCTCCCCGGTCGAACTATACTGGTCCTACCACCTTTAAAATTACACGTAACGATGACGGTTCGAATGTTAAATGTTTTTTTTTGTTTTTTGTATGAAGTAGCAAACGAGCATGCAGTCTACCTGATGGTAAGTGGTCACTGCCGCTCATGGACATCTGTAATCAACTTCATACAGAACATGGGTTCTATCTGAAGTTAAGCAAGCATAGATGCGTTGCTACTCCCGAGGACTATGGTCGCCACATATAAAAGTGTGCCGTAATACACACATAATGCAATCTTATTTGCAGGGCGCGTCAGTGGCGTGCGCGGCGCGTGCGTGTCGCGCGCGCGTGCACCTGCCGTGCGCCGAGCGCGCGCGCTGGGCGCTGCACGCCGACTACCGCGCGCTGTGCCCGCGGCACGCCTAGCGCCCCGCGCCGCCGCCGCGCGCCGCCACCCTCTGCCAGTAGCCGCCGACGATGACACACCCTCCCCCCACCGCCCCGCGACCCCGCATCGCGCACGTCGCACCAGTGGCGTCTGCTGACTCACCTTAGCGATGGTCGCCTGCATCTCTGTCAGCGTCCAGTAGGCACCGCGCTGATTGTAACCCTACTCTCCCGCACCGCGCCGACATCGTCACTAAGTGGCACCGACGACGTTGTAAGGAATGCTTCCCAGTAGAAGATTGTTCCAGAGACCTGTTAGTGACCAATAAAAGGCGCCCCACGCTCGTGCCTTCGTTGTCTACTGGGAAGGGTCGCTCATCGAACTATGTGACATCTACGTGGCGTCCCACTAACGCTTTTATCGACTACCATTAGACGGGAAACGTCACCGAACTACATTAGGTGCCCGGTCAAACATCGTGTGTGACGAAAGAGACGGGTTATAGGACCATGCTGGATGCCCATTCAAACATTATGCCACTGGGGGGAGGACTGTTGGAGTGTGGACGGATTAGACAAGACATATGTATGTGCGATTATAAACAATACGGGACGTTATATGTGGCTAAAACATAGTGATAGTGACGGACAGTGCTGGATTGGAAACTAACTGTGCTATATCATGCTCGGAATTGACGGTGTTCGATATTCATCTGCTGATACAAAGAAGTTTTAGTAGCTAATACCTAAATTGTACATAACTATTAAATTAATTAATATGAACTTCTGATGTAAGTTTTATATTGTCTGTTAAAATCCTTAAATCTATTTCAACACTATTATTATTTTTATTAACTACCAATTATGTAAAGTACCTATACCAATGTCGTATTCATGATACAGCACAATAGGATATCAATCCAGTGCATTCGGAATGCTTGTTTGCATAGCACAAACAATACTCAAGTGACAATTAACATTGCAGTCCTACACTTAGCCAACGGACGTGTCTTATACGCAACTGAATGTTAAATGAACTAGTTCGTACAATCTGATGTCCGAATCTCTTGTTACCGATGGACAGAAGTGATCGAGAACCAGCGATGTGAGCGCTTTTAACTTTAAGTATGTGTACAGAGATTAAAATTGAAGAGACATTAATGTTGTTTACTTTAAGAATTGAGCGTTATGCGGTATTATGTCGCGCGGCGTCGACCCGACGTCGCCACGATGGTGTTCTGATGCCTATCTGCCGAGACCTGCCCAAATCCAGGATAGATAATAGTTATTTAACTGGACTCTACGTCCACTATACTAATCGGTCAACTATTGGTGAGCTAAAGTTCTTGTGTATCGCGTTTCGATCAGACTTTATACGTGCGAAATGAACTTATCATAGATTAAATCGAGATCGCCCGCTCTAGACGTTGAAATGATTAATGTATTATAGGTGAATTGTAGATAAATTTCTTTGTTAATGTTTTAGAACTAATTTATTCTACACTATCTGAAATCATTACATATATGTACAGAGTATTTACGATATACACTAGTGAAATATGGTGAAAATATTGTAAGCTATATGCAACTGGATAATGGGTTATATGTGTAAATATAGCGTTAATGTAAATAGCAGTCGAATGCATCAGAACACCGTTTACATGAAAAATTGTAACATTATAATCAAGGTGAAATTACAGTATTTCGTACCATACAATATGATATGCATTAGGGGTTACATTGGGTACCATAATATATGTTTACAATAAATGTAATATAACGAGTACCTAGTTACATTCATCAATGTCACGTAAAATGTGTTGTTGTAGAGATATTTTGCTATTTGATTTTCCTGATGATGAACGAGATTGTTCTCACCTGTATATTTAAAATCTTATGCATATGTTAGCGAATCATCAGCGCATTCCACTAGACAATCTAGTAAATGGCCTACTCACTTTGTGCATTAGAATGAGACATAAATCCGATCACGGTCATTCACGTAGTTTAGTGGAACGTTTAATGTAACTCATTCTGGCAACACTATTTTTTATTGAAAACAATTGTTATTGATTAAAAGTGCATATTGTGTAATAATATTGTAAAGTAAAATATTGTATATTGTGTTGTACAATAACATATACCGCCAATAGAAACATTTAAGATTTTAATCCATGCTTAGTATTTTATCGATACATTAATCAGATTTTAAAATGTGTTGTCAGAACCCCGTTTGTATACTTCATTTTTCTTAAAATTATAATTAAAAAACGGGATCACTTACCTAGGGGATATGTTGAATATATATTAATCTAAATTTTAAAAATTAAATGTCTTTAATGAAAATGCATGTGTGTTGCATTGATACATGATGTATATCAATGGTAATTTAAAATACTGGCAACTATGTTTCATTTATTGTAAACCATTTAAATGTAACTCTTGCTATTCAATATTTTTTGTGTATATGTAACGATGCAGCGTGATATTAAAGTAATGAAAGTTACATGATGTGTGATGAGTATATTTTATATAACTCGTAACAACTTGTTTAGTTGCCATCTTAGAATGAGAACTAGTCTAAATAGTATCTTGTGATTAAAAAAAAATATAAAAAATGTTTTTGGGTCTAATGAAAATTTACAATATAATATAGCTGCATAGTAGTAAACGTTGAACGGGTATCAAGTAGGTATGTCTTGTCTATAGTATTTCCTAAATGGAACAGGAAATGGAAACTTCGCGCGATTTTTAAAAAAATAATCTTTTAAAATATTGTTTTTGCGGTCTTTTGGCTTCTTGCCTTTCAGCCCTTATTACATTAAAGTTTCAAAACTGATTAAGGGACGTTCAGTAGGTTCGTAAAATATCCACAAAAAACAAATCTGTTGAAAGTTAATACATTTAAACTACATCAGTTTGCTTTGCAATATAAAAAATACCTTGTGAAGTTGTGGTAAATTTTACCGATGTCGAAAAGAAATCAGTAAACAATTTACTTTAAAAAAAAGATTATCAATAGAGATTAGACAATAGGCACTATGCTTCTTTACATTTAGCAGTAGATATGTATTTAGAAATACTAGTTCTGTTGTGCTGGAAAACATAAACTTATGCCTTTTTTAACTTCTGCAACCTCATTTCCTTCGTTTCTATTTTCTTGAAAGTCCCGTTTAAATTGCCTTTTCGACTGTTATGAATGAATTATACCTGTATAGATGAACTGAATTTTAAATTATATTCGACAAATATAATATATTTTAACGACTTATATTTAGTATTTAGGCTGGCTTTTGAATTCAAACACTTGTTGTCATGTAATTATTTTTTTTGGCACAAGTCTATCTCAAAAAAGTACATACAATATGAGTACTTATATAAGTATTGCAACAAACTTATTACCAGTGAAAAACCAGACGAAATAATGTTTTTGTAACCTAAATTTTTAGTATTTACTTTATTTTAATCTTATATTTTATGCTGAAATACTAAAATTATTCAAGAATTTCTACTCGATACTCGTTCTACGGTCGTACATGTGGTGATCGTACTGCATTGTTATCGATGGGTTTCACACTGATCGTGTAGAATTATGTTGTTAAATGTAACTTTTCTGTGAAAATAAATACGCTTAAATTTTAACTCGGAAATCGAATTTCAATTTTCATGCGATTTTGTCACACTCCAAACAAGAATTTCAGCTCTACCTAATTTTAGAAATACTTTAGCAAAATGCTTGTATTATTGTAATTTAATCTGCTAAATTGCAGCCTTATTCCTATGTACTTAATTTGATTACGACATATTGGTAAAAGAGAAAGGAATCTAATAGCAAAATAATCGTGCATAAGACAATGCCGTTTCTATTTATACATTTTCCTACTCGTATTGAGGTTACTTCAACATCACTAAATAACTTTTATTTTATTCAGGATTAATAGTGTCTGTCTTCGTTTCTGGAAAAAATATCCCATGACCTTTTGATCATGTAATAATAAGTAAAATTTTGATGAAACAAATAAGAAAATAAAGATTAATATTTGCAGCAATTTGTTCTGAAGAATAAAAACCATGTCACGCATTTCTATTTTTATATATTTATGTTCATATCAAATGCGAAATGTCGTGAAGGATTTTTGTCTCTCGTTTAATCTGTGCGGGTGTGAATCGTAATCCTAAAAGTTTGAACTAGTTGAAGTCCATATCGTCAGTGGAAAGAAAATAATGCTAAAGCGCCAAAATAGAATTTGTGGGAAATGAGGTTTGAAGTTGTTTTTTCCAGAATAAAATCATGTTATCTTCATTTTTGGTGGAACCATGTTGAGTAGTATGAACTCCCAACAAAAATTAAGGTGACATGATTTTTTGTCTGTAAAAAACAACTTCAAAACCTTATTTCCCACAAATGCTATTTTTACGCTTTAGCATTATTTCCTTTCCAATGACGTTATAAAAGTGCGAAATGTACAATAGAGCAAGTATGAGTCGACTATGATACATTTGACAAATTGATGTGCTCAGCAATACAACTACAAATTATTATGTTGATCTTCGCCTGTACGCGTGACGACATTTACTCACGCCGTGTGGCACGCGTGACTGGAAAAATAGATCAAAAGGAAGGATGCAAATTACCCGCGATAAGAAAAATGCCCTTAACACAAATGAATACATTATTTTATTTGGTATTGAGACCTTACTCATATTGAATAAGCTCTTTATCGATAAAAATAGGCCACCTAAATTTAATAGCTTAAAGGTGGAGGTGGAAGGATTGGTGCAGGTTGAATGAAAATGACGTTACCTTTTGTAACGTTTTGGTGGAAGAATCAGATAAATTTTAGTAAAAACTATAAATATACGCTTTTGTTCAATTTTTTTATATGAACCGGAGAAAATAAATTTCGGAGATTCCGTTACATACACACGAACCCAAGCTAATAAAAGCGTGTTAAAAATGGAAGAGTTATGTGGTAAGAGATGGGAAATTAAGTTTAAGAACGTAGTACAAAATTAAACACATTTTTGCTATTTATTTCGATACCCAAAATATGTTAAAGAATCGTCCGCTACAAACATCTTTTATTTGTTAATCTTTATTTGTTTATATTACGAAAAAAATCATAATAAAAGATTTTGTTACTGGGCAGGTTTCTGGCACATGATTTAGCAAGAGCTTTTTAGAACAATAAAACAAGCCGAATGAAGCCTCTTTTTTAAATATTAAAATCGAAGTTTTAATTTAAAATAAAATTCTTATAATATAAGTTGTTAACTTGAACAATACTTTAGCCTGGGTAGTTATCCATCATAAGACGCACGAAAATTACGATAAATAGATACCTACTCGATAATCGCATGAAAATTGGAAGCTCCTTTATTCATAATTAACCTGTGTCCATTTTAGCTGTTATTAAACGTTAATCAAAACGTTGGGAGTCAAATCAGTGACGGACGGACTAAATTGGATTCCCGTAGTTGCGTTTAAAAATGTGTACTTTAATACCAGTGAATAGAAAATAGACTGTATGTAGAGAATACTAAGGTACAAATTTATCGTAGAAACAATCAGGCCAGTTAATGTTTTAAAAGTGCGTTGGATACGAGCAGGAGCTGAGAATCGGAAGGTCGGAACATCCCAAGCCATCATAATATTGTAAGTTTTTTTTTAATCACTTACGGCAAATGATTACTTTATTAAGTATGTAATTGTTATAAATTATATTTATCATGACATAAGCAAATTGAAATACAATATGTTTAAAACGTATACCATCTTTTATTTAACACTTTTTATAGGCTCTCGCCTACCTATTTGCATTAGGGGAAACGACCATAGAAGTATTATGAATTTCAACTTTACAAAATGCTAACTTAAATAAAATCGTTCCTCGTGTGAATACTGTTTCATAAAAACAAAATAATAATAAACATTTACAAATATAAAAAAATGGTGCAAATATATGTAAAAAGACTACATGGTTAACAAGTCAGTACCCCTGGTGGGACTCGAACCCACAATCCCCGGCTTAGGAGGCCGATGCCTTATCCATTAGGCCACAGGGGCTTTGTAGGCCAGTACAAAATAATGCAGCACAATTGTTATATTAAGTATTTATATCCAGGTTTATTATGTGTTTTTTATAAAAATATTCAACGAAACTGGCTTATAAGCAGATTTTTTGTCCGCGCATACGAATAATTCCCGCTTTATTTTCGGGCGTGATAAAGCACCTTTTTAAAAGCTTTTATTATATCTTGTCAAAGATCACTCTCAAAAAGTATTTAAAATATAACCATATTTTTTAAATATGTAGGTACATAGAAAGGAATCTACAAGAACGATCAAGGTCATAATTAATGGATTTTTAAGGTATTTAAAAGCAATTTGTTAGTGTCCTTAAAATATATCAAAAATAATAAATAATGGTATTTATATTGGATAAGTTGTCTGTATTTATTAAAATACTAACAAATAATCATATCTCAATTTCACTTAAATGCATTTTACAGTCATAAAAGGAACACGTGGCGACCGAAGAAACTTCGGCGGAATCTCGGAAGCTCCAATCGGCTCCATACGCAATGCTGTCATGCTCTAAATATTCGGCTAGAACTGATAACTCATTTTCATTCCGCAAAACTCTGAATCCACCGTACATGCAGGCCGCTAAAATGACGCTGCTGCGGCGAGGATGCCACTTCAGGCGCCACACGCCACCGCCGACGTCGGTTTCTGTTATGCTGCGTTTTAGGTGCCTTGTGTCACATAGTCGTACTTTTTCGTCATAACTGAAAGTAAAGTGAGATATGTATGTATACGTACTTATTAACGTACTTTTGTGCCCTAGCATAGATCATAGATCTAGCAATTTACATAATTAACAAAAATCTATTTTTAACGATCCACGTGGCGGGGCGGGTAACATATCGGTCTGACGCGCAATGAGTCCCGGGTTCGATTCTCGAACAGACAGGTACCTGAATGATGAGTTTAGATTCATATTCTGGGTCTGAGTGCTTGTGTATTCGTCTTGTGGGGCTATGAGCGTAGAAAACGTGTATTTTTTTAAACTCTAATCACCCTCTAGAGTTTTTATTACCAAATTTACATATTTAAATTATAATAAAAATATTGTTTTTATAATAAAAACAACCTGTAAGAGTATAGTCGTAAATGAACTTTATAATAAGGTACCTTACATATCGCTGCTTGGATTGAATAACAAAATACAAAAACTCAAATTTTACACAAGATCCAATGTTACCTCATTACTTTTTTTGTCTTATTGTTTTTTTTTTATATATCTGATATAAGTAGCAAACGAGCATGCAGTCCATCTGATAGTAAGTGGTCAATGCCGCTCATGGACACCTGTAAGCAACTTCAAATAGAACAGGTAATAGGACTTCAGATAGAACATCTGAAGTCAACCACAGATGCGTTGCGACTCCCGAGGACTACGATGGTCGCCTCATGTGAAAGTGTGCCGGCAACCACACCCTTCCAACGAAACCCAAAAAAATGCTTTACGCTAGAAATAGGTGCGGCGGTGGTACTTCCCTGGTCGAACTACACTGGTTCTTCGCCCTACAAATTAATGAATAAATTTAAAATAATAAAACAATAGATAGTAGGTATAGTTTAAGCACCGAGTTTTCGATTGAAGACCTATTTGGCTAAAACTGTATCACTGTCACTATCTTAAAATATATTTTTTAAAATTTGCATCTATTAAGGCAAATCAGTACCTAATGTGTTATATAATATAACACAACATAATATAACTTATATTGCATATAGGTATAGCAAAGTACCAAACCTGCCCGTCAGTAGTTGATGTTCCACCTCGACGTGGGATCTGACCGCCGTTACGCCGGCTTCATGCGACCGGTTGCTTATCACCGACTCTGGTACTCTTAGGTCAAAACTCTTGAAGACACAATCATCGCCACCTTACAGAATAATTTGTATTAAAACAAACAAGGATTGTTTTCATGTTTTACTCACAAACATAGTTTTAATTCAGCCCGCTTTAGCTCCCCTATAAGTGAGTGTTTTATGTTTATTTATTGGAGACTTCATCAATTCATAAGATGAGTTGAAATATATAAATCGTCGGTGAACTTTAAAATTAATAAATAGAAGAAATAGAAAATAAAAAAACAAAAATGTTACATCTTTACAATTAAAACACAGTTGTTCTAAACTTTTTAATATGCATAAAAATGTTTCTTAATTTAATAGTAATGTGTAGAAACAGCCGATATGTAGAAATGAGCAGTGATAGCCTAATGGTTGAAACTTGCCCTCTCGATCGGAAGGCCCGGGGTTCAAACCCAGGCCACCACCACTGATTTACGTGAGTATTAAAATAGTAATTATCACTGCTTTTCGGTGAAGGAAAACATCGTGAGGAAACCTACACACCCAAAGGTGCTTTAAAAAAAGTTCTCGGAGTAGTGTGAAGTTCACCAATTTGCACTTGGCCAGCGCGGTGGACCATGGCCTATAACACTCATTCCGAGATAAGACCCGTGCCCAGCAGTGGGACAATAATGGGTTGACGACGTGTAGAAACTAGAAAATATTACAATTCATATACCTGAATAAAATATATTCGAATCCCAGTAATTAAATGCTGCAATCCATGCTTCAAACTCATGTGCCTTCCAGGTGTCAATCTTCTGTAATGAATCTTCAACTATTTTCCACAAAGAAATACTTCCCAATGAGTCACTCACTACTAGACAAGGCTCATCTGAATGCTCTTTATTTGATGACCAGTCAATAGAGAGGGCTAAAACATTCTCTCCTACAGAAACATCGATCCATAATTTTAAATTTAACGTACTTTCTTCCACTAATCGGTACAACTGTACGTAACCGTCGGATGTAACAGCCGCTAAGACTGCAAAGCCTTGTATAGTGTGATAACACCATTTCTGGTCTAGAATGCCTGAAGAGTTAATGGTTTGTAAAGGTGTTACTTCAGTAGAACCTTTGTCGAATTTGAAAAGATATATTCTGCCCAGTCTCTTCTGTTTCGTTTCTTCTTCGCCTAAAAGGTTAAAAATGGGTTGTGTGTAGTTAAATTAACGTAAGAACTTTAAATTCCTCAGTAGAACCTATACCTACACTTAATACATTATTGTTCTCAGAAATTGCTTTGCATTGCTTGCTTTGAACGATTGTGTCGGTAAAAGTAACGTGAAGTTTTACAAACACCTACTTAAATATACATATACACCTCTTTACAACCGTTAACAACGTTACCTGTGTTAAAACAGATTTATTGGGATGCCAATTATTTTATACATTTCAATCCAATAGTATTTGCTTATCCTGAAGACTGGGACAGGACGCTTTAAAGTTAATATTATGCACCTTCGTCTGTCTTCTCCAGCTGGTAAGTCCCGCAGACCAGCACATCGTGGAGCGGTGCAACAGGACACCACTCTACGGAGTCTGCGCTGTATCCGGTGTCCCACCGCCATTTGCAAGACCAGCTCACCGCCATTTAAGCTGTACATAACCAATTAACCATATTGACTATTCAGTGTGTTAATCAAAATCATTTTGATAAAGATAAAGTCAATTAAAAACCTCTTTATAATTATTATGTGGACGCTTTTAATTGACTTTATCTTTGTTGATGTACACATATTTTATATTTTTGATATTTTTAACGAGACGAGATATGTTTTACAACCATCATAACTGAAAATATAAATTAAAAAATATTGTCAAATCGCTGTCCTACGGAATTGTGTACCCAAAGCTCTGACAGCATTCACTAAATTGCCAATTTTTTTGCCTATTATACAGGGTGGCCAAAAAGTCGTGGATCAAACGCAACTAGTCGCTAGATGGGGTCATCAGCAGCAAAAAATTGTTCTACGGGAGGTCCTTAAGTTTAACCCTGCAGGGGTTTTACCTTTTCAGAATCCTTATTAAATGCGCCAAAACTTGTAATACAGGGTCACTTTTCGGTATAGTATTTTTTTGTCACAGTGAGGTCCGAAATAAATAGAAAGTTATGATTTGAGAAAGTAATTTGTGTTAAAACTTCATATTGTCTTTAATTAACCCCATAAACAACCATAATTAGCCTGTCTAACGCAAGGTCACATTAGTACCGATCTAGTGAAAATTATGAAAAAGATACAGGATGTATAATTTTTGGAATTTTAATAAGAATTAGTTAAAAAAGTAAATTTTCTTATTCAAAACGAAATATAACTCTGCAGGGGTTGAAGTTAAAGATGTCCCGTTTGTTAAGTTACATTTCATCCACGACTTTTTGACCACCCTGTACAGGCATGATTAGATAATAATACAGATTTCGAGGTAAAGCCCGAGGTTTTTTATATTATTTTATATGATCTGTTGAGAATTATCGAGCGTGGAAAATTACGTATATAACACATGAACTATACACATAGACTTCACGGTAAGAAACGAGCTAATTTTTTCTTGCACCACTATAAATTATACATGATTCTAATCATTATGATAGCAAAAAAATGTTATTTAAATTATTATCTAGAAGAAATTTTAAAATATTGAGAAATGAACGCATTAGTAATATACGCTTATAAATATGAAAATGAGGATGTAATACATTAGGAATTACTATGTCCTCATCTAAAATTATATAAATTCATCAAACAAATGTCTACTTGGACGACTTCGAACCCGGAACCCGGAGCTCTCTGTGTCAGCCCAGTATGGTAACCGTTCTACATTGACTATAAACGTATTCAGGGTTAAAGTAAGAGTTTTTATTGATTATACTGATGTTTGTTAAAAGCAACAAAGGAAACTGACAAACAATAGACAAATGTTATTTAACATAGATTTTTTAATAATTAATTCAATAACTCTACCATATTTGTGTGTAGATTCATGGGTGTGGCTATGAAGAGCGTGAGTATGTATTAACATTAAATTAACATCCTTTGACATCTCTCGACCACCTGCGTGGCGCAGCGGTTACCATACCGGTCTGACGCGCAATTAGTCCCGGGTTCGATTGTACTACGGGTCCCTACTGTAGGGCTATGAGTGTAGAAAGCGTGTATCTTCAATATTTTTCCTATGAATAAGAGATATTTTGTGTACTATTAGTTTTTTTTTTAAACCGGATACGAAAATGTGGATCATAAGATATTAATAGATAATAGTAGGTACCACTCATAATATGTAATATATTATTCCCTTTCAACTTCGAAGTATCTACAGGAAAACTAAACGTGGGGTAAAAAGAAAGAAATAAAACAACCATTACTATTTTAAACCCATATAATTATCTATATTTATAATAAAAAATAAGTCCATACGTGAATAAATACGGTATACTAACGCTTACATCGAACAGTTACAAATTTAACATATACTTATAATCCGTTTTACATGTTTAACGCACGTCTACTAAATCTCTAAAATTTGTACTGCATTATGGTTCGTCACTTACAATTAGTTTGGGGGTTTGCGGAAAGGTATATGGTAAACTCTGCTTATCCTTAAGGTAACAGGGTATAAATTGGTACTAATTTGTCACTACGCCAAGGCTGCTAAGCCAGCAATCCATTGAATTTTAAAATTAACGATAATAATTCAGAAATGATACAAGTGTCTTTTTGGAATATATTAATCTGTTATTCTAATCGGTGTAAGTTATCCTGTAAGCTATAAATAATAATTATTGTAAATTGTATTGTATTATGTCCTCTTTTCTGGGTACAATAAAATATATTATTGTAATCCATGGAGGAAATTTATCAGGCCAATAAAGTAAACGAAATAAAATATATTTATCCCAAGTGGGTTAGGCACAGCTTGCGGCTCACAAGACAGTACACATTCATATTTAATTTATTCCAAAAAGGTATAGATTAGCCACTATAATTGTAGCTTTAAATAGGCGTAAAAGCTATGAAATTGCAAGGAATACCACCATTTTTTAAATCACAAAGTAATTACTGCCGGCTAGCAGCTAGACGTGTAATGCTTACAGCTTAAACATCGAATCGTATATCTTTTATATATAGATAAACATATAACTCATTCATATTTGGATATCAAATATGAACAAATCATTCATGTGTATAGGAAAATCCGATATAATATAAAAATTCAATTGAAATGGACTTCAGGACATTAACATTCAAGTAAGTACTATTCATTAATGGTAACTTATTTTATATCTAATAATTAAAACTATTTCGTAATTTCTCCTTAAGGCTAGTTATACGCTATCAAGTATACTTCAACGGCAGTTGGACCGACATCTTAACTATTATATCGTTTTAAACTGATTAAAATGCGGACTCGGTAATACAAACGTTTTTTAAACCGCTTTAAAAAAGCCCCAGTACAAAATTATGAAAATTCGTAAATATATACTATTTAAAATATTAATTTTAAAACAACACGATTACAATACACAATGTGAAATGTAATTTAGATTATGCAGATTTTTATTATATAGCTTTAATTAAATGACGCCAAATGCTACTGATAACGCAGCAGTTTAAAAAACGTTTGTTTACGTTAATTCATTTATCATACACAAACATTGAACTATTGAATGTAGTCATAAGGTGGATTAGATAATTAAATGTAAATTATATACAACTTAAGCTACACAAAATTAATATTACGAAACAAATTCAATGAGCACATTGTCTTACAAACTATAATATCCTATGCTGAGGTCATGTATGAGACTGGCTTCGCTAGGCTGAAGGCACACTGTAATGTCGTGGTGATTAAAATATATGTAACGACTGATTTCAATTTCCAAATATTGCATAAATTAGTATGATTGACTGTTCAAAAAGATATTACACACTTTCTTCATAAGTTGTTTGATCATATGTTGTTGTAAGTATCTTTTAGTGGTCCAAATGATAATATGGACAATTTGCCGACCATTGACTGATCCAGGGGTTGCTAAAGGGGCTTAAGCCCCTCCCCAATCTTTAAGGGAGGCATCTCAGAAGATCCACTAGCCCCTATACCTCGCAAAATCAAAAATCTACAGATTCACAAAAAACTACATCTTTTCGTTTCCACATTTATTTTTTACGCAAACTAAATGCTGGACCTACGCGGCGAACCCATCATCCCATTTCAGTCGCCACGAAATTGATTCTGGGCAGTCAGATATCCAAACCATGAGCTTAATGGTCAGGGTCTGATTATACGCGACAGAAAAAATATGTTTAATCGAGTTATTGATCATTACAGTGCACCTATAGCCTCCCAACACATACAAGTAACAATATCAGCGTCTGACTATGATCCTCCGAACAGCCACACAACAATAATATCACTGCATATTCATATGAGTTCATTATACATGATACTAACTACAAGATGCACACATTCATTTAACTGTTGTCTCCGAATAGTAACACATGTCATTGCTTAAATTACAACATCCATTATTAATGTTAAAATAATTAATATTTTGTTTGCGTTTGAGGTAGATATTCACAATAAATGTTGCGATCACAGCCCGAGTTCTGTCAGGACATAATATCAACTTATTTATCAACTAGTGTATTGTATTGGAAATTAGTCTTCCCAGAGGAGTTACAATGTCTAGCAAAAGATAGATACGTGGATCACTGGGATGTGGTCTTTTTTTGTATTAGTATAATAAAATAATAAATAAATAATGACAAAATAAGATGTAGTATCTTAGAAATAAATACATTTATGATAGAGATGTTTTATGCATATTTACTATAGAATTATGGTAAATACTGCAACTAAAATGTACTATAATATTATTCAAACCAAAAACTTCTACTGGTAATTTTCTTCACAAAACTTATGTACTTTGATTTTTAAACATTATACATATTTGACAGCGCCAATGAAGTACAAAATAATTGTTACTGACAAACGTTTCATATGCAAAAACAATGTACCAAGTTCTTTATTAGTAGGAAGAATTCACAACTGCCAATCACTTAATGTTAATTTATCACTACATTATCAATATGTATTTAGAGAAAGAGTATACATTTTAAAGCAGAGAATGTTCTTTGGGTAATTCATTATAGATACTTGTTATAAAGTTGTTCAAAAATTGTAACCTATATGTTTGCAATGCAATTAAACAATAAAAGTGCCCCAATTTCGTAATTTTGACATCTTAAATTTAATGTCTAAGTACCCTGAATTATTTAATTTGTTTAAATCTAATAATATTAACTCTTGTTAGATAATGTCAATTTATATTTCAATAACATGATTAAAAATGTCCAATGCAAAATTGCAAATATCATTTATGAGCAACTTCCAACTTTGTAATAACTATAATTAAACAAATTTATATTTAAGACTATTATCTCATTTTAAATTTAATTGTATAAATATGGTAATTGGTTAACTAATTCCATTGCTAAGTTAAAGATCTATAAACACATCCTGAGAATTGATGATTATCAGCTAAAAACATGCTCATTAAATGGAAATATCTTAATTATCATTAATAAATATATCTTTTCCTTAATGAGTGGCTTGTATACTTTTCTACGTTTCATTATTGGTAAAACTTATACATATATAAATATAATGACAAATATATAATAAAATTTGGTTACTATTACATGTATGGCTTCTGACTCATTGTGGTCTATCCTGTTATAACCTTCGGTTTGTTAGTCTAGTTGTAAGTGGGCAATAAATTCTCATTGTAACAATAGCTTTAGGTAACGATAGCTTTAGGTATCGTTAAATTGATAGATGACTATGGCATTACAATTGGTATAAACACTAGCAAATATGTGATTTGAATCCGTTGCTAGACCCCAACCATCATTGAGTGTCATATTGAGGTACACTAGAAATTGACTGAGATAACTTATCACAGAGAGTTACTGCCGAGCCGACCGTTCGGTTTCCAACAGACACTCTCTCACGAGAATACGGGCGTGGACGATGCCGCGTTTGAGACGTTCCGCTGAACTGCGGCTGCCCGAGTAACTAGGTCTGACTTCCTTACCCATCTCTTCGATAACGGCTAACAGTTGAGCGTACTTCGACATCCCATTGTCCTTGTCTTTCGACGATGGTGATGCGGCCGGAACTGTTGATATCGTGGCGTGGCTGCTCCCCGAGTGACTCAACTCCTTTTGAATGGCTTTCCCGCTCATGGGAATGGCGGTCACGGTCACGTCGCTCAGCTTCGACTCCACAGCCTGAATGTCCATTGCCTCCATTGCTCTAAAAACGAACATGTTTTGATAACAAAAGAAATCAAACAAAAACGACGATATAACTAAAAACTTACCCTCGGAAACAATAGTAAGGGAATAACGATGACTTTCACAAAAACGAAACGAAAAACGCGCGACGCAAACGTTAAATGATAAAACTTAAATGATAGGAAATGTACAATGTAGGACATACCTAACTCGATCACCTTCAAGTTTCTTTACGACCGTGAATATATTGTATTTGAACACTTATTGTGTAATAAAAGGCGGTTAGAGTATAAAAATGCTGGAATGTATAACGCTATCAACGATTATATTTGAGTTTCATAAATAAAACCCGTATTTTTAATAAACAAAATCGAATTCACCACATTGACAAGAAACATCGAAACATAGATAAAATAGGTGTCACACTAACCATAGAGAAAGAAATCATAGTAGACAGATAATATAAATATTGTACCTATTTTGTACAGTTAAACCAATCTTGGATGCATTTATTTTATTCTATAAAATAAATACGAATCAAAAATTTCAATAGCATAAAACCATTATAATATTACTAAATTGTAAACAATGGAGAATATGCATTTGAAATTAAACTGGAAAGCAACATTTATAAAATCAAAATGGCGTCTGACTTAACAATCTGTCAAGCGGCAAATAAATAATTACTGTCAGTGTCAGTTTGTCAAGTTTGATTGGGGTATCACGGTATCGCTTTTCTTTCCCGTCTTTTTTTAACTATTTTGAGTTTCGTCTCCTCCCCCTGTAAATATAGGTCGTAATCGTGCGGCGTGCTAGGTGTTATGTCGAGGCGGCTGAGGTTGTATGTTTGAAATGTGTGAATGTTTGAATAGTGTAACAATAAGTGGTCGGCGTGAAGTGATTATGCGTTTGGTGGTGGTTTGATCACGATGGCGGAGGAGCGGGCGTCGCGGCCGAACTCGCTGCTGCTGGAGCCGCCGGCGCCCGAGCGGGAGCCGCTGCGCTTCGACGTGCAGCTGGTGGGCGCGCCGCCCGAGGTGGAGCAGCTCGTCAACAACATCAAGCAGGTCGCTGAGGACTTTCTCTATCACTGGAAGACTTTTCCCATCGGTGAGCATTCATATACAAAGTAAAAATTATGACTACGATCTAAAAATAACGAGCTAGTTACTTTTATTCAAAAACGTGATTGTTTTTAGAGTTATCTTATGAAGCTCTCATACACACTAAGAACCTTTACAATAGTAGAGGTTTGTGATAGTTCATGGTCTTCCATGTGTCTGTAAGCAATGTTGATCACACAATACTACATTTGTGCTGTATCTGCATTTTCAACACATATAGAATAATGAAAAATATATTTACCAGTAAGAGCTATGTACTAGAATTCATACAATTCTAGTAATCTAGTACAACTTGTGAACATCTTGACACATTACCATGATTACAACCCTTTTGAAACCTGACCTGAACCTCTATACACAAAAGTATTAAGTTGAAAATATTATCAACCAAATTAAAACTCCCCACCTTTGTAACAGTACTCCCACAGTCCCGGTTCACGGGGCAAGGCAACCGACCCTCAGACATCATAGTAGCACCTCCTTGCGATGAACTGGACGCAGCGGCCCTTGATGCTGGCATGGAGCCACATCCTCTGTCGCCAAAGCAACTCCACTCTATACGAGAGAAGGGGTAAGTGGAATGTTAATGATTGTTATTTTAAAAAGGTTTCATGGTAGTGTAGAACAGTGTTATCTTAGCCAATCTCACGGGATATCGAAAATTATATTCTTAGTTATGAGGAATTGCGAATGGTTAACTTAGGTTAATCATCTCAGTTTTCTAATATATTTAGATATATATTAGAAAACTGAGTCGCATTATATATTTTAAAGGGAATCTATGTGAAGGTGGGAACGATTTGTTTATTAATAAGAAATTTTCTTATTTTATTGAATATTTCTTTTGTTTTTAATTAAGGATTATAATGTAAGGTTCAGTTAAAATCCTTGCCATATCACTACATAGCTTAAAGCAAAGTCGCTTCACGCTGTCTGTCCCTATGTATGCTTAGATCTTCAAAAATTACATTACAGATTTTAATGCAGATCTTTTGCAATAGATAGAGTGATTCAAGAGGAAGGTTTCTATGTATAATACATGCATAATATAGTGGAGGAACACTGATAATTTAAATTTTTTGACTTTTAGGCAGAACAAAGTGTGCCGGGTCAGTTAGTTTTAGATAAAAACTGTATCTCTTCTAAGTGCCGCTGTACATAGAACTCATATTCATCTGGTCCTGTACATATGTGTTCCAGGCATTTAGAGACTATTCTGAGTTGTGTTGATGTAGGGCAGACTAAATTTATTGTCTATACAAAATACAAAATAACTTGTGATTTCACTAGCTACTTATGGACATTATATTTTACTGTCTAATGTGTTTATTCATAAAATAGACCATTATGTATGTAAATATATAAATACTAACAGCTGTATTAAGAGTTAATTTTTAATTACCAAAATAAATTGGTACACACATTTATTGCTGCCCACGGACATCTGTAACCAATTTCAACTAGGGTTTTATAAGCAGTCAATCACAGATGCATTGCTACTCCAGAGAACTAAGATTGCCTCTTGTGAAAGTGTAGTCATTGATTAAATAATACTGATAAAAACTTACGACCTGTGGTAGAAAAGTGAAGCAATCTTTTTGAGTATAAGAACACTCATGTAAAAAATCTAAATTATTGTTTGTAGCAGACAATTGGTACTCAATGCGGCAACATTTACTTTAAGTGATATAGTAATGGAACATACCTTAATTAATGTTTGTGGCAGACAATTGGTACTCTGTGCGCACATACACGGTGTTCACACGAACCCATATAATTTTAATTGTGAGAATTAAGCAGCAAAAAATCTGTGTATCGGGTTTCAAATCATGTTTTATAATAAGATGAGAAATGGTTAATTTAATTAATACCCTTGTTTAACCAGTGCTGTAATTAAATGTAATTTATTTTGAGTTGTAGATTAGAAACCACAATTAATTAATTATAAGCGCATTTAAAATTTAATATTTTATTAATTCACTTTAGATAATTTCCATTTAATGGCCTAAGGTTTGGGCCGATAATTGTATCAAATACATATGTATAAGTCCTCAGAATCAGTCTTCGTATATTATTAATAAGTAACCAAAACAAATTTTCATATTAATAAGTAACGAGATCGAAAAATTTCAGTCTAATTAATATTACGACACTTTATATTTAATGGCGATGAGACCATTATAACATGAATTCCGGTAAACGTAGACAAAGGGTGCATAATAACATCGAATCTAAGGATATTTATAGGTTGTTATCCAATCTGAGTCCTGCCTCCGCGCGGCCAGCGGAGGCGGAGGTCAATCGCATTAGTTGTATTGCATCTCGGTGATCTTATCTCGTGACACGAGATCATCTAGAATACCTCAACGATGTACACAGAAAATTCTAGATGATTATTGGTCGAACAAGTTTGGCTTTCCAAATTAGGTAGTTTGACCCAAAAAACCCAAAACTGATAAAGATCTGTTTGGTTTGACCCAAAACCCAAAAAAAAAAAAATTTGGGATTATGCACTGCAAATCAGGTTGAAATGAAATTAACTGTTTTTATTTTGTTAAGGCCTATAACGCGGGCACGTATAAATTGTCAGTCGTTTTTTTTATTACACTAAACACTACCGGATCGGAACACGACTTCAACTGAGAAGATCCGGCTAGAAGCTCAGCTGACTTCTCTTTTTTCTTTTTGATAGGTAGATATTTCGGTATCGCTTTTTAAAAGTAAGGGTAACGAGTGCCAAGTTATTTACGTACTTATTTATTCTCGATGTAGTTTGCCATAAATATATATTAAAAGTCACCAAGTCAAGTCGTCCACCAATTCGCACTTGGCCAGCGCGGTGGACTATGGCCTAAAACTCTCTCATTCTGAGAGAAGACCCGTGCCCAGTCGTGGGACGATAATGGGTTAATGAGAGATATATTAAAAGAAACATTTTTAAACATACTGTATAGTTATTATCGAATTCGACGCTGCATTCATGTTCTACAAGCGGAGGGGGTTCAATCGAACTGTCTCGCGTCTCGGGCACATCTTATCAGACGTCGGGGACGTGCAAAATATCACCACATACTTCGCTTTGTTAGCCAGTCGTTTAGACAGGCAGTAGAAGAAATAAATGTATGATACTTAAATGATCAAGAACGTATTGAATCTTTTTTATCACGTAGAATGGTTTAAATAGATATGACTGCTGACTAAAATATCAATGAAAGTTTTCCGTGTCTGTACATCGCATATTTAAAAAAAAAGTAATTTGATGAACTGAGAATAAGTAATACACATTCTCATTCTTTTTTAGAACTTTTGCGTCTGATTTTCTGTGTTTTTGATAGCACATCAAACCAAATAATGATTTTAATTTAATGGATGGAAGATGTTGTCTGTTACAGTTACAGCTACACTGAAAGTCCATTTATTCACGTAATATTTTGTATGTTTCAGTCAAATTCATCTACTCTTATAAAAGTTTATTGCAAGTTAATGTTACGTTCCTTTTTTAACACGATCCGAGACGTAGGGCAGGGCACAGCTAATGATAAATGTGATTGTAGCTATATTTAAAAAATAAGCTACGCATTGTTTTAGGACACAGTAAGTAATTAGTGTTCGTCCTCGTCAACCCATTATTGTCCCACTGCTGGGCATGGGTCTTCACAGAATGAGAGTTTTAGGCCGTAGTCCACCGCGCTGGCCAAGTGCAAATTAGTGGACAGTGCGAATTGGTGGTGAGTAATTAGTGTACTTAAAATATAAATCCTACAAAAATTCTTAAAACAACCGTGTATACTCAAGTCAATCGACGATTGGACGTTGGCTCTTCAGACGCGTTGAGATGGGTACGATGTCAAACGAACCCCAGATCGAGTTTCAGTGAAGCATCAATGATTGCAACGACCTTATTTACTCACGAAAGGAAACTCATTGGATTGTGGGCGACACTTATATTCTAATGAAACACGCTACTACGTTGGTCGTCTTCTATATATAGAAGTAAATTGAAACAATGAACATTGTATGTATGTGAGGAACTTTTCGGGAAAACTATTACCAAATTTAAAGGCATTCTGTCCTTAGCGGGGAAAAGCTCTTTCGGCAAAACCCACAAAGAAATCCGATACATTACGTTACAAACTCTGGCATAAGTACTTAAAAGTTACAAATCCATTTATACAATTTGTATAAAATCTGTTCTTGTTCTGTCTTGAACTCTGATCTCGGTGGTGGCTAAAAACTTGCTGGAAATTTTACTAAAATATTATCTAAGTTATCCTTACTTAAATTAAAATAATATATGTGCAGTTTATACGCTAATCTCTTTAAAAATATATAAAGTGTAATTTATTATTTTAATATTCACGGTACAGTTAGTAACGTAACTCGAAGAATTGCGTATGGGTATGGGTGTTATATTGTAAAAAAAATTGGAGGCAGGCATGAGTACGTACTGCCGAAATTAGGATAAATTTAATAAATAGTAAAACAAGAAAAAAATTGATTGCCTCATTATTACCACCATAAACAGCGCTACCACTGTCGCCACCACAACCACTACTAACTACCACCACCTCTACCAATTCAACCATCAATACCACCACCACAATTGAGAAACAAAAATGCATTCATCCTTACGCCATTTTAATATTTTTTTGAATTGAATTATTTGTGTGATTTTATTTATTTATTTATTGACACATTAACAGCATATCATACAAAAAATTATGTAACAATCTTAGATCTAAACAATAGTCTAGAATGAACGCTAATTACTGGTGTGTACATCAATCGCTGTCATACGTGTTCTAACATAAACAAAAAAAAAAAACTATATTAATATAATAACTATAAAAATAACTATATTTTAACAAAAGATGGAATAAATTAGTTGGAATAGTTTAGTTGTAATAATTTTCATTACTTTCTATTATTATTGCTTTACTGCCGTTTGTTGATAGCATTTAAATTAAGGTATTATTGTAATTATTTATTGAATATTTAGAAATGATAATTAATTTCAAAATTAGGCGCACTAACGAATTGGGATTAGTTGTAATATTAGTTTTAAGCCTATGTATTAAATAAATAAATATTAGCAACGCGCTCAAAGGTTTCACTTAAAATTGCTTGTCTCGCACACAAGCATGACTGAACGGAAATCAAATCCAGTAGCGTCAATGTCATACTACATGATACCCAACCACTAAACTAGTAGCGTAGGCGGCCTACAAACTGACATGAGTATGTATAAAGCTACGCTCCAATAAGGATGACCTGTTATATCAGATGCCACTGATAGGTGTCGTGATTTGTGACAGTTAAATTGCTATATCCGCTTGAGTGAGCTTTCGGAATTGTGGAGCTGAGCAAGCCCGTGACTTCGCGGAGCTTGCCAGGGGATTCAATCTCCAATGGGCACCAGTTATTTGCCGTACATAAGGAGGGTAATGTTTTTCGGGCGTTAGTATATAAATTGACAAACAAATATTAGAAAAAACATCATAACCGTATTTGTTACGACATAATAATATAGCATAAAATTAGGTAGGTATATAATGATTTTTAATTAGTTATATTTCATCGTTGTAGACTTCATTTTTCTCATTTTGCTATATACTACTACTATTTTACTATATTATACTTAGTAGGTATATGAAATATTCTATTGTTTGCGTTTCAAATTAACACCTGCCATAAAATTTTCCAGCCACCCAGGGTTGACTGGTAGAGAATGCCATCAGACATTAAGTTTGCCCTATCGTGACTTTTATAAAGGTGCAATAAATATATATAAATAAATAGGTTTTAGTTCACTAGTGGATTTTTGTTTATAATAATTGGTCTATTTTTATATAAGCGTACAGAGTTGCCTGTTGGTATTTTTTCCTTAATAGCGGAACACGATCAAAATGACATGTTGGCATATGCTGCTAAAATATGAAAGCTAGCTTCAGCATACGCCAACCAAGCGCTAGACTCGAACAGTATGATAATAAGAACGATCGTTCAATACTAATAACGTTCGTCTGGGAGCCGTAATGTAAAGAAATATCCCTGATCCACTTGGCGCGACGGAAACAAAAGATAAAGAAACAGCTTGCAATTTCCTGCAAGATGGTGACTCACGTCATTCTTTCAAGTCCGTAGAATATGAAAAGTTGATATGTGCGTATGTGATTACAATATTGTCTTCTTCGTCGTCAACCCATTATTGTCCTACTGCTGGGCACGGGTCTTCTCTCAGAATGAGAGAGTTTAGGCCATAGTCCACCGCGCTGGCCAAGTGCGAATTGGTGGACTGTCTTCTTAGCTAACTAGAAAATTTAAATCTTATTGACTTGGCGACACCACCGCCATACCTGTTTTTAACCGACTTCCAAAAAGGAGGAGGTTATCAATTCGTCTGTATTTTTTTTTTTTTTTTTTTTTTTTTTTTATATTTGTTACCTCATTTCTCCGGACTGGGTGAACCGATTTAGATGATTTTTTTTTATTTGAAAGGTATTGCGTGTCATAGGGTCCCATTTTTTTTTAGTATTTTTTTGACTAGGGCATCCATAAGAAAAACGCATAAGTCTTAAATTTGCATTTTCAATGTACGCGATAAATGTATGAATAACTCAATATCCCGCCAACCGATTTTGATGATTCTTTTTTTATTAGAAAGGATGTACTCCAGGGGTAGTCTGATAAGAGTTTGATAAGGTTCTAATCATAGGATCTTCAACTTTTTGGAGCAAAATAATAAAATTAGTGATAGTCGGCCGAACCTTAGCTGGAGAAGTCCAATTGAGTAAAATATAGAATAAAATTACTATGTAGGTATTTACTATGAAAAATTTGACCTTCAACTCTTCAATCCTGATGATGCAGGGGTACTGCTAGCCTGAACTATAAAAGTTGGTCGTTTGATGTTTGCGAATATATAATGAAATTGTTAAGCAAATTCATGGGACAAAAATTTGACCTTCAACTCCTCAACCCTGATGATGCAGGGGTACTTAAAGCCAAAACCATAGGAATAAGCCATTTGGTGCTTACGTATATGTTATAAGATTACTGAGCAAAAACATAAGATGAAAAATTTGACCTTCAACTCCTCAACCCTGATGATGGAGGGGTACTTCAATCCTAAACCATAGAAGTTGGCAATTTGGTGCTTACGGTTATGTAAAGAAAATACTAAGCAAAAATATAAAATCAAAAATTTGACCTTCAACTCCTCAACCCTGATGATGAAGGGGTACTTCAATCCTAAACCATAGGAGTTGGCAATTTGGTGCTTACGGTTATGTAATAAAAACTTTTTAACAAAAAATATCTACCGACTTCCATGTCACAAAAAAGTAAAAAATAATTTAAATATATTTTGGTCTAGAACATACTCAGTACTTAGTACATAGTCCTGAAGTCGGTGCTCGACATATTTCGCTGGACGACGGTAACTACGTCCTATATGAGCACCGACTTCAGAACTATGTACTAAGTACTGAGTATGTTCTAGACCAAAATATATTTAAATTATTTTTTACTTTTTTGTGACATGGAAGTCGGTAGATATTTTTTGTTAAAAAGTTTTTATTTTACACTTTTTAGTGACTATATTTTTATGTTTGTATTTAAATAAAGCCTCTAAGTTTGCTTTGTGCATCTACATATTCACAAAAATTAAACATAAAACACTTTTACAATTCATACAAACAGGGCGCCCCCTCTGGAAGTACCCCTCCATCATCAGGGTTGAGGAGTTGAAGGTCAAATTTTTCATCTTATATTGTTGCTTAGTAATCTTATAACATATACGTTAGTACCAGGTGGCTAACTTCTATGGCTCAGGCTTGCAGTACCCTGCATCATCAGGGTTTAGGAGTTGAAGGTCAAAATTTTAATTTTGTGCCTCTGTTTGGTATTATTTTTACATACCCGTAAGCACCAAATTGCCAATTTCTATGGTTTAGGATTGAAGTACCCCTCCATCATCAGGGTTGAGGAGTTGAAGGTCAAAATTTTAATTTTGTGCCTCTGCTTAGTATTATTTTTAACCGACTTCCAAAAAGGAGGAGGTTATCAATTCGTCTGTATTTTTATTATTATTATTTTTTTTTTTTTTTATATTTGTTACCTCATTTCTCCGGACTGGGTGAACCGATTTAGATGATTTTTTTTTATTTGAAAGGTAGTGAAAAAATATCTACATTTTTTGTTAAAAAGTTTTTATTGTCGTTTGATTTAGAACAGAGACTGACAGAAGGCATTTCAAGACAAAAATAATGCATTCCAAACAATTTCTTTATACAAGCTCCCCGCTTGTATGTGTGTGTAGAAAAAATATCAAAATTACAACACATAATTTTGCAAGGTAGAACCAGTGTAGTTCGACCGGCAAGGTACCACCACCACACATATTTCTAGCGTGAAGCATTTCTTGCGTTTCGATAGAAGGGTGTGTTTGCCGGCACACTTTCACATGAGACGACCATCCAAGTCCTCAGGAGTAGCAACTCATCATCAGTTATTGACTTTAGATGGAATCCATGTTCTGTATGTAGTTGATTCCAGATGTCCATGGGTGGCAGTGACCTCTTACCATCAGGTGGACTGCATGATCGTTTGCTACTTCAGTCAGATAAAAAAAAACAAAATGGACGCTGCCTCTAGTAACATATTCTTATCATCAAAACGTTACGTTTAATCTCATTAGTGAAAAGCTTTTTCTCGCGGTTCGGCCCATAGTCATTTACCATGATAATGTATATCCTATGTTAGTCCAAGTTATAATTACTGATGTAGACGTCACCGAAGCGAGCGAATCCGCCGGAATAGCCTAGTATGATACAAAAACGTCCACAGGGCAGACCGCAGTGGCAGCTTGTTTAAATAAACATTGCGTGCTTAAACAAAAGCGTGGTCCCCTCCGCATGCACTCCTCACTCATTAGTGTCAATTAATGTTTTCACTCGGACGAATAAAAACCGTTCCGTATGACAGTATCGTCCTATCGTCATCCTGTTCATTATGTTGTATTATAACGTGGTTAATTGAGTAAGTTTTCATTTATTTGGGACTACGAGTCTCTGTATAAAAAAAAAAAAACGCTTTCTACACTCATAGCCCCACAGTAGGATTTTCTCCTGTGTCGTGGGTGCCATGGACACACACAAAGACTAATTCACACCCAGACCCAGAAAACGAATCTAAAATCATCATTCAGATACCTGACTGGTCGGTAATCGAACCCGGGGCCCACTGCACGTCAGCCCGGTACGGTAACCGCTCGGCCACGTGGGTCGTCAAGTACGCGTATTATTACGTAGTGTCAGTTGAATGGGAAATATTGATAGGAAAGAAAGTATCTCCTCCCCCGATGGAGTACGACATCTCCGGGCGGCTAATAAAACTCTAGCCTCTAAACCTTATTTTCATCCTATTTCCATAAATTTTATAAAATTACTCTAGTATTACTAGTTACATGGACGCAGTAAAAATATCAAAAAAATGTTTGAAGGCTGTAGAACCCTTCGGAAGCTGTGGCAGATTATATATGCCTTATAGTAGTAGTGTGGAGCTAATGAACACTGTTCTTTTTTTTTTTTTTTTTTGTTTTCGAGGGGGAAACCTTCCAAAGGTACCCGACGCCGTGGGAGCGACGCAGGGTTATGTGGGATTTTTACCGCACTAAAACCCCCCCGGTGGCCGTCCTCGGCGCTGAAAAGGGAGGACTCCGGGATCTCGAAACGACTTCAACCGGAATCCTCCGAGCGCGCTGCCCCATCGGGCTCCTCCCAGATGGGCGGCTGGGCCCACCGCTCCGTCTAGTCTTTACGACGGTATGCGACCACACATACCGCCGTCCTTCCCGGGATTGCCTGACCGAACGGTTCGAGCTCCCACTCTAGCCGTCTGCAATCCCGGAAGCCCCTTTTAGTCGCCTCTTACGACAGGCAGGGGATACCGTAGCCCTATTCTGACTCCGAGGCTACAGGGACGAATGAACACTGTTCTATGTTTTGGCTTTAGGGGGGGGGGGGGGTAGGGAGGTTCCAAGTTAGTCTTCAGTAATTGCGTCGGTAACGCATCTCTAATCACTTCCATGTAGGATTTCAATCCTACTTGGTACTTATTACAGATGTCAGTGTTCTGTAGTCTTACTCACTCAAGCGGATTACATTCTCATTTGCTACTCCCAAAGATTGAACCCGGCACCCTACACTAGCTGATAATTACCGCCAATCGTCTTATGTCTACCGTTACTGTGTACTAACGTCAACCGCGCCACTATTTCAAATTGCATGTGAATGTTTACTCACGAAATAACTCAGGTGCACTAACTAAGTACCTAGAATTTAAACTATAATGAAGGCCGCTAGGTGGCGTTTAACCATTTCCTGAATGACGTTAACGATATAACCATGGAGCTGGTATAAGTTCTGCTAGAAAATATTGTTCTCCAGGCCTCTATGTAAAACGACTCGAGAGAGTCTGAAAGTTATTAAGATACGCTTACATAACTTTATTTATGAGAAACATATTGTGAGCTATTTTTGGTGTGCCTGAGGCGTCAAACCCTTAGGCTTAGAAATTAGAAGGTGGTAGATAAAATGAAATGTCTTTATTTTGCATAGGCCTAGGGGGGCGCTTACAAATACATACAGTTACATTTTTTTTTACACTACCACCGGATCGGAACACAACTTCAACTGAGAAGATCCGGCATGAAGCCCAGTGGGTTTGTCTTTTTTCTTTATATATATTTATTTCTTCCTTGCCATTTTCCTGCGGTTTGATACCGCGTGTACAACTTCTACAGCCTGTAGCCCTATGACAAGTGTTAAGTGGTGCTGTGTTCTGATTTAAAGGGTGTAAGGATCGTTCAATCGCAAGGGATAAGTACCTTTGGCCGACCTCAATTCGGACTACGATTGCAAATGGGGCTTATTACAGATGTACATGGGCAGCATTGACCACTTACCATCAATCCTTTGTGTCCTTAATGCTTATTAATTAAGGCTTTTACCGAATTGGATAAAACATAGTACATCTTATGTGAATCGAAATTTTTGCTCTAAATGTTTTAAGAACAAAGAACTTACTCGCGGTCAAATACAAGGACATATCAAAAATACTTTTAAAAAGACTATTCAAGAGAAAGACTGTCTATTCGTGTATATATATTCTCTTTGACCTTCCAGCGTTTCGTTAAATTTAATCAATTCAACAGAAAAAACTATTTCGTCTCTATTGGTCAGTCGGTTAAGTGGCAAACCCTTTGTTCCTTTGTGACTGCGAAGGGTCGCTGTGCGCATGTCCGAACGCCCCATCGCCTAAAAATGGTAACATATCACATAAAAGTAGATTTGTTTATCGTAATGCGCTGTTAAAATAAAGTGGACAATCATTAAATAATTAATTGCCGTGAGGCGTTTGTGGGGAGGTGGGGAGTTTCAGAAATCTCAAGTAGGATAGGGGTTAATATCACGGAATATTTTTTTTCTACGGAATGTGTATAATGTCGAGGAATTTTATTAAATTATGTAAACATGTTTTCCTTGTAAGTTTTATCTATCGCACATGCGTTCAGTTGTCGAGAGTACACTAAAACCCCCTCGGTGACCGTCCTTGGCGTTACAAAGAGGACTGCGGGATCTCCAAAGGAACGCAACCGGAGTCCTCTGAGCGCGTTGCCCTATCTGGTTCCTCATAGATGGGCGGCTGAACCCACCGCTCCATCTGATCTTTACGACGGTTTGCGACCACAGTTGTCGAGACCAGTCTCATTATATCTCCCCAAGAAGGATGAGAAGGTCGGAAAATCTCCATTTTCACATTACGTAGTAGACGCCCCGTAAGGCTAGATTAATACCAGGCACCAGACCTCAAATGTAGCAATTGAAGCGTTTTGTGAGAACGACCGTAACTTTGATTTTGCGATCAGCCTCTAGGAGACTATAAACGGACGGGAATCAGTTAGATTTTTTCTATTGTCAGTTTATCAGACTTATACGTTTGATACTCCTTTACTACAGGTTGGATTACGATGAAATTTGGCACACACATAGTTTATGACGTAGATTAACACATAGGATAATCATTACATACCTGAGAGTTCTTAAAAGTTCTCGGAGGTGTGTGAAGTCCACCAATTCGCACTTTGCCAGCGCGGTGGACTATGGCCTAAAACTCGATCATTCTGAGAGAAGATCCGTGCCCAGTAGTGGGACAATGGGTTTACGAGAGATACTCATTACCGTGCTAAACGTGACCGATGCGGTCAAAGTCGTGGGCATAACCTAGTGGTAATTTATAGTTAATTAGAAATATATAATTGAGACTTGAGAGAATAGAGGCTAGTTATAAAACAGTGATAGCCTAATGGTTGAAACTTGCCCTCTTAATCGGGAGGTCCGAGGTTCAAACCCAGAGACGCATCACTGATTTATGTACGCATTGGAAATAAATTATCACTGCTGATCGGTGAGGGAAAACATCGTGAGGAAACCTACACACCCAAGAGTTCTTCAAAAAAAAAGTTCTCGGAGGTGTGTGAAGTCCACCAATTTGCACTTGGCCAACGCGGTGGACTATGGCCTCTCTCATTCTGAGAGAAGACCCATGCTCAGCAGTGTGACAATAATGGGTTGTAAACGATAAAGACTTTAGATCGACTGCTCGTTACTACAATTTCATAAAAAATCAATGCCTCTTAGCATCAATTCGTGATCATTGATTTCCTAATGACGTAGACATCTTCAATCGAAAACAATCAAACCAGGCTATATGTGTTTTATGTTAGTTTGCGATAGGAGTTCTTTGTGACTTTACTCCCATCGCAAATTATCTATTATCAACTTGTACTATGAATGTAGTAAGCAATTTTACGAGATTATGGAAGGTTATGGAAGCAGAAGATAAAATGAAGTTTGTCATTGAACCATCAAAATTTTCTAAAAAAAGTCTACGAATTTAATTAATTATTATAAAAGCATGTCACTGACTAAAAACCTGACTGCTTAAATTGAAAAAAAAAACATGCGTGCGTACAAAGTACACATGTCAGAAGTGAAACTTCTTTGGCGAACTAATTTATAAATCTTGTTTATATTTATACAAATCTAAAACTTTAAATTTCCAAGATTAAGAGGAAGGGAAAAAGGCGTGATACGACGTTCGCTCTGTCTCACTTTTTCTCTCAATCTTTCTCACTCGCTTGCTCCCTACTCTCACTCCACGGCTAGTTGCTCATGCTACGTTCGCCCTGTCTTACTCTCTCTCAATCGGTCTCGATCACTCTCTCTCTCTCTCTTTTCCGACACTTCCGTTGCATACCGGCGTGACGTTTCATCTGTAAAAATTTTACCCTCATGCGCCTAAAGAAGTTTCACTTCAAAAAAGTGCTTTAATCACGAATTATATCAAAATAAAATGAAATTTAGGCATTAAGTTCACCCTTGTAACCCTTAGATTAAGGTGTTTCAAAACTTTAAATAAATAAAAATAAATAAAATATATTTCAAGGTGCTGAACACAGTAACCAACTTACTGCGATGGCGCAACGACCCAAAATTACTCTCAGCCGATACTAAGAGACACCACTTCGGCCTGGATGGAGATGGCGCATGACAGGCCGGAGTGGTGTCTCAGTAACTAACTTAAAGTAATGTTTGTCTGTTGTCACCTCGTGTATCATATTTTTGTTAAACTGAAAACATGTTGTTTATTACATTTTATAATTGTATGCTATTACTTTATTACTGAAGAGGACAGCGGGAACCGGTTGGAGTGGCGTCATTTAGGGGAGGCCTATATCCAGCAGTGGACCTCAAAGGGCTCATGCAAAGTAATAGCATCATCCATCCAGGATGATGCTATTACTTTGCAATGATAGTGGTCTTGCTAGTGCAATAATATAATGTGCAATGTACTGATTAAAATAACTAAAAACTTTGGTAGCCAAAACTATTTTAGATTTAGGCATGCGTATACCTTACATAATAATTACGCTACGGACAGACAGAAACACTGCTGTGTATGGCGCTGTGATGCTACCCTCGGAATACTACATACAAAAGCATTCCATTCTCTTACAATTAACTCGAGTTCAATTACTAAGCAAACAATGTGCCCGTTTTATGTTATATGTATAGATGTCCGTTTATTCGTTCAACCACAAAGTATTGAGTTCAAAAGATACTTCAGGTGTTTATAACAAGTAATAGTTTTTATAAGATTGAAATGACAAACGAGCATGCAGTCCATCTGATGGTAAGTTGTACCCTTATCACCCATGGACATCTTTAAATTACTTCCCGTTAAACGAGGAATATCTAAACTTGATCACAGCTGTATTTCTTAGTCACGAGGACTAAGATGGGGTAATCGTATGGATTTGAGCTGATACCACCTCCTTGCACTATTGAAGAACTATTGAAGGTGGTAGAACCAGTGTAGTTCCACCGCCACACCTACTTCTAGCGTGAAACAATTCTTGCGTTTCGGTGGAAGGGTATGGTTGCCGGCACACTTTCACATGAGGTGACCATCGTAGTCCTCGGGAGTAGCAATGCATCTGTGATTGACTTCAGATAGAACCCACGTTCTGTATGAAGTTGATTAGAGATGTCGATGGGCGGCCACGACCACTTACGATCAGGTGGACTGCATGCTTGATTGCTACTTCAGTCAGATAAACAAAACTCAAGAATTACTACACGCTAAATACAAGTGTGGTGGTAGCACCTTGATAGTGGAACTATACTCCTTTTTAACAACTTGATATACAGTGATAACTTAGTAGTACCTAGAATTATGACTGTCCAATTTTGTACATTCAATCCTGTCGCATACGAAAGACATTGAAAAAGTACCAATGTGGACGCTCACTGAACTTATAGTGTATGAATTAATTTAGTATGGACTTTGTAATCCTCTCATTTTATGAGGTCACGTTTATAATTATTTATAATTGTAAATTATTTAATATTCATAAGCAAAAATTCTTACATCTTAAATCTATGTGTATAAATAACATAATTATCTTTATAGTATAAAATTGTAAATTCGTGTATTAAGGATGAATAACTATAACAAAAGTCTGTTTCACAGACAGACACAAATATTTAAAAAAAAGTAGAAAATAAATAATAGTTTAAAAAAAAACTAAAAAACACGCTTTTTATAGAAAACCGAACTAAAAAATAGAAAATAAATTTAAATGAATTTAAATTAAGAAAATAGTGTTAAAAATTTCAATGAATATAAATTAATAATAGTGTGAATAAAAAAAAATATTTTATTTTAAAAAGAGCGTGGGGTGCATGGTGTCAATGGTTATAGATATTTTATTGACAGATATGAATAGAGTGATTATCATTTCGATAATATCTTAAAAAGCACCCCACGCTTTTTTTAAACTATTATTTATTTTCTACTTTTTAGTCAAATTAAAAAATGGAATAATTTTATCAAATTAGTGTATTGTCATCGGTCCTCAATAAATCTACAAAGTTTGAACGAAATCTGGCCGGTTAAAGTGGGTCAAAATCGCGCCCAAAGAAGTCTGTTACAAACATACAAACATACAGGTGAAGCTAATAAAAATACACAGTGAATTACCTAAATTTAAGGCTTCAAATTTATTGTCCGTATTTTCAGGTAACATTTATTTTGTATTACACTTACTTCTTTAACAATATTTGTTCCCCTTTCTTCTAACGCGGGTGTAACTGAGAAGACAGCTACATATATTATTCGACGTGCTGAAAAAGATTAATACATGCTATGATTATATTATATTATGATGCATTGCCATATTGTTTTAATTTTTGCTGCTTCATAGAGCATTAGATTACAACAGTGCCATATTGATAACATTGTAGTACAATCACACACATAAAGTTATCTGAGATATTATATGTAATCTAGACTGCTCATTTTCATTCATTCACTGTGAAAAGTTCGTTTTAAAATATTTTAATGTGTGTATATTTTATAAGTACAGGTTAGTTACGGCGAAGATCGAAGATACATATTTATAAATATTATTTTAATTTAAAAACCATACAATGGAAATAGGCATTGGTATAAAAATAAGTTTAATTTAAAATATAAAATATTTACATAGGTACATCATTCATACACTCGTGCTGTTTATATGAGATTTTTGCTAGTATACATTGTCAATAGCTAATCAAATTCTTAACAATAGCATAAATCACTGCAAAACAACACATATAATTTATAGCTTGCTCATTAAGTTCCGCAGACTTGGGTTATTAGCGGTATTAAGGGCGATTACCTACCTGTAACCTAAACGTTGCCAAGCCTGATTAATTATTTTTTAGTCACCAAACTATTACAATTTTTTTTTCTTGTAAAGCTTGCACATGGACAAAGTATATATGCCGAAGAAGCTAAGTACTAAACAATTGGATTCGATACGCGAATGGGGGTATGTCGCCCTAATATATATAACGTTTATTTATGTGTATTCGATATAACAAACGTTGGTGCCAACATTTTCTATATAAGTGTTCCAAATTTTAATCGATGGCTCTTTTGCACTTGCGCGCGTGACTGTACCTCATTTGCATTGTGGCTTATTATTCTTGTCATGCAAACATAATAATAACATATTTTGCTTGTGGGATTTTGCACAAATATAAGTATCTCCGTGTGACCTTCGTGGCATCCAAATTCTAGGCGCAATGCACCAATTTTCATTAAATAATGAATGGACTCTGACAAGAATTGTCTAGAGGTCAATGTTGGCGCCAAGGTTTCTCCCCTATCCACAGCATGGTCCTATTATCGTGCATTAGTGCTTCTACAATACATAAATGAATGTAACGATGCGCGTTAGAACTCATACCGTGGTAGACCCATCTCATGTAAAGTAGCCGCCAATGTTGCATAGTAATGAAATCTCCCAGACCGAGGCATGTCGTTAGAAAGTGGTACATATCATCGTAGGCATTCCGACTTCTGCTTTTTAATGGTGATTTGTTCAGCACGGCGACCGTTGTACGTTTTTGGTGGTTAACTGTTTTGGTGTACGTGGAATTGAATGGTACAATTTTGGGACCATTTACGCATTGTTGATTGGCAATGGCGATTGGCAATTCTATTCAAGAGACAAATTCAAAAAGTAACAATATGGTTCCTAACTGTATTGATGCGTCCTCATGTAACTTAAACGTCGGTCTTTGTGTCAGGCTTTTGTCCAAATTTGAATGGATTGAATTCAAATGAGGCTTTGAACGCGCTCGAAATGATTAATACTGTAGGACCATTCTCACTGCTTACAAAACCTGACACAAGAACGATATTTACTATGAGTTCTTTTTCAATATAAGGAGGTTGTTTTGAATATGACAGGGAGTTCGAGGTCCCATCACGTCACTTCCCGGGACAGACGCACGTATGGAGGGTGGCTGGCTGGCTGCAGCGGGGGAGGGCCCGGGCTAGGGAGGAGCTCTACTGTCATGTGGCACGCGCTGTGGCCTTGCTGGTGGTGGTGGCCAGGGACCGACTGCTGAGGGACGAGCCCCTCTCCGTGATAGCTGGGGCTAAGTCACTACTCCAAGGTCTACATAGGTATGTGCCTGTTGCAGACTGTATGTGTCATCTGATTTATATAACTGCTTTTCCTACCTAAAAAGTAACACGCAGCTCTTGTTGAAGGAAAAGTGATATTAGTTTAAGTTTGTGCTTTAACTGAGTCTAGCTAAATCTGTCGTATAAAATGAAATTGAAAAAGGGAGGACTCGTTACAACTCATCGAAGGGTTGAAAAATTCATTTGGACCTAGGTAAACTCTTCTACATTACGAGATCCGGTATAGTCCTACTGTCATGAAGCAGATGCAGAATTCATTGCAGTTGAATCACGAAAATTTTAATCAATGTCTAGGTACTAAAAATCGACTAGAAATTAGCGTTACAAATTATTTTTTTCCGTAAGAATTTTACAAAGCCATAATCTCAAGTGAACCCCAAATTCCATTCAGAGTTGACTATGTCAAAAAGTCGTCTTGGCTACAGATTCTAGTCTCTAATATAACAACGATAAAACACATAGCCCATGTAGCCATTTGCATCCCCTCAAAAATCGATGTCCTTAAATATTTTAACTCTAAGTTTACGAAAAAATATTCGAAGTTCTCAACACTGGTTTTTAGATAAATTTTGTATTAAAGGTCACGTCATGTACCTGTGTTAAAAATATCGTTTTAATCTGCGTTAAATTAGCGTTAAGAAACACATACCCGTAGTCACCTACTTTTGGAAACAATTTTAATCTTCGTGTTTTTCAGTATCGATGAAGAAAAATAACAAATTGATACGAAAAATTGTGTGGCTAATATTTAATCTTTTTATAAACCTGAACGCTGCTAAAATTTAAATTGTCCACTATATTAGAATCTTGCCCTAAAGGCGTCCCTATTTGTCCCGGGGATTTATTAGCATTCTGAAAATTGCGTAATGGCATAGCGGTCCCGAATTTCATTTCGGTGGGCAATATCGGGGTGAATGTAATATGCAAATTTGATTCCAGGTTGCTAGACCTAGCTTTCGGGATGCCCTCGCTGGAGGCGCGCGACCTTGAGAAGAAAATACGCGAAGAACGGTCGCGATACTTGGTCGCGGAATTGATTTGTAAGGTGAGGATTGGTGTAATAGCAGTTTTATTAATTTGCGACGTTTGAATTATTAGAATGTGTTTTAAATACCAAAAAAAATACTAGCTTATTTTTTAGCGATATTGTGGTAATATATTGGCATTGTTACATAACGTTACGGTACCTATGACCTGCATTTCAACACATTGGTTGCATATAATTTGCAATTGCAAATGTTGCAATAATTGGTTGCAAAAAAGTGTATAAGGATATTAACTAACATTGGGAAACCTGTAGGAAATACTTTACTCAACTTAAAATTCCCACCCTGACATCTATGTACATTTTGGAAACCTGCAAATTAGTAAGAAAACATAATCATCTATTCTCCTACTCGAAAGATCTTAACAATTGTAGTCAACGACGTCCTAATAAACTAGCCTTCCCGAAATCAACAATGACCATGCACAGTTCTGGACCATATGGCATGTGCATTAAGATATATAATAGACTCCCTAAAGAAATCCTGGAAAAAGATTCATTCACTGCATTCACCAACTCCCTAAAAGATTTTCTAATAATTAACAGTTATTATACAATGAAAGAGTACCTGGATTCGACGATAATGATGACATGATTTTAAAAATGAATATTAATGAAATTAAATGTAAATATCGACACATAGTTTTGAGCTTTTTGGACATTCAATATCAAAATGTGACCTATGATTTAGTTTTAATTATGACCATGATAATGTAAATTAATCTTGTAAATGTAATCTTAATTAAATCTAATGTAATTTCAATCTTGACTCTATCTAATTTATTTTAATGTACTTTTAATTTGACTCAATCTGAAAACAATAATAATTTTAACCTATTTTATATATTTAATTTTTAATGTAATTTTTAATCGTACTGACATTGTAAATAACAAATCTGTCCTCCTTGACATTGCAATGCCCTAACGGGGTTATTCATGCACACGTCAATAAATTTGTACCACCTAGTCCGTAAGCATGATGAGCAATAAATGATTATGATTATGATTATATAAGTGGTAAACATGACCCAAGCAGGCGGAGGCGCGAGAGTCAGCTGATGCATAATAAAGTACCTAAATATCTACCAAATTGCATCCCATGGTATAAAATTACGCTTCAACCGCTTCAACCTTAAATCTGGTTTAAATTTTTATATCAATTACTATAGTGGGACTCCTTTATAATACTGAAGTAAGAAACGAGTGTGCAAGCCACTTAATGAACTGAACTGAAGCAATATTAAAAAGGACAGGGTTACTATTTGAAGTCAAACAAAGATGCGTTACAACTTCCAACGGCGACGGTCTCCTTATATAAATATGAACTGTAGTTAAACTGCTACTCTACTCGCAGCCAGAAAACCAAGAGGACATAGCGGCGTTGGCTGCATGGGTGACGCGCGCGATGCGGCGCGCCGCGTCCGAGAAGACGGACGTGAGGGAGATGCCGCGCAACGCTCCGCGCGTGCCCTGTCTCTACACCACGCCGCAGCGGACGCAGGTACGTCTGACTTTGACGACCCGCGTGGCGGAGAGGTTACCATACCTGTTTGACGCGCAATGGGTCCTGGGTTCGATTCGCGGCCAGACACGCGAGTCTGTTTTTTTTATCAAACTGAAGTAGTAAACGAGCATGCAGTCTACCTGATGGTAAGTGGTCACTGCCGCCTATGGACGTCTGTAATCAACTTCATAAAGAACATGGGTTCCATCTGAAGTCAATCACAGATGCGTTGCTACTCCCGAGGACTATGATGGTCGCCTCATATAAAAGTGTGCCAGCAACCACACCCTTCCATCTCGCGCATTGCTTCACGCTAGAAATAGGTGTGGCGGCGGTGCTTCCCCGGTGGAACTACACTGGTTCTATAAGATTGACCTCGTCAAGTAAAATATTCTTTCTCTTACTACTTTTTTTCATGACACCAGTAAAAAAAGGAAACATTCCAGAGTTGTATTAGTATAGCATACGTGCAACGTCCAATCCGACCTCACCACGCCCGCCCCCAGGTGGACCTGCGGCTGTACAAGCGCGAGGTGGTCCGGCGCGCGGCGGGCCCGCTGCAGGCCATCCTGGAGCGCGAGGCGCGCGGCTGGTTCCTGCACTTCCGCGAGCGCCGCGCCGCGCACCTCGCCAGCCAGAAGATGCCGCTCAAGGACATTGAGGAGGTAACGACCCCCCATCTACCCCCATCTAATCTACCTCCCTCAGCCCCTGCCTGTACTCTAACTGGAGGTACCCTACAACTCCCCGCTTTCGTTCTCTTGCCCTATCAGAGAGGTAGGTGCCCCACAACACAGTCGCCCCACTTACCGTTTACTACCTGGTGATAAGCTACAACACCCTAGCTCCTTTTTTCGTTTATCAAGGGGGAAATCTTCAAAAGGTATACTAACCATATTAACCTCAGCTCCTGCAATTATCTTGCCCTCTAACTTGAGGTACCCCATAAAAACCACAGCCCTGTTCTCTTCCTGCCTTGTAAATATAGGTACCTTACAACTTCCAACTTCCCCCTCCTCCCTCTTTCTGCCATTGTCTTCGAGCCATAATTGTTAGAAACATAATTGCATAGGATTGAAGTTGACGTCGGTTATAGATAAGATCCTGAGCTTTTATTTCTCGCCCCTATCATAAACGTCTATCTAGAATAGGTATCCTTAAATTATTTGAGTAAGAAACCCGTTTTCCAAAATTAACTGATACCGTAGGCTCCATAGTTTTTAGATCTCTTTATACTTATTAACCCAAAATACTCATCAGCTTACACATAAAGCTGTTCGATTGTCAATAGTCAAAGGAGTCGACATCGATCACATTCAAAGTGCGAGGCACAAGTTATATTCTATATTTTTTATGTATATCAGGAGGTGAGCGCGGCGGCGATGCGTGAGTACGTGACGCGCGTATGCAACGCGGTGCTCGCGTGCGAACAACTCAGGGCGCTGGGTTCGCAGTTGCCCGAGCTGCTCACCGCGCAGCTCCGGGCTGCTGTTATTGTGAACAGGTAAGCAACTGTAGTGTGGTGCTTTGTTGACGTAGGTGGAATGTAGTGTGAGGTTGTAAATAGATTGTTTAAGATTTGTTTTAGAAAAAGGTTAAATAAATGATAGGTAGATAGTTTTATATGATAGAACTGCTGTTACTGATAACGGGATAGGATATCGAACGTTGTGGCACTATGAGGACGTAGACAAGGCCAAATGTCAGGTTATAGGTAGATGTACATACCTAGTAGATTTGTTCTTGTAAAAAGCGAATGACAAATGAGCTAAACGCTATTATTCGTGCCCGTATAACCTCACGACGTAACTTGCACGACCGAGTAAATGTGGTATCACTGAATAATAGCGCTACATTTCGAAAATCAACGTTAATTCAACATACAGTGGGCCTTTATTTTTTAGTGAAATGTAGTATAAGATAAAATTTTCATGTTTGTGAGATGTTCAAATAACAATAAATATTGTACGGTGTCTACAGAGCGGAGGAGGGCGTCCGTCGCAAGCTGGAGGCAGGTCTCGCGACGGCGGAGGCGCGTATAACCGCAGCGCACCCGGTGCTCGCGCGTGCGGGCGCGTGGCGACGCGAGCGGCTCGCTGCGGCCGCGCGACGGCTACGCGCCGAGCTGCGCTGGGCGCCCGCTGAGGACGCTGCCCAAGCGATGCAAGCGCATCGGCTACATCAACACAGATACTTCCTGCTGCGCGATCTGGCTTTCCTGCGCGACCGGGAGCCGCTGCTCATGAAGGTAAAGTAGAATTAGTGCGCGTATAGCATCTTTTCTTTATTAACAAAACAAGGGAACTGTGGTGTGGAGCTAAGCATTATAATATAAGTTAGTGTTAGAGTAGTATTAAGGCAGTAACAATAAAGACATCAACCAAACAACACGCCTCTTAATACATCCGAGCCTGCGACAACATTACATGGCGACCCTGCCAGACCGGTGCGCGTGTGGCGCTGCCACGTTGCACGCGTACCGGGAGGCGTTGGAGATGAAGAAAAAATAGTAAATTAAAAAAAAAAATATCTGTCAGCAACGGGACGCATTGAAAAACGAACACGATTAATAAGGAAATTTAAATATATGTTAGAAGACATCACGGACATGGAAAACCTGGTAAACTTGAAAATACCTAAAGATGAAAAGAAAATGTTTTCAAGAGAGGAAAAATAACAGTCTACTATTCGAAGATTCGTATAGAGAATGTTCGTATGAAGAGCATCGATCAGCCTGCCAACGGTGCGTCTTGAAAATCAGAACGTCACAATCGTCGTCTGCTCCCGATAAGAATGATCGTCACCAGCACAATGGTCGTTGCGGCCCAGCAGCTCCAAGCAGCAGCAAAACCCCTTGATTGATCAACGGAATTCTACCCTGGCCAGCGTCATATTTATAACGGTAAAAAAAAAAAACTTTCTAAAAAGACAATATTTCACGTGTAATAATAGTGTTGCAGAATTTTAAAAAGTTTAGTTGTTGTATTATAAATCTTATATCCATGTTACTTATTATTATACAGATTTTTTTTTGTCAAATTTTATATCTTTATATGTATTTCTGTTCCACGTAGCAACTAAATTAAAATGTAATAAGGTTTTTGATGAAGTAATTTAAATGTATTTTTAAAAAAAAATTATAATGAGTAAATTATTTTTAATTTGTTGTAATTGGTTATCACATCTTATTAAATACATGCAACTTCTATTAATGTTTTTAAGTAATAATAGTATATTTTAAAGTTAAAAGCATAAGTAAACACAGGTAGCAACAGTAGTATAAAATTTCTTTGTTCTAATTTTGCTGATAATCAAAAACGTGTCGTGACTCCCGTTACACTTCATTTTAGGAATGGAATGTGTAAGATTCGGATTGCAATGCAATGCTGATGCAGTTCTTATTACATGTCCATTTAAAGGGAACCAATGTTGCTATGCAAAATTTATGAATGTAAAAGTACTTCAGATCTCTGATAATTTTGTATTTCTTAACTCATCACTTTTGTAACTTTAATTTGAAGTAGTTGTCAATTTAGGAAATACTACACAAGCATGTGATTATGAATTGAATTGAACTAAAGTGATATGATAATTAATCTAGAATGTGATATTAAATCAAAATATAGGCTTATGAGTGGTCTGTATGGTTGGTATTTATGTATGGATTTCTTCTGTATGTTAGTATTTTTAGTAAGAATTTGGATTGATCCCCTGATAATTAACAAAATATTAACGTACTTTTGAAATATTGTATGTTAAATAAGTTTTTAAGATGGTTCTATAAGAGAGAAATAAAATTTTAGGATTGCAAGAAAGAATATAATAGTGTAAGGAAATCTTGATTATACCGTACGCGAGTCGTCTGTGTGAAAGAAATGGTTAGTGAAATAATGAAATAATTTAAGAATGTTAATAAGAAGTGAAAATACTATTTATGCCCAATTACTTGATCATGTAGTTACGCGAGCCGTACACGTGAAAGAAATGGGTAGGTATAGGAAGAGTTAAAATATTGTAAAGAGAGAAGATATGAAGTAAAATGTTATGATAAATAATAAATGTAAGAAGTGATATAAAGATTAAATAATAAATAAGAATAAACAAGGTCTTGTGAATGTTTAAACAAGAGTTGTGTTGTGTTAAATTGACTTGATATAGCTGTAAAACTTGGATGTGACTATTGGCGCCTACTTGATTCATTTGATATAGGTACTCTAGTACCTCATGTTCATGGATATGACTTTTAAGCAATTATCGGATTTGACATTTTTTTTTTGTTTTTGTTGTAATTGTAAGTGTATGGTATAAGTAATATGGTTATGTTATGTTCTATCTTTTAAATACTTTTGATTTACTTATTAATATTACTTTTAATGATCATTATGATTATGGATTAATAATAGTGATTATGACTTGTTCTACACCAACTTCAAAATATGTTATGTTATCTTTTTTGGCTTTGTGTTAAAAAAAAATCAAATTTCGAATTTAATTTTTGTTTTTCAAATACCCCAGGAGGTGTGGTGTGGAGCTAAGCATTATAATATAAGTTAGTGTTAGAGTAGTATTAAGGCAGTAACAATAAAGACATCAACCAAACAACACGCCTCTTAATACATCCGAGCCTGCGACAACACTACAGAACAAAGCGAGGGATTGGCACCAATTGTGGTATTCTATCGATGTCACTCGAGTAACATCGATCTTAGTCTATTATTATTACATGGAAATGATTCAAATGAAGTGACAAATTTGATAAGAAAGTGTTGTCTATGAAATTTATTTCGAACGTTGAAAATGTTGCGAAACTTCCTATTTTTTAGTTTGCAAATAGAACTTAACTCAAGCCAAGCTAATAAAAGGACGTGAACTACAGGAGCTCCGCGCTGCAAAGACACCAACACGCGAGTTCCGTTGGGCGACGCGCATCTGGTTCGCGCGCAACTGGACGGTGACGCGGCACTTCCGCGGGCGCGCCGAGCGCATCCCCACCGTGATCAGCGCGCGCGCCACCTCCATCGTCACGCCGCGCTCCGACCCCTCGCAGCCGGTGTTCCTCGCCGAGCGCGACTCCACCGCCACCACCAGCACGCGCTGGCCCGCCTGGCGCCTGCTCGCGCTGGCGCACAGGTGCGTGTCCGCCCCGCTCCCCTGCCTCCCCTCGCCGAGCGCGACTCCACCGCCACCACCAGCACGCGCTGGCCCGCCTGGCGCCTGCTCGCGCTGGCGCACAGGTGCGTGTCCGCCCCGCTCCCCTGCCTCCCCTCGCCGAGCGCGACTCCACCGCCACCACCAGCACGCGCTGGCCCGCCTGGCGCCTGCTCGCGCTGGCGCACAGGTGCGTGTCCGCCCCGCTCCCCTGCCTCCCCTCGCCGAGCGCGACTCCACCGCCACCACCAGCACGCGCTGGCCCGCCTGGCGCCTGCTCGCGCTGGCGCACAGGTGCGTGTCCGCCCCGCTCCCCTGCCTCCCCTCGCCGAGCGCGACTCCACCGCCACCACCAGCACGCGCTGGCCCGCCTGGCGCCTGCTCGCGCTGGCGCACAGGTGCGTGTCCGCCCCGCTCCCCTGCCTCCCCTCGCCGAGCGCGACTCCACCGACACCACCAGCACGCGCTGGCCCGCCTGGCGCCTGCTCGCGCTGGCGCACAGGTGCGTGTCCGCCCCGCTCCCCTGCCTCCCCTCGCCGAGCGCGACTCCACCGCCACCACCAGCACGCGCTGGCCCGCCTGGCGCCTGCTCGCGCTGGCGCACAGGTGCGTGTCCGCCCCGCTCCCCTGCCTCCCCTCGCCGAGCGCGACTCCACCGACACCACCAGCACGCGCTGGCCCGCCTGGCGCCTGCTCGCGCTGGCGCACAGGTGCGTGTCCGCCCCGCTCCCCTGCCTCCCCTCGCCGAGCGCGACTCCACCGCCACCACCAGCACGCGCTGGCCCGCCTGGCGCCTGCTCGCGCTGGCGCACAGGTGCGTGTCCGCCCCGCTCCCCTGCCTCCCCTCGCCGAGCGCGACTCCACCGCCACCACCAGCACGCGCTGGCCCGCCTGGCGCCTGCTCGCGCTGGCGCACAGGTGCGTGTCCGCCCCGCTCCCCTGCCTCCCCTCGCCGAGCGCGACTCCACCGCCACCACCAGCACGCGCTGGCCCGCCTGGCGCCTGCTCGCGCTGGCGCACAGGTGCGTGTCCGCCCCGCTCCCCTGCCTCCCCTCGCCGAGCGCGACTCCACCGCCACCACCAGCACGCGCTGGCCCGCCTGGCGCCTGCTCGCGCTGGCGCACAGGTGCGTGTCCGCCCCGCTCCCCTGCCTCCCCTCGCCGAGCGCGACTCCACCGCCACCACCAGCACGCGCTGGCCCGCCTGGCGCCTGCTCGCGCTGGCGCACAGGTGCGTGTCCGCCCCGCTCCCCTGCCTCCCCTCGCCGAGCGCGACTCCACCGCCACCACCAGCACGCGCTGGCCCGCCTGGCGCCTGCTCGCGCTGGCGCACAGGTGCGTGTCCGCCCCGCTCCCCTGCCTCCCCTCGCCGAGCGCGACTCCACCGCCACCACCAGCACGCGCTGGCCCGCCTGGCGCCTGCTCGCGCTGGCGCACAGGTGCGTGTCCGCCCCGCTCCCCTGCCTCCCCTCGCCGAGCGCGACTCCACCGCCACCACCAGCACGCGCTGGCCCGCCTGGCGCCTGCTCGCGCTGGCGCACAGGTGCGTGTCCGCCCCGCTCCCCTGCCTCCCCTCGCCGAGCGCGACTCCACCGCCACCACCAGCACGCGCTGGCCCGCCTGGCGCCTGCTCGCGCTGGCGCACAGGTGCGTGTCCGCCCCGCTCCCCTGCCTCCCCTCGCCGAGCGCGACTCCACCGACACCACCAGCACGCGCTGGCCCGCCTGGCGCCTGCTCGCGCTGGCGCACAGGTGCGTGTCCGCCCCGCTCCCCTGCCTCCCCTCGCCGAGCGCGACTCCACCGACACCACCAGCACGCGCTGGCCCGCCTGGTGCCTGCTCGCGCTGACGCACAGGTGCGTGTCCGCCCCGCTCCCCTGCCTCCCCTCGCCGAGCGCGACTCCACCGCCACCACCAGCACGCGCTGGCCCGCCTGGCGCCTGCTCGCGCTGGCGCACAGGTGCGTGTCCGCCCCGCTCCCCTGCCTCCCCTCGCCGAGCGCGACTCCACCGACACCACCAGCACGCGCTGGCCCGCCTGGCGCCTGCTCGCGCTGGCGCACAGGTGCGTGTCCGCCCCGCTCCCCTGCCTCCCCTCGCCGAGCGCGACTCCACCGACACCACCAGCACGCGCTGGCCCGCCTGGCGCCTGCTCGCGCTGGCGCACAGGTGCGTGTCCGCCCCGCTCCCCTGCCTCCCCTCGCCGAGCGCGACTCCTAAATTCATCATATAATACCTGTCTGGCTGGAAATCGAACCCGGACCCCACTTCATATCAGAGTCAGACCGCTCCACCAAAGCGGTCATCAAACACACAAGACTAGCGGAATCAGTGTTTCTCCACTATACTATATACCTCATTTTTCCAGACTTGATCTATTTGGTAAATAAACATGGCCGACTCGAACTGTCATTTAAATGTCAATGAGATACTGTCAATCAATAGGGTTGGGAAGTATCAAAATAACTTGCTTTGGGAAGCTACCGCAAATTGTTGTATCGAATCGTATCAACATCGATTATACTCAACGATATATTTTTTCGAATTTAATAAAATATTTTTAATAAAATAATGTATTTGTTTCAAATATGCACTAGTAAATGTAATATTATCGATAAATGAGAGTAGCATAGATGTTTATAATATCTTTTACTCGCATATAAATTAATTGTATTTCATCTTATTTTTTTACCTGACGAAAAAAAATAGTGAAATTATTGTTAGGTATACTTTTACGGACTAAATACTTTAATCTCGTATTTCTAATAATAAAAATAAATTGTTGTGGCTACTTTATACTGTTACCAGCTCAGATATTTTTTGAGAAGTCATTTGAATTTTGTTATTATTTCACTTCTTAATTAATCACTCAATTTATATTTTTCTTAAAATATTTTTTTATTTGTGATAATTTATCTTAATTTATTTTGTAGGCGTATTTGCGTGAATTTTATTTTCTCTGAAGTCTATAATTTAAAATCTTGTATTAAAAATATATCTGTAATACTTCATATTAATTTATTTTTTATGTATTTTTGAGTTATTTTAGTTTTAATTTTTTGAAGTTTACGTTTTAATATGCCAGATTAAAAAATAATTTTCTATTCGTCAATTTTCATACGTAATACTTTTGTGCTTTAACAGAGTAGTTAAAATATCGCGATATGATTCGTCATTATCGCGACATCAAGAAAGCAAACTTGCTTAAATTTTATGAGTTTATACCACGAACAAATATATCGATTAATGTCACTTAGCAAAATCATGAAACCAATGTAACAAATCGATTCGTCTTTCCCATCACTAATTTGGAAATGACCGAAATGTCAAATTTTTGTTGAAATAAATTATCTGTGCAAATTAGTTTCGCCGGTTTTGCAACTTTAATTAAATTTAACTATTACAATTGTAAATTTAAAGTAGTTTTTGTTGTGAATCGAAGTGTAATACATCAAGTGAACCGATGTAATTGTTTGCAGGTCGTTTGACGCGTGTAACTGTGTGAAAATGTGATGTTTCGAAAGTTAGGTGGTTTGTTTACTAAATAACTCAACTGTAGAAAAATGGAGTATACATATAATCTTCCTCTTGAATCACTCTATGTATTTAAAAAAACTACATTAAAATCCGTAGCGTAGTTTTAAAGACCTAAGCATTCATAGGGACAGACAGCGGGAAGCGACTTTATTTTATACTATGTAGTGATAAGTTATAACACAATGTAATGTGCTTAGAACATGGTGTTGGTGCTGGAATATGATGTTCGTGCTGGGCGTGGTGGTGCCGTGGTGGTCGCCGCTGGCGCTGCGCACGCTGCTCAGCGTCAAGCCCTTCGTCCCGGACCTCGAACTGTCGCAGGTGAGAGACCAACTGTCCCTTTATTTTATTTTCTTTTTTTGCCCCACTAGGATTTTCTGCTGTGTCGTGGGTACCATGGACACTCACAAGAGAAATACACATACACCCAGACCCAGAACATGAATCTCAACTCATCATTCAGATACTTGTCTGGCCGGAAATCGAATCCGGGACCCATTGCGCGTCAGACCGGTATGGTAACCGCCACGCGGGTCAGTTTGCAATGTTAGCCAATTTTGCAATTTTAACCATATATTGTTTGGTATGGATTGCTTTCCTAATTGGAAATTATGTTTAAGTAAATGCAATCTTGACATAAGAGCATCCAAGTAATGACCGTTTAAAAACTTTTTAAAATTGAAACATCAAGTGAGCCAACATCTCTAAGCAACTTCATATTATACGCGGTATTCTCGTAGAACAGAGGTTCTATCTGAAATGCCCTGTCTACTTCCAACGACTAAGTTGGTCACATCATATGAAAGTGACCCGTCAGTACTTTCTACACTCATAGCCTTCCTTACATTAGGGTTTTCTCCTGTGTCATGGGTGCCATAGATACACACAAAGACGAACACACAAACATCCAGACCCAGAACAAGAATCTAAACTCATTTAGATACCTGTCCGGCCGGGAATCGAACCCGGAACCCACTGCGCGTCAGACCGGTATGGTAACTAGCGGATCGTCAAAATCACTTTGTATTGTAATTTAAAATAACAAATGTAATGTGATAGTTTAAAATATGTAGATGGTAAACTTATAACTTTGTTACGCCTACGCCCGATATTATAATGTTATGTAATGATTTCTCAGTAAGTGAATTATGTAATTCTTTATGAGAAATAAAGTTCTTCTTAAACCATACAAACGATAAAACCTACTTAAATATGTAAATAGAAAGGCTTTCAAGCAAAGCATATGTGTTGCAGGTTAACGGTACGCTGTTCCCGAAACGCAGTAGCGAGACACAGACGATGTGGTCTCGGTTGTTAAAGCTGTGGAGGCACATATCGAAAGAACGGACGAGATTCGAGACGGAACCGGACACAGGTGATATACTTCATTTTCTACAGTAGTAATCCTTTAAAGTCGCCGATGGAAATGACCATAATGGCTACTTTCAATCAGTTAGCTCGTGTAGCTTATTGTAAGGTTCAGTTATAAATAAAATAGACATAAAAGATTCAAGTATTAAGTGTATATTAACATTATATAAGAAAGTAATAAATAATAAAATAAGGTGAAAAACAGCGTTATATTTATAAACCAGGTCTCCTCGGCAAGGGTTTGAGTCGTCATGTCCCTGTAGTCCCGGGACCAGAATAGGGCTACGGTACCCCTGCTTGTCGTACGGGGCGACTAAAAGGGGCTTTCAGGGTTGCTGGTGGCTAGAGTGGCAGCTCGATCAACAATCCAGCCAAATGACCCCGGGAAGGACGGTGGCATATGTGGTCGCATGCCGCTGTAAATAACAGAAGATGCGGTGAGCGTATTCGCTCACCAGGGAAAAGCCTGAAATAGGCATCGCGCTCGGAGGACTCCGGTTGTGTTCCGTTGGAGATACCGGAGTCCCTCACGCAGCGCTGAGAACGGCCACCGGGGGGTTTTAATGCGGTTAAAATCCCATATAACCAGCGTAGCTCCAAACAAATATAAAAACATCAATAGGGCCTTAACAGCTAATAAAGCTATTTTAGTAATTTCAGGGTTGCTTTGTCGGGATACGGGAGTAGTGTAAGAAAAAATATTATAAGCCTCCAGGGTTGTCCATGACGTAAGATACTTCGTAAATAATGCTTCACACCTGCGTGAAGCATTGTTTTGCGCTTCGATGGAAGGGTGTGGTTGCTGGCACACTTTTATATGAGGCGACCATCATATTCCTCGAGAGTGGCAACTCATTTGTGGTTGACTTCCATGTTCTATTTGAAGTTGCTTATAGGTGTCCATGGGCGGCAGTGACCACTTACCATCAGGTGGACTGCATGCTCGTTTGCTACTTCGATCAGGTCAAAAAAAAAATCTATTCTTTGTAACATATGTAGTGTTTGGCAGGTCTGCTCGGCAAGGGTCTGAGCCGTCAAGCGAACCGTCTATGGAACTACGGCGTGGTGGGCGGGCTCGGGTCGCTGTGCCTGCTGCTGGTGTTCCCGGTGGCGGCGCTGGTCGCGAGCGCGGCGTCGCTGGCCGCCGCCGCCACCGTGCCGCTGTGGATGCCCGTCGTTACCGTGGCCCTGCATGCGTTCAACGCGCTCGTGTACGAGCTGGACTGTCCTGACCCCGCTAGGCTGAATCGGTGAGTGGTTGTAGACATTTTAATGGACATGATGTGTCTATTTTAAGGACACTGGTACATAAACTAGGCGTAAATTTCGACAATCATTTTCTTCAAGTCGATAACTTGAAGCGTTGTGAACGTTGGTGCACGTTGCGCACTAGCGGCTCCTTCGGTGCTTTGAGCATTGGTAGCAGTCCACGCATGTCAGAAAAAAAATCCCCCATAATGAAATTTATTGAATTATTATAAGTTAAACATTGTCAGATTGATTATTTTAGTTGATTTGTCGTCTAACTGACTTAATATCAATGATTACATAAGTTTTTAAGGTGGAAACTATGGAGGACCTTAATGCTTACGCATGCTCAAGGTAATCGTCGTCCTTCAATACTTTTTGTAGAGTAACGAGAGATAAAGTGATGTTCCTCCTGTACCCTCCAGATGGCTAGTGCTGGTGGAGGTGGTGGTGTGGCGCGTGGGCGTGCTGGGCGTGCTGCAGCCCGCGCTCGCGCTCGCCGTCGCGCTCGTGCTGTGCCCGCTCTGCGCGCTCGTGCTGCTCGTCGGTACGTGCACGCCGCGCTGTGTACACAGGGCAGTACTTTACCGTACGGGAGGTGGTGGTGTGGCGTGTGGGCGTGCTGGGCGTGCTGCAGCCCGCGCTCGCGCTCGCCGTCGCGCTCGTGCTGTGCCCGCTCTGCGCGCTCGTGCTGCTCGTCGGTACGTGCACGCCGCGCTGTGTACACAGGGCAGTACTTTACCGTACGGGAGGTGGTGGTGTGGCGTGTGGGCGTGCTGGGCGTGCTGCAGCCCGCGCTCGCGCTCGCCGTCGCGCTCGTGCTGTGCCCGCTCTGCGCGCTCGTGCTGCTCGTCGGTACGTGCACGCCGCGCTGTGTACACAGGGCAGTACTTTACCGTACGGGAGGTGGTGGTGTGGCGTGTGGGCGTGCTGGGCGTGCTGCAGCCCGCGCTCGCGCTCGCCGTCGCGCTCGTGCTGTGCCCGCTCTGCGCGCTCGTGCTGCTCGTCGGTACGTGCACGCCGCGCTGTGTACACAGGGCAGTACTTTACCGTACGGGAGGTGGTGGTGTGGCGTGTGGGCGTGCTGGGCGTGCTGCAGCCCGCGCTCGCGCTCGCCGTCGCGCTCGTGCTGTGCCCGCTCTGCGCGCTCGTGCTGCTCGTCGGTACGTGCACGCCGCGCTGTGTACACAGGGCAGTACTTTACCGTACGGGAGGTGGTGGTGTGGCGTGTGGGCGTGCTGGGCGTGCTGCAGCCCGCGCTCGCGCTCGCCGTCGCGCTCGTGCTGTGCCCGCTCTGCGCGCTCGTGCTGCTCGTCGGTACGTGCACGCCGCGCTGTGTACACAGGGCAGTACTTTACCGTACGGGAGGTGGTGGTGTGGCGTGTGGGCGTGCTGGGCGTGCTGCAGCCCGCGCTCGCGCTCGCCGTCGCGCTCGTGCTGTGCCCGCTCTGCGCGCTCGTGCTGCTCGTCGGTACGTGCACGCCGCGCTGTGTACACAGGGCAGTACTTTACCGTACGGGAGGTGGTGGTGTGGCGTGTGGGCGTGCTGGGCGTGCTGCAGCCCGCGCTCGCGCTCGCCGTCGCGCTCGTGCTGTGCCCGCTCTGCGCGCTCGTGCTGCTCGTCGGTACGTGCACGCCGCGCTGTGTACACAGGGCAGTACTTTACCGTACGGGAGGTGGTGGTGTGGCGTGTGGGCGTGCTGGGCGTGCTGCAGCCCGCGCTCGCGCTCGCCGTCGCGCTCGTGCTGTGCCCGCTCTGCGCGCTCGTGCTGCTCGTCGGTACGTGCACGCCGCGCTGTGTACACAGGGCAGTACTTTACCGTACGGGAGGTGGTGGTGTGGCGTGTGGGCGTGCTGGGCGTGCTGCAGCCCGCGCTCGCGCTCGCCGTCGCGCTCGTGCTGTGCCCGCTCTGCGCGCTCGTGCTGCTCGTCGGTACGTGCACGCCGCGCTGTGTACACAGGGCAGTACTTTACCGTACGGGAGGTGGTGGTGTGGCGTGTGGGCGTGCTGGGCGTGCTGCAGCCCGCGCTCGCGCTCGCCGTCGCGCTCGTGCTGTGCCCGCTCTGCGCGCTCGTGCTGCTCGTCGGTACGTGCACGCCGCGCTGTGTACACAGGGCAGTACTTTACCGTACGGGAGGTGGTGGTGTGGCGTGTGGGCGTGCTGGCCGTGCTGCAGTCCGTCGTCCCACTGCTAGCCATTTTCACTGAGAATGATAGGGGTTCAGATCTTAGTCCACCGAGCTGACCAAGTGCGATCTTCAGCCCTTTATCGTACTACGGCTGGGTACTGGGACGAGGATCGTAACATCAGGGAGTTAACAGGAATGGCTAGCGTAGCTGGGTTCTTCCTTGCCAATCTTCACTAGTTGGCGAAGAACCTAGACAACAAGAAGCTGAGCATCGTTTCAACTCGGAATGAGAGGGGTTCTAATGGATTTAATTAACAACTGTATTTATGGACTGCATGCAATACGTGTGTGTTTGCGAGTGTATTTAAGTACATTTCGCCTCTTTACAACAACAACGTGACAAGTACAAATTGACCTTTTTTTGTTAAATTTCATAATTATCATGTTTTTTTTCTAAAATTTGCCAGTAATATTTTTAAAGAGTGTATTACGTCTGTGTAAGTCCATTTATTTTGTGAAACTCAACAATTGGGGTTCAATGTAAATTGTAGTTTTCAAGATAACACCTTCTTTTTGTAACGGCGATGTATAGACATAATCTATTTATCAGTCTGTCTGTACGTGAACAGGCGGCGTGAGCTGGTGGGCGGCGCGCGGCGTGTGGGAGGAGCTGGCGTGGCGCGCGGTGATCTCGCGCGCGGCGCGCGTGCCGGCGCACGACTCCGCCTTCTGCCGCCGCATCGCCGGCCCCGGGCTGCACTGCAAGACGTGGTACCAGATCACGTGAGTACACCCGACTAGGCGGTGTGAGCTGGTGGGCGGCTCACGCCGTGTGGGAGGAGCTGACGTGAAAAGAGAATCCCGCCGATTTTTTTTTGCATATTTTTTTCGATTGAGGTTATATTGCGATCCAGAAAAAAATGTAAGAGTATATATTTTATTTAATTATTGTTATAAGGTTGTTATAGACCTATAGAATATATATACAAATATCGAATTTCGGCAGGGGGATGTAATATGTACATCTGCTTTGAATTGTTAAAAACAAAATATAATTTATCCACAGTTTATTATGATGTGACTATCAAAAACAGCAACACATCTGTGATTTATTAAATTTCCTGTTCCTCGTTTCCTCCTTCACCCCTACCCTCATCGTTCCCCCATCTCTCCTCTCTTCCTACCTCTCTGTGTTTACGAGTTTGTATGGCTGCGCGTATAAGTGTGTGTGTTTTGTTTCTTTCCATGTTTCAATGTTTGACTGTGTGTCCCCAGCGCTGCGCAGGCGCTGGCGGCGGTGTGCGCGCGCGGCGAGCTGGAGGCGCTGGCGCTGTGGGCGGCCGACACGGAGCTGGCCATCGAGCGCCCGCTGCGGGACTACGCGCACTTCGTGGACGCCTGCTTCGGGCCCTTCTCCGTGCAGATCGCCAAGGTGTGCTCGATGCGTGTGTGTGCCAGCGTGTCCGTGTGTCAGCGCTGCGCAGGCGCAGGCGGCGGTGTCAGGTGCGGCGAGCTGGACCAAGCAATGCTATCGATTCGGTGGAAGGATGTAGTCGTCGGTTCATATTTATATCGTTTTATGACAACTAATATAGATGAATCACTGGTCATTTTTGCGTAAATAGATTTTGTCGGAAACGCTAGAACGAACCAACAAACGGGATAGTCCCGATGAAGCCGGAACGTATGTTGATAGTATTAGTCATACATTACAAATGGAAAAAAAAAACTTTTGCTATCATCAATATAATCATAACCTTTCACGCAAACTCTATTCGTTGAATCTTGCTGGAATTTGGCGCACACATAGTTTATGACCTAGATTACTAGTGATGCGTTCCAGAAGGTGCTCACAATGCTCAAAACGCTCCTTTAGTCGTTCCACATGACGAACGCGGTCGTTGTGGTCGCGGCGAAAACGTCACTCATGACGTCATGACTTACGCTCACGCAATCTCACGACGACCCATCTAATAAAGTGGGTCAAAGTGATCATTTCACTAGAGACTACGTCAGTAACGCACACAAGCTAGTGGAACGGAAAAAACTGCCGTCGTGAGCGTGAACGTTGTGAGCTCCTAATGGAACGCACTCTAGATAGGATACTCATTGCCGGGGTAGACGTGACCAAAGCAGACAAAGCCATGGAAATAACCTAGTGATTTATATATTTAGACGGGAGCCTACAAGCAGCTGGAGAAAGAGTGCAGCGAGTTAGTGGCGTCGGCGCGCGAGAAGCTGGCGTCGCGGCGCCGCGAGCTCGCCCTGCCGCTGTCCGACGCCGCAAGGGCCAGGGTTCGGTTACCTGCGCAGGATTTGAGGGTAAGTTGCCGTTATTTATCTTTCATTTTTTTAATGATTACTAGAATTGTATCGATTCATATGAAAGCTTAATATTTTACAAAACAAAACCCATCTTATTTTTCTTGTAGTGTAGACAACTGAAAAGCATTTATTTAATTTTAAAATGTTGTTAAAAATATGATAAATATCATCAATTCTGATTAAAATATACTTCGTTATCTCAATATAAACTATACAATCGTTTTGAAAGGTAAACGAACAATTACGACTGAGCTGATATATATATGTATCAAACGAAAGTGGTCATCGTTTTAATTATTTGTTAATAATTTTCACAGAAAGCGATCCACGCGTCCGCGCTGGAGCTGTCCCGCGCGTGGGGCGAGGCGGCGCGCGGCGAGGACTGGTGGGCGGCGCGCGGCCTCGCGCCCGCCGACTGGCACGCGCTCGCCGCCAACATGCTGGTCGAGGTGACATGTCGGACCTATATGACGAGGGGGGAGATTGGTTTGCTACACCTATTTCCGATGTGAAGCATGTGTGTTTCGATGGAATTGTGCCGGCTCACCGTTATACGGTGGTAGAACCAGAGTAGTTTGACCGGGGAAGTACCATCGCCACACCTATTTCTAGCGTGAAACATTTCTTTCGTTACGATAGAAAGGTGTGGTTGCCGGCACCCTTTACATGAGGCGACTATCATAGTCCTCGGGAGTAGCAACGCATCTGTGATTGACTTCAGATGGAACCCATGTTCTGTATGTAGTTGATTACAGATGTCCATGGGCGGCAGTGACCACTTACCATCGGATGAACTGCATGCTCGTTGGCTACTTCAGTCAAATAAAAAAAAAAATAGTCGCCCATCTTAATCCTTGAGAATAGCAACATATCTGTGATGAACTTCAGATAGATTTCTGTTAAAAATAACAATTTCATTTGGAACATGGTTACTTGCTACATACACTATTAGATTGATAAATAAAATATTAGATTTGGGATTCACTGATAATATTTTCCACGAACTAAACTAATTGATGATATGACATTTGATGTAATGAGCACGCGACGCACTTGATAGCTAATTGCGAACTGATCAAAAATACATAATTAATAAATTGAACGCGCGCGTCCAATCAATGAAATTGCTGACCTCAGCAAATGCACGGTTGTACCGTACAAAGGGATCTTTCTAATGGCAGCCACACACGATACAGTATACTTGCGCAAGCTTGGACTTGTACAAATTCCCGTTTTTCGGAGACGACCATAAACGACTCAAGTATGCTTGCACAAATATCATTTCACTGATATTCGTACAAGCGTGCGTATCTGCTCCAATTAAAACAATATCATTTTTTGAAAGTGAGCTACCTGGTTGTGTTGTTTTGTGGTATGGATGATGCAGTGGCATTAGTTACTTTATTTTAGCTACGAAAAAACTGAAAACTCACAAGAGAAATCGAACAATATGGACTAAAGACTGGTTAAGAAAAAGAAAGCATTATTCGTACATCAGTTTGTTGAACGAATTGAAATTTGTACCCAAAGACAGTACTGAACTTGCGCGCGCTCCCACACACGTTCATGTAAACTTGCGCAAATGCAAATTTGCACAAGTTGAGAATTGAAATTTGGAACTTTTTAAAGAACTTGTGCAAGGGAAGAACTTGCGCAATTGTCTTCCAACACACGATACAGTATACTTGAGCAAGTCCAGACTTGCGCAATATACTGTATCGTGTGTGGCTGCCATAAGACAATGAAAACTATAGCAGCACGGTGTGGTGGCAGGTGTTCGACGCGGAGACGCTGGTGGCGCTGGAGGAGCGCGAGGCGCGGCTGCCGCTGGAGGCGGGCGCGGGCGCGCGCGCGTGGGAGGCGCGGTGCGCGCGCGCGCTCGCGCCGCCCGACGTGCTCGCCGAGCGCGCCGACTGGGCCGCCGCGCCCGGTACGCATTATGTTCATTTATATATTATACTGTTATAGTAGGGGAGCCCAGGATGCTAAATGTGGAGTTACTCGAGCGTCGCGGAAACTTATTAGGTTTGGTAGATTAAATGATAGGAAGGATAAATGGTCCTATAATGTTTTCTCGTTGACTGGTGGGATAAACGTCTACAGAGTTTCAAATTTTTAAAAAATAATCTATGATATGGAGTTACTCGAATGCATCATGTTAGGGCAAAGTGAGGTTAATTACACCCTAAAATATGTATAATTTGCTATTCTGACGATTTAAGTGTATCCTTGGGGGGGTAGGAGGTTAACAAAGTTGCATAAAAAGTACGACGTCTTGACTCACTCAAGCGCGCCAGATTAGGATAAGCGGAGGTAAATTAGAACCTTAAATGTGTCCAATTTGCTAATCTGACGATTTAAGCGTCACCTAAGGGGGTGGGAGGGTTACTAAGTTCCCCTGGGAGTACCCACCTATGCTAAGGTCGCATACTGGCTGGAGGTACTTATCAATATATAAAGTATCCCCTCTTGGGCTCCCCTACTATTAGGAGCGTCGCTAGGAAGGAGGAGCGTGATACATTGGAGCATCATGTATCGTCATTGTGATCCCCCTTAACCGACCCAAATTACAAATGTTACTATTCTCTGTCTGTAAATTCCGGTCGGCCTTCCGACTACGAATGAGTTGACTATTGAGCTTTGGGTACATGCGTTGATAGAATATATTTGATGTTACATGTAACAATGTAAAACTTTTCTTTAAAAAATCCGAAACTACAAATCTGACTGACTCAACCTCGACATAAAACGTAACTCGATACCTGTAAAAAAATGTGGGAACTTAAATAAAAGTGGACTGTATTATATGACATAGGCTGGTTTAATCGCCATCAAAATTACATATGGATAGGTCGTGTTCTGACCCGGTGGTAGTGTAAAAAAATATATATGTAACTGACAATTTGTAAGCGCCCCCGAAGGCCTATGCAAAATAAAGACATTTCAATACGATACGATAGTGGGGACGTCTTACCCTCCGGGACTCTCATATACTAAGGTAATGTCAACATAAGGGCGGTGGGTAGGGAATTTCGGGCCTCGAGGGGTACCCTCTTTACCCGGGCAATTCTCTAGGAGATCGAATACCTCCCGGATCCTTAACATTTATACATAATAATACAATGTTAATACTAATGTTTTACATTGTAATATTATGTACAAATGTAAAATATATTTACCATCCCCACTGTTTAGTGGGTGGTTCGGTGAAAGACATTTAATTTAATTTGAACTCTATTACAACAAATGTCCCACAGGCGTGTGGGGAGAGTGGGGCGGCGCGGCGGCGCCCCGCGTGCGCGCCCCCGCGCTGGAGGTGAGCGCGTTCAGCCCGCGCGCGCCGCCGCAGCCGCCCGTGCCGCACCCCGCCGCCGTCGCGCTCGTGCTGCACAACCGGTACGCGAACCGAACCATACGCTTATATATTCAGCTTAATCCCCCCCCCCCCTTTTGTTCTTGAGGAGGAACCTAACGGTACCCGACGCCGTGGAAGCGACGTAGGGTTATGTGTGCGGTAAATCCACACTAAAACCCCCCGGTGGCCGTCCTCGGCGCTGAACCATGCGCTTATACACTAAGCTTAAGCTCCCCCCCCCTATTTTTTGTTCTTGAGGAGGAAACCTAAAGGTATTCGACGCCGTGGGAGCGACGTAGGGTTATGTGGGATTACCGCACTAAAACCCCGCAGTGGCCGTCCTCGGCGCAATAAAGAAAACTCCAGGATCTTCTTTACGTCGGTATGCGACCACACATAACGCCGTCTTTCGCAAAGTCGAAGAGAACGAATCTTTATGCACTCGCGTTAAGACACGCAGCGCAAACGTCCACACATGCGTTGACGCTAGCACACAAAGATATACACGCAACTCACGCACCTATACATGCGAAGATGCGTGCAAACGTATACATAATAACATACTCCCAGGAACACACATCTCGTGCGCATTTACGCACTACGCGTGTGGGCGCGTCACACACACACAGAGAGAGAGAGAGAGGGTGAGAGGAAGATGTGTGTATTAACCTGAAAGTTATTTTTAAAATATGTTGTTTTCCTCCCAATCACCTTTACATCAAAGAAAAAATTACTTTAATTTCCAATTACTTTTTTTAATGTTTCAAGTTTTATGATTCTGTTTTTTACGTTTCAGGGAATCTGACAATCCCGTGCCGCTGGACTCTGAACTGTGTGCCGAAATATTAAAGACATTAGAGGACGCGCCGGACTGTGACGATGGTAGGAGAGGTAACCTATGATATTAACTTGAAGCAGCCGACCAAGTTACTCTATAACAAAAGGACAGACTGAACATCAGCGGCATGGCATAGTCTTCCTGTGGCATTCGCTGAGTCTGTACCTGTTCGCAGTCACTGATTGTATTGCATTAAATTATTGTCACTTTTAATATACCACATTCATACAATTTATATACTATTGCTTTTTGTGTTTGTGTTTAACGCTTTATATTGTTTGCAACATGTTATGTTTGAAGGTGGTAGAACAAGTGTAGTTCGACTGGGGAAGTACCACCGACACACCTATTTCTAGCGTGAAGAATTTCTTGCGTTTCGATGGAAGGTGTGGTTGCCGGAACACTTTTATATGAGGCGACCATCATGTCCACCAATTCGCACTTGGCCAGCGCGGTGGACTATGGCCTAAACTCTCTCATTCTGAGAGAAGACCCGTGCCCAGCAGTGGGACAATAATGGGTTGATGACGACCATCATAGTCCTCGGGAGTAGCAACGCATCTGTGATTGAGTCCAGATAGAACCCGTTCTGTATGATGTTGAGTACAAATGTTTATGAGCAGTGACCACTTACCTTTAGGTGGTTTGCATGCTGCGCGGTGGTATTTAAACTCATTCTGCAAGAGAAAACCCGTGTCTAGCAGTGGGACAATATTGAGTTGAGGACGATGTGTGTGTGCGCAGAGGGCGTGGAGCGGTACCGCGGCGGCGGCAGCTCGGCGAGCAGCTCGGCGAGCGGCTCGGAGTCGCCCGGCGCGCCGCGCGCCTCGCCGCCGCGCTCGCCCGACGCCGACCAGCTGTGCAGGTACACGCGTTCAATACAACTTAACGATTAATTTGAAATTGTATTAATGGCTTTCTTTGCTACATCGTCTGAAATTGTAGGATTCGTCAACTTTCGAATATCTCAGTACCCCATTTTACGTTTCAATTTAGGGATAATATATGTTACATGTTTTTAAAAAAGTCCTCACGAATAATAAACGAGGTGAATTTCAAATGTAATATTTGTGTGTTATTATTTGAACGTAAAGTCTTATAAAGAGATTTTATTTATGTTTTCATAATTATAGGTATTGAAACGTTATATATTTTTTAAAAAAGTCCTCACGAATAATAAACGAGGTGAATTTCAAATGTAATATTTGTGTGTTATTATTTGAACGTAAAGTCTTATAAAGAGATTTTATTTATGTTTTCATAATTATAGGTATTGAATATCATAATATTCAAGGTATTGTTTGTGGTTTCCGTATTCGCGTTTTAAGTATCTAAGTATTAAAAATGTGACCATTTTCTAATATTTTGTGGCAAAAAAAAATCGTGGATGCAATCGGTATAAGTAAAAAGATTCTGTTCTTTAAATTTGCTATTTTCGGCATATTGGCGAAACGTAAATTCTGCAAATTAGAAAGTTCTACTTTATAATTCAATTTAATGTATAAATGAAGTGTTTTACTAATTTTTTCTAACATTTCGGTTTATTATTTTGAGCAGTTGAAGTTTTAATAAGAATAATGTTTGTCGCCAGAATATCCCCCCTGGCGGAGCGCGCGGCGTGCCGCTGGACGCTGACGGGGCGCGGCGTGCGGCTGCGCGCGGACCTCGCCAGCCCCGAGGACGTCTCGCTCGACGCCGACCGCCACGTCGGCACCTCCGTCTGACGGGGCCCGCTGGAACCTTGGAACTCGCCCAACTGATCTGGACGGACTACGGCGCGCGAAGGGAAGATTGACTGTGCCGCGGGCCGTGTTGCCTTGAAACTCGCTCAAGTAATCTAGACTACGTCGCGCTGCGGGAAGGCGGGGTCTCGCTCGTCGCCGACCACCACGTTGGCACCTCCGTCTGACCGGGAGGTCGGATCGCCTGGGCTTTCCGTGTTGCGCCATTGGAATTCGCCTAAGTAATCTGTACGGACTACGTCGCGCTTGACCGTGTTGCGCCGCAGGAGCGTTCAAACTCGCCCAAGTAATCTGGATAGACTACGTCGCGCTAAGAAGGCGAGGTTCACCGGACATCGACTAACTGGATGATGTTGATTGACCAGGTTGCGGGATTAATCGAGTGTCGGATTATGTGGATGGTTTAACTGGACCGAACATGTCGAACTGCGGGCCGCCAAGCTACGCTAGTGAATCTGACTGTACCAAGCTTGGACTGACGTGACTAGACCTCCACTGGCGTGGGTAATATAACTGGATCGAGCCTTGACTAACAGGAAGGTTTGCGACTACCCATAACACCTCTCTAACCGACTATACAGCGTACAACGTAAGCCTAACCAAACAGGGCCTGCGTGACTTTCGCGCCTGCGACTGCTGACATTGACCACATCAAAACTCTCCTCACGCGCGGGTCTTTCGTATAATCGTCACAGCTGTCTGGGCGGCCCTCGGCTATGAAGCCAGTATTTGACTTTATATCCAATTATACCACTAAATACAATGAAGTCAAAAATATACAAATTAATACACAAAATGATTCCACGTACTATGGGTAATCTTGTATTTTACGAGATTCCGTTAACTTAAATCAGAAAATATGGTTATCATTATTTAATTACCTATAATCAGTTTAACACCACAATTAGGTAACCCCCGCCAGTGATTGAATGCGGCCCGTCTAGCCAAAATCCTCGTCCGCGGTATGATTTAGAGGACGACAATGATATATATGGATCTAATTTCTGGAACGAAACTTATTTTACTCTCGGAGCGACACGTATAGGTAAGCGAGTAAATAACTTTTCCGTAGACATATTTTCAGGGGACATTATTGTACACTAAAAAGTTTGTCCAATATTTTTGACAATCTGCAAATGGTAGAATTACTAATTAAAGGCTTTACCAAATCATTAATATAACTAATCACCAGATACACAAATATAATTCGAACGATTAGAGCAACTGATAAATCGATGAACAAATAAAAAAGATTAGAAGTAATAGATTAGGCGAATGAAAATAATTCTACTAGATTGTAAGAACGCTTACGACTAGCTAAAACAGTTACGTCGTTAATACGACTCGTATTTGATTTGCCTAAGATTGCCTTAAAATTGAGCTCATTATATAAGATAGTACTCGAATAGATGTTATGAATGGATTTAATCGACCACGTAGCTTAGAAATAAACAGTACATAGTGATAAGGTGTAATATTTCTTTGAGAGTAATGTTAAGCTGACAGGATATAGGATAACGGTTAGATTTACATCTACAGTCATAGAGCGTATCAGACACGTAGCGTGGCAGACAAATTGATGTTTTTATACGTCAACAATGTTTGTTAACTTATATGTAACATAACATACATCCATTGTCACACGGGTCAAGCCATTTAAAGTGTTGTATAAAAACAAATAAACCAATTACTTCAGTTTCAGTTAATTTTTTAAGCAGTCGGGTTTCGTGTTTTAATAAAAAAACTTAATGCATTTTTGGATTTTGCGTCAAAGTAATATCATCTTAAAAAAAAAATGTGTGCGTGTACTAGCGTACACTCGTAAGAAGTGAAACTTCTTTATGACGTTATTTTTCAAAAAATAATTTACTATATGCAACTTTACAGAAATTGGTTAAATAAAGTTAAATTAGATAAAGTTTAATAAAAGGCTTTTATTAAACTTTACCTAATAATCTAATCTATAATAATCTATCTAATATCACGCGTGGTAAGGATAAGAAAAAGATGGCGCGTAACGGAAAAAAAAAGATGTCGCGTAACAGAAAAAGATGGCGCGTAACGAAAAAAAAAAGATGGCGCGTAACAGAAAAAGATGGCGTGTAACGAAAAAATGTTACACTAATTTTTTTGCCAACCCCGATAAAGAAGTTTCACTTAAAAAAATTGTAGTCTTCTATTTACTAATATTTATTTATATTGTTATGAAAATAATGTCGTCTCTTCTCCTGCTCTCTTTCTTTGATCACAAGCGCCATATTAAAAAATATGTAGCCTATGTCTATGACTGCAACTACTCTACAACTGAATCCATTACAATTTTATGCCATATTATGTTACAATCTGGTCAGCCGTTGAGGCTGTTGTGCGTGCCAAATAACTGGACAAACATATACATGCATTTGCTGAAAAAATACGCCTCTTTCTGGCTCGGTCGGATAGAACACTAATCTTGTCTGTCACGGCCCGTGCCTGGCCAGTTCAGTGTCTGTAGATATAAAATAACCGGTAACGCGTGGAATTATTAGTACCTCATGTTAAGTGCACTTTTTAAACAACGACAGCGCATAGATATGTAAGTTTATTGTGGTTTATGTCGTTTGAATGTGTTCTAATTTCAAATTTATTTTTCGTCTTTCTAATTTTGACGTTTTTTATAATAATTGCCCGCTACATTTCTTTTTTTATTTTTTAAATAAATACATCAAGCAAAGGATAGCAATGTGGGAAAGTCTTATAGTAATTAATGTCATTACAATTTAATTATTTTTATAAGCTAATGTGTGTTTTATGTATGACAGCCGATGTATGAAGTGTGATTTTCTTAGTCTTAGTTTAGTAATAAGAGCCGTGATGTACACGTCGTTTATTGATTATGTTACAAGTTTGTTGTACCTCTTCCCACCGCTTATAGCTTTCTGTTAAAATAGAACCCATAACCCAACAAGTTTAATTATGAGCTGATGTCAAAAGTAACCAAATTATTCATACAATTTCGTATTGAAAACGCACGTTATTTGTGATTGGAGAAACTCAAACATAGAAGTTGTTACTTTTGTTTAAAAATTTGTTTGTTTATTTTGTCTATAACTTCGTTTTCGTAAGAATTACGATTTAAATTGGTCGAAATAATGTCATTTCATTTCTCCATTTTAATTAAAGGTACAGAAATAATTAAGAAATATAAAGAAAATAATACTAAAAATGATTATCAACTATGATCAGCTTATTCCTGTACTAAAATAAATTTTAGTGCAATTTATCATTACTGCGATATTTAAATACTCATTTCCCTCTGTTTTCATCAGAAGGCAAATACATAAAATCTGGACTAAATCATAAACTATAATTATCACGTTGAAACGAAGAAGCAATGCATTTTGTTTACTTTTATATAAAATCATCTAAGTATACTATTATTTTAATGACTTCATAAATCTTCGAGTCTAGACATTTTTAAGTTATTTATATCAAGTTTGTTTTAAACCTAGCAATATAATTTATGCTGTATTTATGTATACTTTTCTGTTAAAAATCTAATTACTTTATTCGTCTTTAGCAGCCATAACATATTTCTATTAAGGGTCAATTTATACTAGCGCAGATTCGAAGCGCATCGAAGCGTTTATCCAAATCTGAACATGACAAATTCACCCTTAACTCGACTTCGTAACGCTCACATTGCTTCTGAGATTACAAAAATTCGTGCGCATTTGTGCAGATTCGCTTTAGTTGTAAAGAATTTGAGGCGGAAATGAAATGTCTTTATTTTGTATAGGCCTACGAGGGCACTTACAAATTGTCAGTTACATTTTTTTTCTTACACTACCACCGGATCGGAAAACGACCTTAACTGAGAAGATCCGGCAAGAAACTCAGCGGGTTTGTCTTTTTTATTTATATCCATTTTTTTTTATTACAATCATGTTTTTTTACATGGTAATGAAAGTTAGCTCCAGTATCTTGCCTTACAGTTCAGTAAAAGAGAACCCTGTTTGGAAAGATACGCTACTAATGTCAAAGTCATTACATACTATAATAATGTATATAATTGCTCAGTCCCAAGCTGTTTTGTCTTCTATGTAATCAGTAATTTTATAATACGGCAGAGTTTAATCTTAATCAATGCTTTGAACTTATTCATTGACATATTTCTGATTTCAACAGGAAGTTTATTATAAAAGCGTATACATTGACCCATAAAAAGACGCTTAGATGCGCTTCGACTCTGCGCTAGTATAAATTGACCTTAAGCAATTTTCAATTTTTTATGTAAAATATATATAAGTATAATAATAATAACCTCCCTTAGTAACATGGGGTTATTAAGCATAACTGCTGCATATGCGTCGGGCTCAAATCAATTATATCTAATCTAATGATGACACACCAAAACTATTTATACGTATTCGATTTATTTTTAGCTTAGTAAGCTTATTAATAAGTGGTTATAAACATCTCAGCTCATCAGATTTTAGTTATAATATTATCTGTCGCATTTCTTTCATATACACATTAATAAAACCAAATTGATTTATTTTCTAATATATTTACTAATTCAAACGGCCTACAAAATAAGCCCGCAATGATTTGAAGAATGCCTTATGAGCTCTCTATTTAGTTATGTAATTGTTTAGATTTTTTTTTAAAACAATTATACAAAATATGTTTTATATGTAGTACCGTTATGTCATACAAAAACGCGCAGTTTCTTGTGGTAAGTAACAACCGCACTTACTGCATTGATCTATTATGAATTGGCAAGGAATATATTATACAAATAGTACATAATAATAATACAATGAATTAACTGTTACAAAATAGAATGAATAGTACTGCCTAAACTTTTTATTGTTATAATCATAGGCGTATCTATGCGTATTTGTTAATTAGGGGGTCTAAAAGCAATAATCGGGTTCGGCGTCGAGAAAATTACTGCAAGATGTTTTCTGACGACCCGCGTGGCAGAGCGGTTACTATACCGGTCTGACGCGCAATGTGTTTCGGGTTCGATTCCCGACCAGACAGGTATCTGAAAGATGAGTTTAGATTCATGTTCTGGGTCTGGGTGTTTGTGTATTCGTCTTGTGTATGTCCATGGTACCCACGACACTGGAAAGAAATCCTAGTTTGGGGTTATGAGTGTAGAAAACGTGTTCTTAATAATAATAATTCTTAGGGTAGGCGAATATCGGCGAAATACACTAAACCCTATTGCTAGACATTGTTTTATCCCGCCTATGTGGGACACCCATATGATTCGGACCCCCTCCACCTCGTACATACGTCCATGGTTATAATACATACATAAACAATTGATGTTAATATGTTCACATTTTATCTTATACTCAGAACTTGTCACCATATATTATTTTAGTTAATTAAAGTCAATCAAATATATAGCTGTGGGAATAATAGTAGAATAAACATTAATGGAAGTATACAAAATGAATTACATTTTTTTTATTTACTTTAAAATCACATTTTGTTTTTAGAATTTGAATTTTGTTTCACAATCACATCGTGTAATCTATGAAATTTTAATGTACTTTTTAATGTATGACATATTCATTTATATACGCTGTATCATATTTGTAAGCGTCTACATGTGTGTGACAATTTGATTCAAGCCTAGATTATAAAGTATGTTTAAGTGAAATCTGCATTTTGCGTTCGTTCGTCGACCGTACTCGTGACCACGACGTCAAGCTTTAGTTAGGTTTAATTTAGGTTAGGGTATTTATTGCGGTATGAAATACATCAGAGATTATAGTATATATTATCTTTATAATTATATAAATTATTGTGTATGTAAACGTGGGGTTGCTTAGATTTTTTGTTGTGGTCTTTGCTTCGTTGTAAACTATGTAGCTCTACCAGGCACTTTAATTCTTGATAAAAAGTAAAGTCTACTTTTTATCGTTTTTGTGTATAAAAAATGGTATTTACCCTTATTTTCGTAACACGCTAATATACTCCCAATGGAACCTATGATATATGTATGTGGGAGGAGTGTCCCAGGCAACGGCAACGAGAAAGATCTGCCTGAAATCACTTAACGTTAACCAAATATTACTTGTAACTTTCAGAAATCGAAGAAAAACTATAATTCGTATCCAAAAATAAGTCTAAAGCAACCTGACGTAGCATAATAAAACTTATTTATATTATATGAACACATAATAATTAGCTCTCTAATAAATTCTAAAGCCAAATAAAATGCAAATTATGTATCGTGTATGGTAATTAATTTTTAAGGATCTGATCGCTTTGTTATAATGAATGATAAATCAAAATCAGAATTGTTTTGTGATAAACTCATTTCATATTTTTTGTTTATGTTTATTTGTACTTTACATATGTTTGTACTGTTTTCTGTATGTGATTTGACTTGTATCTTACTATATTTGCTCTCCAAAGGACAAATATAGATAAAGTCGGACTACCTAATATGTTTTTTAGAGCTGACGTAGTGTACAATATAATTTAATTTAATTAATAGTATGTTCATGTTTATGTGTAACTTTTGTGTAGAATTCCTATTTGTTATTTAATTCTGTCAGGCCACAATAGATAAAACTATATCTAAAATCAATTTATTATCAAAAACCATATATTGCTAAACTAATGACATTAGTTGTTTCCATTTAAAATATTTTGATACGATTTATCATTCATGGATACACGAAGCTTATTGTTAATTAGATATCTTCTATTATTCGATTTGTTAAGTCCTTAGTTTTAATATTTTATACTCATTTTATTTCGCGATCTAAACAATATATCATTATCATTATAATATATAAAAATAGCATTAAGTACATTTTATTTGCATTTAATCATACAATTGTTGACGATTGGGATATGATGGTATAATGATGGCAATAATGTTAGCACGTTTTCCTTCTACCTTTAAACATCATTGAGTTGTAAATCAGAGGTCCAGATCCCCTTAATAGCAATTTATGACCGAAAAATTGTAGAATTCAAAGTACATAATTATTATAACTAAAAAAAACTTCTAAAATTTTTAATTTTTCTTTAGTTTTTCTAGCAATTTTGTCTCATTCGCCTTGTATTACCTTGAATATTATATTTGGTACCATTAGGACGGCCCTTGTCTCACCCTCTTTACATGGTTACTTGATAATTCTGTTAGGAAAATCCTACCACATCTTGCAATACACGAGATTACAAGATTCAATCACTCGAAGCGGCTCATGCCAATTAGTTTCGTACTATCTTTAGTACACTACATTAAATAAAGTTAAACCTCGATTCCATATCAAGCCATTTCAAACCTCACATCAGACCTCTGATTGTTACATAAGACAATGCTTATTTATTTTACAAATTGCTATTGCTAATTTGATGTATTTTTAAATGTATTCTATGTTATTTAAAATGTATATGCACAATCACCTGTAATTAAGAATAATTACCTAACCACAGCCAAAGTGTAACGTTGCAATATTACAAAGGTCTACCAGCGATACTCAACCTGCGGTCCGCGGGCCTTTTGATTGGCCCAGCTGAATTTATATTTGGTGACCTTTTTTATTATCTTTGTTTCGCCCCAGGCAACTTAACCGCACGTTACACCACTGCTTGCGGCCTGGGGCACTCCGCTGAAACATGTTTGTGCCCCGTACAACAAAAAGGTTGAGTATCGCTGGTCTAGACTGTCTAGTTTGAAGGTTTGTTGTAGTTTTTTTTTGACCAACGTAAGATTTTTCCTACACTACTTTTACTTCATTGCCTATATTCATCGGCAGCTTATTTTTTACCGATCCATTTAACCTCCGTCCTGTAAATTCAAATAGCTTTATTATTAATAAGTGAAAATTGTCTGTGTTTTGTTTTGTGAAGATTAATTACTTTGGTATAACTTGTTTCGAAATAAATTGCAATCAGAAAAGGTTGCTTTTATTTTAATTTGCTTATTCTCTGCGTTAGCGAAAAACATACAAAGGCATTTTGGATTACATATGTATTGAAACAATTTATATATAATTATCATTCAGATCTTAGTTGTGCGTTACAAACGCATAACTTGCTGGTACTTGGAGGTAAATCGTTTTAATTCATTCGACGTCAACATAGACGCATTTTAGATCAATCAGTTACATTCTAGAACAGACAAAGCTGGCAATATGGATCGGTGATTTTGTTAATTATGTTTTATTGTCATAATTATATTTAACTTTTTTAACACAAAAATGCAATATTGTAACTTTTATTTATTAAAATATGTAAAATAATACCTGGGTTTAATTTACGGAGCTCGCAGACATGCTGCTTTCATAATTGATTTGCAAAATAAAGATTGTGTATATCAACTATACTCTATACTCAACCTGCGGGCCGCATGAGGCCCGCCGGGTCCTTTTGATTAGCCCAGCTGAATTTAATAAGGATAGCACGTAGCAGCAAGTCAGACCCTGATAAGTACGAATAAGGAGGTTACGCGACCCTTTTTCTTTGGACGACAATTTGGAGTAAGTAGGATTAGTATTTTTGTTCTTAAATAAATGTTACATAATGCGTTGTTCAAACCATTCTTACCAATTTGCCTTACGTAATATACTTGAACGGTCCCTTAGCTACAGTATTAATGCATCACGTTTTTCGCGTTCAGTTTTTGCATAGACTGTCCCAAAGTACCTGCACCCACGTATGCGAGTTGGTCGTTACATGTAACATCATGTACATAGCTGATTGATCGCCAAAGCTAGAGCTAATTTGCTTTTGAAAGATATTCAATATTTTTTAACTAAAATATATACATTCCCACACTGGCTTTACATGTTTACAAATTTTACTTTGAGTAATACACTACCATACACATGATTTCTTTACTGCTGCATAGGTATTAAATAATACAGAGTAAAAATTAGGACAAAAGGAGGAGAAAGTGAATGGATAAGGAAGTTAAATAAAACACATATTTATTGAATGGAATTTAAAATTTATTAAACCTACCTACCTAGAGTAATTATAATGTTCACGTCTCTGTTACATGTTGTATCACATGGATTTGAAAATTATTTGTTATAAAATACCTACTATGATAGTAATAAAAGCTTGAATGCATAGTAATAAATATAAAAATCGAAAAACATAATTTATTTGATCTTATGCGAGTGTGAACGCGAATTGGTTTCTACTATAACATTTAGCTATGTCTAATTAACAATAATAAATTTGAAAGAATTTGTTGGACCTACCTACCTAAGATTAAATAATTGAAAAAAATTATATTAAAAATATATAAAAAGGGGTTATTATGCGTACGCAACAAACTTCAATCATATAAACAAAATTGGTCCTTACGTAAAAAATAACATAAAATGCAAACTGCAAAAATGGATTTTTATAGCGTAAAATAATTGCTTAAAACAAATATAATAATAATCATCATAAAACAACAACAAGAACCACATCGCGCCTGTCGATTCAATACAAACAGACAAACTAATACCTGCATTCTATATATTTAAATTTAATAAATAATTATTCGGTGAGTTGCACTTTTATCCAAAGTGATGTAAGTGGATAGTTGTCAGTAGTGGAAACAATTCTAACACAATTTTCCATAATCTGTGTCATAATACCGCAACATAGAAAGTGAGAATAGATTCACAGGATTATTGAAAACGAATAATATGGAATACCAATATATTCATTTATATCAATCTGCAAGTCAAGTAATATAGTAATTTGGTGAAACATAATATTTTTTTCCAAATGTAATTTTTGAAAAAATGTCCTTGTTGCGTTTCCACTGCTGCACCCCTAAACAAAACGAATAAATTAAAATAACTATATTTTTTCCTGATATGTTCGACAATAATTCAATAAATTACGATAATACAAATTAATTATATACCAAACAATCTATTCTCACCACTTATGAAAATAAAAGTGCTCGCATATTCTGATTCTATTCATAATTATAATATAATCCAATATTATTCGCATAAATAATATAATTTTGTCAATAAATTTATTAGTTGCAAGTACTCTCCATGTGATAAAGATTCTATATAAAAATAAGTGTGACTCTAATACACATCTAAATTTTAAATAATTAGAATTACAAACACTAGCAAGCTACTATAGGCGATGGCCACACAGGACATTTTGTATTACACACACTACTATCCAATCATTTCCAATAAATACTTTTTGAGACTTAACAAACTCACACTGTTAATTTGTGACAATTTAGGCCTGTACCACACCCATTGGAGATTTAATACTGCATCTCGCTATACATTATAGAATTTACCACACTTATTTCCATCATTTTGTTTGATTTGTAGAATATTGATGAAAACAAGTCTCATCAAAAAAATAAAAAATCCAATAAATAATGGCTTGATATAACGTAAAAAAAATACTTATGATATATATTATTAATTTAAGTGTCATCTCATTAAAAAAGTACATATAAATATTTTTAATGTCTTAATGTTAAGAAAAACATAGTTTTATATTTTTTTATGCAGAGGTGGGTGGTACACACGGTTCCTCGATAATTTCCAAAAAGTGTGGTAATTTACGTCACTCAGGTTGTCGCTCCATTGCCTCACAATCGTAAAATACACATAATACGACTCAAATAGCCATTCTGATACATACAATTGCTCTTCAATATTGCTCATACCAAGGCAAAATGTGCTGTGTTGACATGTACTTTTGGAGGGCGACCGTCGTTTCTGCTAATCTTTTATAGACGATACAAGTTTAAACGTTTAGTATTACAAAAATAAACGTATACAAATGTTTTAATACATTAGGATAAGATACATAGTCTAATACAATTAGACGAAACTTTTTAAGTATAGATACTTCTCGAATACGCGACGGAAGCCCCCACTATATAGACTATATATTCTGATTATTATTGAGTAAAAGGCGGCTGTGGTCATATTGCTTCAGATTACAATGCACGACGCTTGCAACACTACACTCTTAAAATATGTCCATTACAATTTGAAAACACTACTTAACACTATGTCATATAAATCTAAGTTAAATTTGTTATTACTATTATAATATACCGATACAAAAAACATTTTAAGATTTTTATCTTCAAAATATATAAATATTAATATCTTTAAATGTAGTAAAATTGAAAAAAATTAGAGTTCCTCGTACCTAAATTAATTGTGTATGCGTAGTTAATAGTATATTTATCAGATTGTTAATTATTTCAAAAACGTGTTTTTCGATGGCATACATTGCTCGATCATTTTACAGCTTTCTCAACAAACTATCGACCTAAATGCCGATATCAAAAAATCACACCGAATATCATTTTCAATTAGAATATTTCCTCTCGAACTCGAACTAAGTATAAAATCATAAACCTATCTGTTGTCAGAGAACACACGAACCCTAAGAAATTTCAAAATTGTATTTGGGTGCTAATATGTCCTGCCGTTTTGCCTATTCTTCATACGTTAGCTTTGAAAGATAAATAATGAAGCTACTTTACATTAATAAAAGAGCCAACACTAATTTCTCCGTCCAATATCACGTCAATTGCCAAAAATCTATATATCTTGGCACAACTATTATTCAATGAGTATAAAAGCAATCATCATTTCCTGAATAATTATGGTATTTTTAAAAATTTATTGCAATGAATAGGCTTAAGAGGTCGTGATATTCCGACCATGATGCCTAGTCACCAAATGATTTTAGGATTACATGTTTTATACTAAATGCATTTGGTATCATATTCCCCACCTACACCAATAATGAAAATAATATCATGAACAATGCAATGATTATTAGGAATGTACATGTGAAATGCACTACTACACGTGTATACACGAAAAAACCAACCGGTACATTCCTTCGTTTGTAATTAAAAAAAAAATTTAGTCCGTGGAAGTGACCATAGACAACAATCTAAGTTCTATTTTTGCGCTATAAAGCAATTCCTTTTCGTCATCCTGCCGTAAGAATATGCAATTGTAATTTTTGTAATTTTATCTTCTTAAATGTAATTTTATGTCTAGCGAAGAAAAATGTTTGCGATTTTCTGTCATATTTGCTTACAATATAGCCCCTTCCGACATTCAGATCATATAAAAATATAAATAAGGGGCCAATAGAAAACCAACATGTCTTTCTAAGTTTGCCTCCAGTGATTTAGTTTTCTTAATTAAAAATGCCTACATATTCATATACTTGCAAAAATATTCTCTGTTTTAAATGGTTACAATAAATTTATTATTTGGCGAAGATTTTTTCATAAATACTCAAATCAAATCTCATCCTACGCGGGATTTACATAAGAGAAATGACTGTAACACAATCAATTATTCCTTGTATTTTTATCAAATTTGTTTCTAGTACTTGTGTTCAGGAGGCACGCTTAGAAGAACGACCACCCAGAGAGTATATCTAGATTGGTCCTTAGGTGACTAAAACAAGACATAAAATCATTGTGCTATGTAAACAAACGGAGGAAGCAACATTAAGATAGTATTCACTTTTCCTTATCACTATTATTGTTAAGAAAATGCAAAAAGTAACAATCAATAACATATGATTAAATTGGGTCATGCATGCATTTCGTCACTAATTTTATGCAACATTCTAATCTGAACATGAAAGTTTATGTCAAATATAAAACTAAATCTACCACTTCAATAAATTCTCAAATATCGTTTATAAACACTAATTCTATATGCGTCTCTTTCATCAACATCCATATTTATTTGTAGCATTCCATTGACCGGAAATGTTGGTGAAAGCACGCGCAAGTAATGTAGATCTCATAAATATCTATAAATAGTCTTCATTTATCAGACAGAAAGCAACGCGCCACAAGTACACGAATCTAAATAAACGTAAATTAGTCAACATCAAAAGCATATTACTTCAACATCAAAATCTCTACTGTGTTTAAACATGCACTAAATATATATGCGTACAATAATATATATATTTTTATTTTTACCAAAAATATTGAGTAAACGTTATATTTATGTTAAATAGAGAAATATAAAAATGTAATCTTCTGTATTTTAACATTGTGTCTTTTATCATTGTCGTTTAGCTTTGGTGTAACAGTCTGTTACTAAGTATAGTGAAGAACATGCATCAGTAGAACACTCATAACTGTCGAGTCAGACGTCCTCTTTTAGTTTCCTACATTAGATAGACCTGTCATGAAATATGTAGTAGTCACAATCGTAACAATCAGTATAATTATGTTGAAAAGGATACTGCAATCTTTTACAGTTGAGCTATGCAAATGTAGCAACAGTTTCAAAAATCCCAAACGTGCTCGTAGATAGATTTTATATTCGAATAAGTCTTACTATTTTCTGTACGACTAAATATCCTACCATTACAAAGTGATACTTGCCATCGGTGAAGCTTCATTCACTTACATATAAAAATATATCAAGTTAATTTATTCGCATCGACACATAGATCCGGAACACGAGCATATACTTCCCGTCACACGTTCGAGAGTGGCGGCTACTGGTGGCGCTGCACCGGCGTCTGGCAGTAGGGGCACTCGTCCGCCGTCGCCGCGCAGCCCTCGCACAGCACGTAGTGGTTGCACGGCGCCAGCGTCACGCTGCGCGGCCGCTCCTCGCACACCATGCACTTGGTGGCCGTCTCCAGGTACAGCACCTTCTCGATCTCCTCCAGCTCCGCGCGCGCCTGCGCCTGCAGCGCCTTCAGCGCCGCCAGCGGCAGGCCGCGCGCCTCCCGCGCGCCGCCCCGCGCCCCGCCGCGCGCCGCGTCCAGCTCGCGCCGCAGCGCCACCGCGTGCGCCAGCGCCTCGTCGCGCTGCCGCTCCGCCAGCGCCGCCTTGCGCGCCGCCTCGTCCGCCTCGCGCTGCCACGCCTCGCACGCCGACCGCGCCTGCGCGATGCGCTCGTCCCAGCGCGCCGCGCACGCGCGCGACGCCGCCACCTCCTCGCGCAGCCGCCCCAGCTCGCCGCCGCCGGACGGCGACGTCGCCGCGAACTCGAACGGGCCCGCCGGCGCCGCGCCGAAGCTGCCCGCCTTCATCGCGTGCGAGTTGAACTGCCGCTCGGGCTCCGTCTGCGCGAACCGCAGGAACGGCGGCAGCGGGGAGCCGCCGCCGGGCGGGCTGAAGCCGCGCAGCGCGCCGCGCGCGTGCGGGATGTTCACGGGCGCGGAGCCGCCGAGCAGCCCCTCGCCGTCGGACAGGTCGCGGTCGAGCGACGCGACGAGGTTGAGCGGGTCGTCGAGGTGCAGGTCGTCGAGCGCGTTGCCGACGACCTCCTGCAGCACGGTGGCGTCGAAGGTGGCGCGCGGCGCCCACACGGAGGCGAGCGGCTTGTCGTCGAAGGCGGGCGGCGCGCGGGGCGGCGGGCCGGGCGCGCGGCCCCCGCTGGAGCCGCCGCTGGACGTGGAGGCGCACTCGGAGCCCTCGCCGCTGCCGTTGGTCTGCGGCGCGACGGGCGAGGGCGGGCGCGCGCGCTCCAGGCTGAGCGCGTTGCCGAGCAGGCTGACCGCGTCGGCGCCCTTCTTGTCGGGCGGCAGCGCAGACGACAGCAGATCGGCTAGGCTGGTGCCGCACTCCAGCGGGCCGGTCAACTCGCGACCGCCTATTTCATCAGCTGTAATTTTTAAAATAATCGCCGTTTTTACATATGAAACATGCACTTTTTAAAGATAAATCCCAAATATTTTTCACTTACGTTCGACGTGTGCAAATGCACAAAACAGTCCGCGCGGACAGTAGCCAGCCTGCTGTACGTCGTTGCACTTGGTGGACTTGTATATCTCAGGGTGGAACTGCTGTTCAGTACGCGTATGACAGTACCCGCAGGCGTCGCCTGCTTCACAATTATTAGGCTCACCCCACTCCTCTCCGTGCTTCACATTGGGGCATGGCGTGCTACGATACTTGTATTTTCTTGGTGATCTACGTTTATCCTGTAAAACATCAGCCGTTAGTAAATTGCCAAATAGAGGAATACCGCACTTCACATTACGAAATTGAACTCACTTTACTATTGTGATACTGTGGGCAAGCATACCCTTGTCTACATAATCTAGGTGGTCTTTTACATGGTTCTGTTTTATATGATGATAACACATGATTTGTATCTGAAATGAAAGAAAAAACATTGTAAAAATGTGATCATTATTAGGCCAATATTTTATGTACATCTCTAGGGAAGCTAAGTATAATAAAATTTTGTAAAATGGAAACCAAACATGAGCTAAGTGCGTAGTATTCACAAATGCGAATCTAATATTCTATGATAATATCTTCGAACTATATATGAATCAGCGTTGCCAGACGTCCCGTTTTTGGCGGGACCGTCCCGATTGTTTAATTCAAATTAAATGTCCCGCGCGGGACAGGCTCAGTCCCGCTTTTTGGGAAGCCGCTTTTTGGGAGGGACTAGAGTTTTGCAAAAAATTAGTTCGCCAATTACAAATACAAGTGAAACTGCAGTTTGTCGACCAAAAAAAAAGGTCGTCTAATCTATACGCATTTAAGTCGATGTGCAGTTCGTCGACCAAAAAAAAGGGAATCTGTGAAGCGCGAGGCATTTATACTGCGAGGGCTTCTGTCCCGCTTTCGACTATGGAGTCCCGGTTTTTTTCACTCAAAAAGTTACTAAATCCCGACATAATAAAAAAAAATCTGGCAACGCTGATATGAATGTATAAATAATGGTGAAATGTCATTAATGTTGGCGATGAAAATTGGAGATGAAATACGAGTTTTCATATAAATTAAGCAATTCGGGTAACTAATACACAAAATTAAAATACACAAAAAAACCAAATTGCGATCGGAAAAGCCGACAACCGCGCCAGTGTAACATATGAAACAAACCTTGCCACTTGGGGTCTTCGTTCATTAGGTGCCTCTCCCGGTCGAGAGCGTTCGGCGCGGCCGCGTCGCCGTCCGCCGCGTCCGGGTTGTCGATCGCTTGCAGTTCTCTCACGTCGAGCACGGGCGGGCGGAGGTCGGGCGCGCCGTGTGCGAACGCGCAGTGCGCGCCGTTCTTCGTGCAGAGGCCGCGCGCGTCCGTGTCGTGCACGCACATGCACGTCTTGTAGTAGCGCAGGTGGTAGCGGCGCTCCGTGTCGCCGGCGGTGCGGTGCAAGTATGGGCATCTGGTGAACGTTCGTGTGGTGAGATTTACGCTGCTTAGTCGACTGTAGTATCAAAACTATTTTAATTGATAACACAATTAATAGGTCTTTTACTATTTTTGTCTAAAAAAGACAGCGGGAAACCGTTGGATGCAGAAGGCACAGGACCGGTTGGAGCGGCGTCATTTAGGGGAGGCCTATGTCCAGCAGTGGACCTCAAAGGACAGATGGATTTTTTCCATAGTATGCTACAAGAGTTTCATTTACTTTAGTAATTATCGTTTTAAAATAAAAAGATGGGTTCTCAAAATATCACCCTATATTTAAGGCTACTTGTGAATCTATCAAAATGGATTGAATATAATATTACGTCATTTTAGCAAGATTTATTATCTTGTCTACTTTTATTTAGAGATAAAATTTGGTAAGACTTTCCAAAAGAAAAATACCGGTATACAAAAATCAAGCCAATCTGCATATTTTTTTCCAAAGTTAGCTGAATACCTAAAGTAAACATAAAACTAACTAAAACATTACATTTTCCTTCTGGTTAACGAGAATTTATAATAAGCACACAAGTAAGGATAAGTAGTTTTCATCAATAATATACCTATCAAATGAAAAGTTTTGTGATTCAGAAACAGAAATCTTACTTTAACCAATTAATATGAAGTTGTGTTCCGAATCGGTGGTAGTGTAAAAAATATATATATGTACCTGACAATTTGTAAGTGCCTCCGCAGGCCTATTCAAAATAAAGACACTTCATTTCAATACATTTAATCAAGACAATAAATTAAATATTGGGTATCTAATAAATAATTGTTGATTTTAGAATCTGAGGAGCTTCCACAAACAAATTTTAATTTTGAATAAAGACCTGTTTTTTTTTCTATAAGTATATCAACTGTGCATTCTACATGATAATGATAAATAAATGATAATGGAATAGTAAAAAAACTTAATGAACTAGAACTTGTCCCTAATACAAATGTATTCATCAAGTTAACATGTTCACCGTTGTTTATTTTCCTTATAAAAGGTTTCAACAAAACTTGCCTCTTTACAAACAATGTGATTGAATCATTTAATAACACTAGTTTAATTAACAATAATTGTTATGTGAGATGCAATTAAATGGTTTTCTGTTATAGTTTTTTATATGATAATAACAACAATACAGTCCACCATGTGGCAAGTAACACCTTCTGCCCATGGACATCTGTAATCAGCCCAAGATGTTTAATATTTCTGACTGGTCATTCGTTTACTATTCTGAAGTCATTGATATAGTATGTACAGGTTAATATGTATCATTATCTGGTGGTCACAGGACTGTTTCCTTTGATGAAGAGACAAGAGCATAATATATTAATTTAATATGCAAGAATTGAAGTTGCTGTTTAGGATTTAGGCCGGTGACCTAAAATCATACACTACCCCTGATGACTAAGTGGGAGCTATTTGGATGTCTCCCTAACCAAATCCTTTAAACCAGAATTAAGCAGCACCTAAGACTGTTGTGATATAGTGGGTGTATTTGGAACCTACTACTAACTACCTAGTACATTTGGTTTGTAATGTAACCTGGCCAACAAGATTTTACAGTGAGCCAGTTGGTTTTCTGGCCATAATTTCCTGACCTAATTTATGAAAATAAATTAATATACACACACTTAAATCTTATTAACTGACCTGGCCACGCATTATTGTGGATATATTTCATGAATACTTCATGAAGTAAATATTAATTAAAATGTCTTTTTTTCTTATACTACCAGGATAAAAAATAACAATGTAGTGCTGTGTTCAAAATAAAATGTTAATTCAAAATAAAACCACTGAATACTTTTTAGGTTAATAGACGCAAATATAAAGGGAAACACTAATCCGACAATGTATAAACTATTGAGCATTCTGTGATATAAAAGTTGCTACAAGTGTTCTATACTGATGAGAGGCACAATTGATATATGCATGTAAAGATATGTTTGTAGACCATAAAACAACTTTTTTTGAAGGATGCAAATAGCAAATGAGCATACATTCTATCTGATGGTAAATAATCACTAATGTAGTCGTCCAATAATTTAAGAGCAAATATTCGACTGCATTCTAGCATTTTTTTTCATTTCTGGTGGTAATGCTCTAGAATGCCTTGCCCACTAATATTAGGCAAACTCCCAGTAGGACTACATTTAAAAAGCTTGTCTGAGGGCATTACCTTAATATGTCTTCTGTTTCTAAATCACTTACTACTATGTTTATACAAAATATATATTTGTTAACATATTTATTTTATTTATAGTATGTATGTATAATTGTATTTTAGTATGTATTTGTAAACTAGTAATTAAGTATCTATATTTAAGTTACCCTAAATTTAACACCTGCCGCAAATTTTCCAGCCACCCAGATTTGACTGGTAGAGAATGCCATAAGGCATTAAGTTTGCCCTATTTTAACTTTTATGTTATAAAGGTGCAATGACTAAAAAAATCATTGCCAATATTTATAAGAACACTATTCTGATCTCTCCAGATATTAGCCACAGATCTTTATTGGACAACTTTTCTACTCTTACCATAGGTAGTTGTAGTTAATTATAGAAATATGTTTTTATCAACTTCAAAAAAGGAAAGTGGCTATCTAATCATCACATATATGGTTTCATATTACGGTGCCATAATTTTGTTTTGTATGAATAACTTTTTTTAATTGAGTTAGATAAATCAACATGATTAGTGCTGTGATTGGTAAGCTTAATCATTATAAATGAAAATCATATACTTTAAGAATAATTTAAGACTAGAAACTAGTTATTTAGTAAAATAATATATATGTGACTAGTTAAATAAAAATTGTATTACTAATAATAATTGAAATAATAAAATGAGAAAATAGTAAAGTTGTCAAACAAAATTCCTATTAGAATAAAATATTGTGTTATTCAAATCAGTAATACTTGTAAATTTTAGAGGGGGTTATTATTTACAAGAAACTAAACCCAAGTTGTTTTTAGTAATGTATGGGAATGCTATGAGATACCTATATTTTCTCCAGAGAACAATGGAACACACAAAGACATCAAATCAAAGAGATCCAGCTACGCCCAACACTCACCCAAATAAGACGCGTACACAATTCGGCCGTGTTATAATAGGGCTATTGGTAAACAAAATGTTTCGCCCATAAACTTTACTATAACGTAATTTAACACTGTTACTGAACGATTTTACCGTTCAATAGACTTCAGACGAGTTTCAGGTCTACAAAATAACAACAAGAAATAGCAAAATAAAACAAAACAAAGCAATGACAATGTATGTACTCACTCGTCACCATCCTCGCAAATGCCCGAAGTCTCGTTATATTTGGTACAATAGTTATCCGCGCTATAATTAAACGAGCCATCTCTTTTCCTAACGGGCCTTCTTCTTCTCTGGTTATTGAAATGCCAGTGAAAACATGTGAAAGGCCTATGTTGTGTACATTTATGTTGTAGGAACGACGGACACTGCTCCACTCGGAACTCCTTGAGATATCTGCAACACAAAACCGCCGAACTTAGTGAATCGTATGTCGCCAAGATCTACATGATTAGTACATTCACATTTAACTAAAATAGTTATCAAAATATCGAATTACTTATAATGATTAGGTTTTTCTGTTTGAGCTGTCAACAAAGGCTTAGATTCCGACGGCATTTTGGTGAACTATTATTGCGCCTCTCGCGTCGCGCAGGGCACGCTCACCGATGACCAATTAAAATTCAATATAAGATCACGTGATACCAAATATTTTAGAAAGGTAAAAAATGTAAATAAAACCGAAAATGATGTGAAAATCTTATAGATGCTCTAAACATTTTAGATTTAAACGACCTTGAACTTAAAATAAGTTTATCGCTATCCTGGCTTCACTGAATCACAGAAAATAATAAAAACGCAATCATCATTGACAGAAATGTCACGTAGTGTTTTCCATTTATCTCACTTGCTCCTACGACGAGCTCATGTTGTAAGACAAAAACAAAAAATAGGTCGTTTATCAAATTATTTTGAAAGTAATTTGTATTTTTTTTGTCATTTTTGTGATTGTAGTTTTTATATTGAAATAAAAATTTATTGTTTGATTAGAATGTTCTTGAGTGCAAGTCTTGTATTATTTTATAAGATATAATAACTCCACTGTAATTATTGCAATTTATTAAAGCTTTCATTAAATTCCAAATAAATTGTGTTTTTCGAAATATATTGCTCAATCTTGTTTTGTTTAAAAACTATAAGTTTATCTATCTTACGCATTATATCATCATTTGAAAATCGATAACTATAGGAATTTAAAATTTATTGAAATTAGAATTATTTTTATTTCTGCCATATTTTTTTGGATTTTTAGGTGACAACACTGGTAACTCTCACGGGCCAATAGAAGAACGTATAATTCGAGTATCAATTTCTTAACCAATGGGGTGCCATATTTATAGCCAATGACGAAGCCAGAATTTCCAAAGGTCAACCAATCGGTGTACGGAAGATTGGCGTCACTGTCTCCCTCCCTTTACCCGCCATCCATTCTCTTAGTTGACGCCATTTTGAGCATATGATCTTTGTTGTGACCAGCTCGAGTAAATTGTGTCAGTTATTCGCTATATAACGTAAATTACTTGAAGAGGTGTGTAAAATCGTACTTTAATGCATAAACTATCATTTGAAATATAAATAGTAGGAAAAGGAAAGTGTCTGTGGTTATATTTTGAAAGTTTAAAATTTGGAGGCTGTTGCAACTTGGATTGCAACATCGACTTGTTTATTGTGTATGAGTAATGGCTAACTATCTTTTTCGTATATTCTAGTAAACCATGGCTCGTACCAAGCAGACCGCGCGTAAGTCGACGGGAGGTAAAGCTCCCCGTAAACAGTTGGCTACCAAAGCCGCGCGTAAATCAGCGCCCAGCACTGGTGGCGTCAAGAAGCCTCATCGTTACCGCCCTGGTACCGTGGCGTTGCGAGAAATCCGTCGCTACCAGAAATCTACTGAGTTGCTTATCCGCAAACTGCCATTCCAACGTCTTGTGAGAGAAATCGCTCAAGATTTCAAAACTGATCTGCGTTTCCAGTCTGCCGCCATTGGCGCGTTGCAGGTCAGAGTAATATAAATATTATTATTATTATTTTGCTTACGATTTAATTAAATCGTAACCGTTACATAGTGGAGTTAGATATAAGTGTTGTTATGCAGTTATATACATATGTGAAATGTAGTAAGAAAGATATCAAGTACCCTTTTTTATCGTAATGTAGAAAATGAAGGTTAAATGTAATAATTCCGTGATTCTTTTAAAAACCAACTATGTTGAATTCAATGCAATATAATTGCTCTAAGTTTGGCTAACTATTATTCGCCTTTCTATCAGTAGGTAGCATTACCAAGTGTTACTATTGTGTTCTATATGTATATGTAATATATACAGTTCAGTAATAATAACATCATCCTTATTATTCCAGGAAGCCAGCGAGGCCTACTTGGTGGGTCTGTTTGAAGACACCAACTTGTGCGCTATCCACGCCAAGCGTGTAACAATCATGCCTAAAGACATTCAGCTGGCACGGCGAATCCGCGGCGAGCGAGCATAATTTAGTTTTAGTTTATCTTATTATAAATTATTTGTAATTCAAATAGACATAAATTCTATAACACGTTTTTGTAATGTCTCAATTTTCCACATCATAATCATACATTTATTGTAAGGAGACATCAGAACTGAATTTTTTTTATAAATATTTTGTCATATTCTCTTAGTTTTACTGTGTTGCCTCTATTGTATTAATAGTGAAGCGTATAACTTGTTTATACCGTAGCTTTTCGGAAATTAAAACAACTAGACTATTGCATTAGTGTACGACACATAGCCTTATGTTTTAGTGACTCGTGGTATGTCTATGTAGCGTTTTAGAACTAGGCAAAGGGATCCGTTAGGCAAAAGCGATCATGCCTGTGAGAGGAGTTGGAGTATTAGGCCCTTGATGATTTATGTGTAATTGATAATTTGGTGTTAATAAATATGAACTAAGAATATATTGTGTTTCATTTCGACATTTTTTCTATACAATTGAATTATTTTTCTGAATAACCATTACTTTTGTTTTTTTTTCTTAATAAAAACGTATGCTCAGGATTTCACGTTACAAAGTACTATATAATATAAATAATAAATCAGTTTTTTTTTTATACTAATGACTATGTACTGGTACTAATAAATAATACATAGTACTGAGTCTATGTTGGGCCTTACTAAAGTTGAAATTCACATAACTCAACCAGTCATAAGTATGTTACTAGTTTAGTTTTTACCAATATACTAACCTAGCTCTGTACTAATATAAAAAATGCAGAACAGATTACTACATAGTATAAAAACAAAGTTCCTTTTAAGGAAAGTGGTTTTAAAGGAAGGTTTTTATGCATAATAGAGAAACACTGATAATTTTTGTTTTTTAGGCGGAACACCACCAGGTCAACTAGTTACATAAGACTAGGTAATTAAAATAATTAATTGACACAAGCAATTAAACGTGAAAAGTAAAAACAAGGATTAATTTTTCTTAAAATATTTTTACTAATTATCACAAAATATACAACTTAAAAGTTCAATCAAAATATTCTGAAAGGTCTGTGTAATGTATGTTAAAATCACCTGGAAGGTTGATTAAACAGTATGATAAAAACAAAGTTTAGTGCTTAATACATTTATTAATACTAATAATTCACTAAATTGATACTATCTTAAACTACATTGCAAGCTTTGCCTCATCTGCCTCCATTTCTTTCAATCTTTTCTCGATATCTGCCACACTCTTTCCATGTTCTTTATTATATTTGTAAGTTTGTAGAAGTTGAGCCTTTTCTAGACCCTTTATCCTCTCATATAGAGTTTTGTCAAATTCTTTGTCTATATCATTCTCTTCTCTTAAAAGACAGAAATATATAAGAAATACAGTAACGCTGCCCACAACACTGAAAGGTTGATACCATGGCGCATTTTGCTTGGGTGTATACCTTACAATGGGGGCCACACGCCTTTTTGCTGCTTCACTTGTGGAAAATTTTATCGGTGCATTTTCATTAGGCTCTACATTGCTGCTAAACAGTCGTTTTGCTTGATTTGAATTTATTATTTTCCTGAAATAAATTAAATAAAGTAATTCAATTAATTATTGCTTGGAAAAACAACTACTAATTCTATAAGGAAATTAGAAGATAATGTTTAATGACAATTGTTCTTTGGAAAAACATTCACACTAATTAATATTGGAATAATAATTATGGTTAACTAATTTCCTGGGATATGTAATGAATAGGTATCTAACATATACTTGGAATATTTTTTTTCCATTTTTTTTTCCATTTATTTAGGTTAACAAACAGTTACACACAAAAAATAGGATACAGATATGATATTACAAAGTATAGGTAGATGTGAAACCAGCACCGTTAACCACAATTTTATTATATAATAATTCACGTTGAAGGTGACGATGATAACAGTTTATTTACATTTATTTATTTGCTTGTATGAAAATATTACTAATATAAGTGTTATGCAATACTACGAGTGGTAAGGAGAATTGATTTTTTAAAGTTAATATATCTGTTATTAGCAATATCTATATGATTGAAGTATGTGTTATAAGTATTAATTATCTGATACATTGGGGAGCGCTTACCAGCTTTGGTTCGGCACTTGAAAGTAGCAAATAAATGTTGTTATTATATTTACGTCGTCGTTTTGTTTTTATGATGTCATCCATTTATGGTAATATACAATATGTACAAATGAAACAAGAAGGAAGGTAACAAAAAATGAAACAATAATAAACATGAAATATGGTGCAATAAAGATTGCATTATAACATTTAGGATGCTACAGGTAGCTGATGCTTTGAGAATTAAAAAGTATTCTAATTACACATGATAAACATAATATGTAAAACAGTTTTAACCTTGTTAATTGTAATAAACAAATGAGTAATATTTAACGCTATATAGGTTAACCTAACCTTAAGATTTAGGTTAATTTTTATTAGAATAGTAGTAGTAAAAGAGTATAAATAATGTAATTTAAATATAATCTAATTACTTTGCAATAAAATAATATGTAACCGAATAGAGACTGATTATTGGTATAAATACTGTAGTAATTTTTAATAACAATTTAAAAATATACATAAAAGGAAATATTTTACCTGACTCGGTTCAGATTTCGGTACATTTTAATTAAAATTGATAGTTATTGATATGATAATTTCATGCCCACATTATGAAATAATTTGCCACTTTTGTTGATTCCCTTGACAGTTCTGTAATTTGAGATTTTGAGCAGCTGATAATGACAGTTCATGCTAAAAATTTTAATGCAAGCACAACTAATTCATGTTCATTCGTAAATATTAATATAACTTAAACATAGTTTTAAAACCGTAGAAGATTTATTTAGGTTAAAAAAACTATACAATGTTATTTTTTCAGGTTTGAAATCTTATCCAATGAATAGCGCAGAGCGTTTTTTATTCTGAAATCATAAACAAACATAAATTAAAATAATTGTAGTTAAAAAGTACAGTAGGGTTCAGCAAGTTCAAGAGAGAAAGTCTGGTATATAGACAACAAGTAAATTTAAAATGGTCAAAGTAAATAATTATAATTATTGAACAGACACAAAAAGGCACTCAAGAGGACTGCTCACAGAAGTGTAAACTGAAAATAAATAATCAATCAATCTATGTTGTGCAAAAGTATAAATAAATAATATATGTATTATTTATTTATACTTTTGCACAACATATGTAGATAGGTACTTAAATACAGAGGTATTGGGGTTAAAGTGCTGCGATTTCAATGTTTTTTTTTCTATTTGAAAAAATACCTAATGGTGGATTAGGTATTTTAGTATAGTAGTAGGTATATAGCAGTTTTCACTTCGATAACGATACTACATACCGAACGAACTCTTCTCCGCTGTCGGGTTCCATCAATAATCTTTCGCGTTCTGCCTCAGCCTTTGCACGTCGTGACAAAGCTGTTTGGAGTCTACCCTCATTTATTGAAATATTTTCGTCACTTTCATTTTTATTCGCAACAACCGGCAAGGGTTCGGTGTAAACGGGTCTAATGAGAAGACCCCATATGTCGCATTTATTTGATACATCATGAACTGCTTCGCATAGCGTAGAGCGAAGATTCCATACATTTGTGATACCTTTATCCTGTTTTTTATTTAAAATATGTAGTCTTTGTCGTTTAATATTGGTATTTGGAACATGGCATAATCAATACTTACAGTAATATAATTGTTCGAGGGTAGGTAGTTATTAAATTATCAATAATTATAGTATATTAATACACCTATTCTGGAACATTCGAATTCAACGTATTAAAAATGTGATTTACTACCATTAATGGTCTAACTTACAGATTTAGCTTTCAGATCTTCTAATATCAAAGTAAATGTTTTTAATTGGCATGAAAGGGCATTGCGTTTTATTTTTTCAATTTCTAACAATGGTTGTAGTTTTTCGATCTTCTTTGTTAATTCGTATTGTTCATGTTCTGACTTTTCAGCTTGCGATAGTGTGTCTCGGATTGCTCGATTTAAAGACAATATTGCTGCTTCATCTGTTTGCATAAATTATTATTTTTTAAATAAATCTATTTTTATATTTGTATCATTATTATCGAGTTAGTCATTGTCTTACACTCGCGTTTTTCCTTTAACTTATTTCCTACGTCTTGTTCTTGCAGTTTAATTTTTTCAATAGTAGATCCTACGGACTGGTCCATTTTTTATTAACGCAAGAAGTACCAACAGTAAATACGGTATCTGTAAATAATACGAATTTGCCGCCAAACATTTGGCACTTGGCAATGTAAATTTTTATTATTCATATAAATATATTTTTATTAATTTAACTAGTTTGTTAATTATTATGTATCATAATTCTGCATCATAATGGTATTTTATCAAAATAAATATTACTAAAATATAGTATAAAAATATTAAGTGATACGGAAAAACATGTTCAGCGTGTAACGGAATATGGGTTTTGTCAATAAAATCCGTTTCCCCGGGTTATTTGAAAACAGAAACCAGGGTGTAAATAAACTAGTCCAATAAATTATATTCTTCTAAGAATTTCTATTATCTTGTAATTGATTTATATAAATTAAACTTTGTTTGTTATAATGGAAAAACCCGATGCTAACGGCTTCGTAAATGTTTCATGGCCAAGCAAAAGCGTTCCACATGGAGGCATCTTTCATACAAGGGTTGTACATCCGTCCTCAGCTCAGCAGGAGTTTCTGAAGGTTCTTTTAGAAGAATCTAAGTTAAGTGTTGCTCAGCGGCGGAAGTCTGCTCTGGCTTTACGGGAGTATGAGTGTAAGGAAATTAAAGAAGCACCACGCAATGAAGCGCCAATTGTACGACCTCGCACTTCTCGGCGTCGATCTTTGTCCACGATAAGACAGTCTGGAGCTCTGGAAATGGATGGGTATTTTTTATTAATTAAAATAGGTAATAGACTGGTCATCAAACTGTAAAAATTGCCGGTAAATGTTTAGACTAGTCATGGTAACTGAAACCAAAAAGTAAGTATGTTATTATTGAGTACATAGGAGTTGCTAAAAGTTCAAGCTAGTCATTAATACAGAAAAACCCGCTAGTCTAAAAATAAAAAGTGTGTGTGTGTGTGCTGTGTAGGTGTGTACTTATGTAAACGCGTTAGAGGTTATACTTTCTTTAAAAAATATATCTTTTGCCTTATTCTACGTTTGTACAAAAAACGAAACTAACAATAGAAATACATATACAACAATATTGACTATAGTTAACTTCAGGGTGTTGGTATTTCGTGACGGTGGGCGTGCGCATCGAAAAAATTTACTCTGATCATTTTTCCCTAACGCGCCAAAAGAAGTATAACTTCAAAAAGAGTGTCTTAGATGTTTTTCTCTCTGTGTGCTCTCTCTCTCTGTCCGGATCCTTGTCATAATCTAAATAATAATAAATATCAATGGTGACTCAGGTCACTGAGGTATGCTGACGTAGCTGTTATGTACGTATTGTACGTATTACGTTACGTACGTACGTATTTATATATTCATATAATGTAACTGTCTGGATATTCTATTCGTGAATCACGTTAATTACCAAAAACAAAAAATCTTCCCTATCAAATCCTAATATAGTTTTGATATTTCAGTTACAGGCCCATGAAACGAGGTGAAGACCGCGAATTGCTGAAAGAGCGGCTGGCGAACGCAATGACGTATGGCGACGATGAACAGAGGCCGCCACCAGCGCCGCGTCTTCGTAAACCGGCGCCCAAACTACCCACAAACAATGAAAAATGGAACAATTGTACGTCTTTTAAAATTTCTACTTATGTATGAATCTATGTGGATAAGTGGTCATCGTATCGTTATTTAGGGGTTTTCGGGTTGTATCTTCGGCCAGGCAGAAATCTAAATGAATTTGGATTCTTCTAAATGTGGAGAGTTGTATTTATCTTTGTTCTAACAAACTTACCTACCACACAAAAACCCTAGTTTATGACTTTGATTGGTAAACCCTAATAGATGGCGATAAAAAAATACATTTTTAAAATGAATATGAAACTGAAGAGAACTTGAGAACTCGCGTCATAGATCAAATGTAACAATATATTCCTATTCCTAATAGAAATGTAATAAGTGTTTAGAAAAAAGGCACTCGGGTGCAAGTTTGATTAAGGTTTCAGGATTCAGGGCGCAGTTCCTTCTTAGCTAGTTCTAAGTTCTCACATAACATGACACTCTCATTAGCAGAGTTGTGGTTTACAATAATGTATTTATGCTATATTAATCTTCTCAGTGGTGACCCAAATTCGCGAGCGCGCTGAATGGCTGGCAGAGATGGAAGAGTTGGGTGAAGCGGGGCCCCACAGGGAGATGGTCAAGGACCAGATAGCCGAGCGTCTCAGAGCCCTTGATGCTTTGGGCATAGACAGCGTGTGCTCCTCCGCGCGCTCGGCTAAGTCTGGCTTCAGCGTTTTGGATTACTCTCCTAAGACCCACAGGTCCAATGGGAGTACAGCCAAATCAGGTTAGTACATTACATAAGAATTTGTTTAAGATAATCAAAAACAAAATTTACATGATATAAAATATTGATTGATGTTAAAGAGGTTGTTATAATTTCAAGTATTTATTGCTTTTTATTTGTAGATTTTTTAAGTTTTAAAGATGATAAATAAGCCATGAAAAAGGTATGTTATATTTATATTTGTGTGATTGTTTTGATAGTAATAGTTTGTGTTCCATTCAATTAATCTCATTCTGTTTTGTTGATATCTCTGTTCTAAAATGCAAATATATGTTAAACACTATCACTGGTGCATTAAATTAAATGGATCAATTTACTTGCAGTGCACTCCAATACTTCCACATCATCGAAAAATAAACGCAAGATGGGGGATTCTACGAGAAAATATTCTGACAAGGAGGAGAATGTAATGGCATACAATAAGTTTTCACCACTGCAGTATTCACCTCGACGCAGAGTGTAACACCATTTTTTTGTGAAAATAAAATGGAAAATATGTAGTTAAAAAATGACAACCTAGTTTAAATATTTGGATGCTTGGATTTATTAAATAAAATTAAATCTATTACAGTGCACATTTTATCAATCAATAACTAAAATTTTAGATTTTTTTGGTGATGGTTCACTTTCATCATCTACTGGTGCACGCTTTCTTGTATCGAAAGTATTGTTACTATATTTTCTTATACCCATTTTTAACTTGAAATCGGGATCATTGATCAGGTCCATGTTTGGACCCCTCTTAATGTACACAATAGTGGTATATGCAGTATAATGGTAGTCTTCTTCGATGTAACGTTCTGTTAATAAATATGCAATTACATCTTCAGCTAAACTTCTTGAAATTCGAGGCTCTGAACCTTTGTGTCGTAGGGGTACAGGACCCTTAAGAAACCATGCATCAAGTAATTTCTGTGCAGTTAATTTGGTGTCTTGTTTGTCAGCATTTGAAATAATGCTGGCTAGTGTTTTGCAATGTAACTCAAGATCCAATTCTTGTGCAGGAGTTCCGGAATTACAACAAACATCACACATTTGATCACAATCTGTATCACCCCAATTCTCATCAAAATATTCAGCTATCAATTGTCTCCTGCACTGATTTCCATTCAGACAGTACTTTATCATTCCATACAAGTGGTCTTTATTTTCAGCAGAGGGGATCACCATAGTACTGATTTTAAAAATATCCTGCATTCTATATAACATCACACATTCTGCTCTGAGGCCGTCCCTTCCAGCTCTTCCACTTTCCTGGTAATAATTCTCCATAGTTTTACTTAAAGTGTGATGTATCACAAATCTTACATCAGGCTTGTCAATACCCATTCCGAAAGCAATTGTAGCCACAATAGCTTGATAATATCCTTCGTGCCACTTTGTGTGTACCTTAGATTTCATATCTGCTTCCATTTCAGCATGATAGCATCCTACTTTTAAGCCTTTTTTACGCAATCCATCTGTAATATCTTGAGAATCCTTAATACTATAAGTGTATATTATACCACTCTTATCCTTATATCTATGCTTCAGTAGTGATTCTAGAATATTCAAACACTCATCTTTTGACGATGGTTTCTCAAGTATTTGGTAAAATAAATTTGGTCGGTTGAATGTTGACTTGATCACTAAACAGCCAGAGATATTAAGTATTTTTTGCACATCAGTTAAAACATGAGAGGTTGCTGTTGCCGTAAGACCCAGGATAGGTACATTGGGAAATGTTTTTCTAAGTATTCCCAAATATTTATAGTCTGGCCTGAAATCATGACCCCACTGGGAGCAGCAGTGAACCTCATCAATGGCTATCCTCTGTAGCCTGCCTTGTTCATAGCAGTTTTGTAAGTTTGCCATGAATCTTTTACTTTTTGCGAACCTTTCAGGTGTGACATAAATTAATTTTATTGGCGCGTTTTTGTCTTTTAAAGCATTTAATGCTGTATTTGTATCTTCCTTCGATCCACTGCTCATGAGCATGGCTGGTACATTTTTTTGAGTCAAAGATCTAACTTGGTCTTCCATGAGGGACACAAGTGGAGATACAACAACGGTGAGACCTGGTTTGACTAGAGCTGGTAGTTGAAAGCATAAACTTTTTCCTGCTCCTGTTGGCATTACCACCAGAGCATCTTCTCCTGACAGAGTACAGTTAATAACACTCAGTTGCCTTGGTCTGAAAGATTTGATTTTAAAAATATCCCTCAATGTTGTTTTTACGTCCTCGTACCACTCATAATTAATTCCTGACCAATCTTTCTTTGATAAAGTGTCAGATTTTATTTTGTCAATACATTTTATTATTAAATCCCTTTTTACATGTAGCTCCCGCTGACGGGATTTCCATTTTGCGAGCTCCGCATCAACTGTACCCAGTTGTTTTTCAACATTTGCTATCTCTTGTTCAAGTTCTGCAATAGTCTTCATTTTATACAAAAATAATGGACATTCGGCTCAGGCAGAGGAAGCCGAGGAAATACTGCCACAAAAAATATGAAAAATATGCAATCAATCGTACTTAGTCATCAAATTTCGTTGAAGTCGTTTAATTTTTAATTAGGTAAAATATAAATCATTGGTAAAATTGTCGAAGACCAAGTCCAAAACCACTTCCAAAGAGTAATAGTACATACAGTAACTTAACGCAGAAGTGACATAAGTCATTTGTTGTCAGATACTTAATGTCAGATTTGTCAGCGAGTCAGTAAATTGTAAAATTGCATCAATTTACTATCTGTATTATAAATAGGAAAAATAAAATGATGTAACGGATATCAATGATGGTACCTAATGATAGTTAAGTCACTATGCTGTTTTGTTCGCTCTTTATCACAATTGATGCTTTTGGTACATATAGGTACTTGTAAAAACGTTAGTATGTAGAAGCCATTATATATTCATTTATTCTTTTTATGGACAGAATACAATCAATTTGGGTAACATTGAACAGCGGTGTAACTTTGAACAAAGTTGTGAAAAAAATATATTAATTTATTACATGGAAACTTCTTGTTGTTTCAATATCGTACCTGCGTAAAATGGTTTGCCAAAATGTTGTAATAGCAATGAAAGTAAAAAAAGGTACCTGTCAATGTCATAATTTAAAAAAATACCGCCTTTTCCGTAGAGAAGTTGTTGCAAGTGTTTGATGCTCCGTTTTGAAATAGCAATTATAATATAAAACTTACCGTAAACATGGTATGTTTTGGTGTTTATCTTTAAAATGTATATTGTATATTATTATTTTGAAACTGTACTATCCGTATCCCATGTTGAATTTTGCGTAAAACTGTTAAACTTTTGACGATGTCGAAATTGGATGTAATACGGGTAACTTTGAACGGTTCAAAGTTACCTGTATCATAAAAAAATATTTTTTTCGGAGGCTCAGGGTCGCTCAGCGTGCTATGGAGAGGGTTATGCTCCGAATTTCGCTACGAGACATGATTCGCAACGATGAAATCCTTAGACGAACGAAGCTTACCGACATAGCTCTCAAAATTAGCAGGCTGAAGTGGCAATGGGCCGCCACATCGCTCGTAGGACCGATAACCGATGGGGAAGAAAGGTCCTCGAGTGGCGACCATGTTTAGGCAAAAGGAGTACCGGTCGCCCCCCTACCAGATGGACCGGTGACCTGAAGAAGACAGCGGGAAACCGTTGGATTCAGAGGACACAGGACCGTTTGGAGTGGCGCTATTTAGGGGAGGCCTATGTTATGTCCATGTTCCGTCCATCCTTTTTTTTTTTTTGTTTTCGAGGGGGAAACCTTCCAAAGGTACCCGATGTTCCGTCCATCCTATGGATGGATGGAATAAATAATAAAAAAAAAAACTAGTATCTTATTTTACCACCAAATTGATCGACCTTGATTCATATGGCAAGACCAAGTTGTCTATTGTATTTATATATCAAATTAGATGTATTTTTTATAGATTTGGTTTTAATTAACAAAAATATGTTAATTAATTTTACTCAGACCTTAAAATATTCGATTAATGACGGATTTTATATCCTCAAAAAATTATATTCAAAGTTACCCAAAACTAAGGATAACTTTGAATTTGAGTTTTAGGGGTGATTGTGGATAGTTTAATTGTTTTCTCCGTAAATTTATTGTGTTAGATTAATAAACCAGCTAAAAAGGACACTATTCATTTAATAAAAACAAGGTGCAATAAATATAAAACAGATTATAATATCACAAATATTGTAAAAAATGTTCAAAGTTACCCAAATCGAGTTTACTAAAAACAAAATACTAGCTATTTTTTAACTATTCTTTACATTTAAACGTATTTGACAAAATTGTAAGGTTGTTTTTCCAATCACACTTTGGTTGTAATGCGTGTGTAAGTACATCACATTTGACCGAACGATCGAGCTAGGACCTACTCATTTATTGCTAATTGTCGCTCATGGACATTCGTGACCAAGTCCAAAAAGGGATTGGTGTTCAAACTGAAGTCATTCACCATATCATTTACAAAAAAGTTGTTATTTCTGTTGTCTAGGTTGGATGTATCATACCTAGGAAAGGCATCATGTACGTCCTTCCATCGAAACACAAGATCTAATTCACACTTTATATAAAAGTGGAAGTTGTGACTTTTTTTTTTTGTTTTTGAGGGGGAAACCTTCCAAAGGTACCCGACGCCGTGGGAGCGACGCAGAGTTATGTGGGATTTTTACCGCACTAAAAACCCCCCCGGTGGCCGTCCTCGGCGCTGAAAAGGAGGACTCCGGGATCTCGAAACGACTTCAACCGGAATCCTCCAAGCGCGCTGCCCCATCGGGCTCCTTCCAGATGGGCGGCTGGGCCCACCGCTCCGTCTAGACTTTACGACGGTATGCGACCACACATACCGCCGTTCTTCCCGGGATTGCCTGACCGAACGGTTCGAGCTCCCACTCTAGCCGTCTGCAACCCCGGAAGCCCCTTTTAGTCGCCTCTTACGACAGGCAGGGGATACCGTAGCCCTATACTGATCCCGAGGCTACAGGGACGGGAAGTTGTGACTACCTTTCAAATTTATTTGAAATGTATGGCTGGCAGTACCTAGTAATTATGAAATAATTATGTTTAAATAATTTTGTAAGTTTGGGATTTGTGGGTACGGGTAACATGGTACATAATTTTTTATCGAAATGAATGAAGAACAATTCTTTGATATAAAAAGAATTTATGTCTGAAGCAAAAAATGTGAATAAAGTTCCGAGTCATACTCACGAATTAAGGGTTCCGTACATTATCTATTAAACAGCAATAAAAAATATGTTTGTTGTATGAGAGCCCTCCATAAATATTTAGTTTATTCTATTTTTAATATTTGTTGTTATGGCTACCTTGGTTCCTGAGATACAGCCTGGTGATTGTCAGACCACCAATTCGCACTTGGCCAGCGCGGTGGACTATGGCCTAAACTCTCTCATTCTGAGAGAAGACCCGTGCCCAGCAGTGGGACAATAATGGGTTGACGACGATAGACAGACGCCAAGATGAACATGATGATGAATAGTAATAGGGTCCTGTTTTTACCATTTGGGCACAGAACCCTTTAAAGACAATATTTTTAATACGATAAATTAAAAATACTGTTTTATAGGGTCTTCAATCATCAAAATATCAGCGACAAAACAAAAAGGTTTACATAAACATCTACACTAGGAACATAAAATTACCGTCTCATTACTTACATATATATGTAAATAATGTAGATATAAAGTTAGACCAAGAATCCAACTCAAGATATATGCATACGAAAGTCATACTAACAAATCGAACAGCTACTACGTTGATACAAAATAATGTAATGAGGATGCCAAAACTTACACAAATACACCTTATCATATCATTGAGCAGCAAATAAGGAAATTACCCATTAGTAACAATAAGTTGTAACGAAATACGGACCTCTTGTACGCTGTTCATTGAATTAAGGTGAATTCAGTCATGCTGAGCATATCTTTTGGTCTCTTGTTCATGTAAGTTCATCAGTATTATTGTAATATTATTTAGGAATACTATTATGCATATATCATGAGTATGATGAGTCATGCTTTCACTTTAATAATTTTATTTACATTAGTGTTCCGATTTATGCCGAAGAAAGCATAGCGGTCCTTATTTTGGCGAGAGGAGGATCAAAAGGCATTCGATTAAAAAATCTACAAACGGTGGGTGGTGTAAGTTTGCTTGCACGAACTATTTATACAGCGAAAAAAGCTGGATTACACGATGTTACAGTTTCCACTGATCATCCTTTAATAGCCTTCGAGTCAATGAAACGTAAGTAGACACAAACTGTGTTTGTACTTATTGATTTACGCATTTATTTATGTTTCGATTCATTTACTTTTATCCGGAAGCAGATGGTGCTGCTATTTTTCGGCGCAGTCGGATTACAGCTGCAGATTGGGCTCCATCGATATGGGGTATCTCTGAATTTATAAATAGTAGAAACGATATCGAAAAATTAATTCTCATGCAAGTAACATCACCGTTTATTAAACCTGAACATTTGTACAAAGCTCTACTGCTACTTGAAGAACCAATACCATATGACTGCATATTTTCGGTAACTCGGTAAGAATAAAAAAAAACACCTTGGATCATAGTATCAAATTTTAAATCGATATATCAATCATAATTCAAAATGTAATGTTTATATTTTAGTAGCTACAAGTTACGATGGCGTTTTGAAAATGGAAGGCTTTCTTCTGCGAATTTCTTAACTGGTCAACGACCAAGGAGACAGGATTGGAATGGAGAACTTTTAGAAAATGGTGCATTTTATATATCGAGGAGGGCTCTTATACAGCATGGTAAACTACAAAATAATAAGTGAGTAATATAAAACTGATGATGAAATCCGTAGGAGAACGAAAGTTACCGACATAGCTCTCAGAATTAGTAGGCTGAAGTGGCAATGGGCAGGCCACATCGTTCGTAGGACAGATAATCGATGGGGTAGAAGAGTCCTGGAATGGAGACCACGCCTCGGCAAAAGGAGTGCAGGCCGCCCCCCGACCCGGTGGACTGATGACCTGAAGAAGACGGTGGGTAACCGCTGGATTCAGATGGCTCAGGACCGGTCGAAGTGGCGCAGATTAGGGGAGGCCTATGTCCAGCAGTGGACTTTCAAAGGCTGATGGATGAAATATACAACTATGTATTCATTAGAAATTCTTAAAATTAAAGCGTATAGCTTGTAATATTATCAAAGCTAGACAAGCGCGTTTTTTACTTGTGTTGTTTGTTACTCTGTGGAGATTATGGTACAATGACTGTATTTTGTCTATGGTTGTCAGTGTCATTGTCAATTCAAAAACTTTTTTGTACATGATTCAATCAAATCCGGTTTCTGAACGTGGCAACAGGCAATAATGCAAACTTTTACGTGAAGTATGGAGATTGACAAAAAATTGCGCTAACTTGTTTGGTACGTTTCGCAATATGGAATTTATGTATGTTTGTTTATGAAACGAATGTTCCAGTTGCACTGTATGGGAAGTGTCTGCAGCGGAGAGTTTAGAAATCGACACATATCACGACCTCGAAATGGCAAATGTATTACTTAGAAATAACTTAGTTTAGAAACTTTTGTTTCTGCGAGTATTCGACGAAAAATATTTCCATATGGTGAGCTACGTACATATAAATAATTACTTTAATAGTGTGGCTTAAATATTATTTTTTGCCGTAAAAAAATTAATGTTTTTGGTAAAAGTAGTTATAAATAGCTTAAAAATTATTAAAATATTTTTCTTAAGATTATTAGTCAATTATATTAAGTATGGGATTAAATTTTACTATTTTTTTCAATTACACCTATATTCATAACTATAAATTAAAAAACCTAAGCATCACTAAGTTACTTATTTGAAAAATAACAAGGTCATAACAAGACATCAATTATTGTACACTCAAGTAGTCAAACTTGTGTAAATATTGTTGCATGTGATTTGATGACTGCTTTGTAATTGTTATAAATTGTACTTAGTACGTAACAATCCCTCAAAATTTGAATTACCTTCAAAGTATTTGTGGCAAGTTATGAAATGGGTCTGAGAAATTAATAAAAGAGTGCTTACTATCAATTTACAATCTATTGATCTATAACTTCGCTTCTGATATTGCCAGGCCATCATCTTTGGATTTAAAGCAGAGTGAGAAAGATGTCTTAAATTTCTTTAAAAAAAATTAGCAAAGTTTTGTAAAGTAAGAAATAAAAAAGAAGAAAAAAATGTCTATGCAGTCATACTTGCCCAGTGCTGAAGACTATAGTCTGTCTCTGAGTGAAGACTTTTGCCCAGTAATAAAGTGCCGACTTTTTTTAAATTGGATTAAAATAGGAAACATGCATGCAGCCCAAATAATGGAAGGTGGTCACTGCCATCAATGGACATCTGTAAGCAACTTCAAACAGAACATTGATTCTATCTGAAGTTCTGCTGCTTGCGAGGATTATGATGGAAGCCTCATACTTTTATGTCTGTAACCACACCCTTCCATTGAAATACAAGAAATGCCTCATGCTAAAAATAGGTGTCGTGTTGGTACTTCCCCAGTTAAACTATGCTGGTTCTACCACCTTACAACACATCTATCTTATATAAGTTTTTTAATATATGTGTTTCTTATCACAGGTATAATGACGTCAAATGTAGAAGTAACTTTTGAGGATCTGGAGGCTACTGATGTAATAAGCGTTGATCTGGTGCCTGAGCGTAAAGGCTTGATACTGAAGCACTGTGAATATTATGTGAGCTCACGAAGGCATGGCACCACCGTCACCAGGAGATACAATGAGTTTGTGCAGCTACATGACATTTTGTATGCCAAGTATCCATACCGGTGAGGTTTTACTATATAAATACGCAAGAAAAAAAAACTGTCATTCATCGTCCTCATCATAAGTTTCCCCTAATTTTTATACTTTGCCATTAGAAATAAAAGAAAATAAAAATAAATTATAAATAAAACCAAGAGTCCATATCACTGTCTCTTGGGAGAGTCCCAAGAATGCTGGCGGCGTTAACTCTTTGTATGGCCAAACTGATTCTTTGGCCAAAATACGCACCAGATTTTACTATATTATATCTTTTTTTTTTGTATTTATTATGTACTGCAATCATTTTCTTTTAGACATTCAGCATATATGTTAAGTAGGATGTAGTACTGCATGTAGGCAGACTAATCGTAGTATCCATACAGGCTATAAAAAATAATAATATAATTGTAAAGCATTCAAGAAATTACTGACAGTATACCAGTTGTCCTTACAGATGCATTGTTGGCCAGGAAGACTAAGAATGCTTTAGGGCTTAAGTCTTGCGCTCAATCTCAAGTCTTACTCATACATACTTTTAAGTCCGTCCCTCACATTGAGGCAGTGGCAAAAGTTTTAATATTGCAGAAACTAAGATGCCCCACTTGAAACACAAAATTGTTTAACTTAATTCATCTGTAATCTTATGGGCAACGTTTCTGACATAAAAAGAACTTTTAAGTAATGTAAAAGTTGATTTTTCTACACCAATGTCTACCTTCGCCTTGGTTAAGAGGAAAGGAAAATCCTTGAGTTATTAGTCACCTTAGTTTTGTACCTATAAAATTTTCCTACTTTCTGCCTTAACATGTTTAAAATATTCGTGTTATGATTATGTAAAGTGTAATCTTCTTCATAAACTGAATTCATGAAATTATTGTGTTATGTGATATCAATTACAATGTTGGATGTGAAAATAGCATGCCTTATCGCAACATGTAATAAAATGTTTTTATATTTACATGTTAATTGTGGTGTTAATGTATCCGGACATTCATATATAATAACAGATAAGGTTGATAAGAGGATTCCACACTGATTTATTTTAATTACTGAATAATAAGAAACAAGCATTCAGTCTATCTGTTGGTAAGACACTGCTATCCTTGGATGACTGTATTTTATAGCATTTTGAAATTTTGTAAATGCTTTCCACAAGCACAAGAAGGGGAGTGTGAGGGGTCTAATGCAATAAGGTCTATCAAAAGTCTAAAATATGATAAAATTACAGAAATAGTTTTGTATGAAAGTCCCCAATTCTGTATAAAATTGCTTACTTAGATATTAATGGGCGCCTGTGACCACTAACCATTAAGTTGTCGACTTAATGGTGCTCATTTGCTACTTCAATTGGATAAAAAAAGCCTTTCGGAAGACATTTTTTTGGCTTAATCGAATGTGAAGGCTTACATTTGCTGATTGTTTAGTACCCAAATGTGAATCCTTTGTAGGATTGATTCAGGGATCTAACTTAAAAAACCTGAATGAATCATCAAGATTGAATAATAGCACGTTTAAAACTTTCATAATTTTCAGTGCTGTTTGCCGTTTGCCACCTAAACGGGTGGTGGTCGGCGGTGGCAGTCCACTATTCCTGCAGCGGCGCAGAGTCGCGCTGCAGCGCTGGCTGACGCTGGTGGCGAGGCACCCGGTGTTGGCTCACGACGCGGACCTCAGGATATTTTTATGCGAAACCTCACCTCGATTGGACAAGCCGAAACATGATGAATTTGTTCTCGCCGGCACTCAAGAGGACGATCCTGTGAGTTTTTATACATTGCGCCTATCTTTATATGGCTTTGATTTGATTCGGAGTAACTTAAGCAGTTATATTCGGCTCATTTGGGAGGACGGCCCCTCTCCTGGAGGTGGGGCGAGGTTCGAATCCCAGGTTTTACATCTGGCTTTCCAAAGTAATTATATATAACATTGGAAATTGTAATATACATTATTTATACATATATGTCGGAGGAAGGGATGAATACAACTTAGAAGTTGCTGAAGATGGCTAGGCTTACATTAACATTCATAGTTTACAGAGTAATTTAATTGATTATAGATTAGACTATGTAACCATTGTTTTATATTGTGGTTGAGTTATATTGCCATGGTGTATGATTTACAATCAGAGCAGAGACTTTAAAGAAGTCTCTAATGGAGTCGAGGTATGTGGCCACACGGTGACGGAAACATTGATAAATACTGATGGGAGCGAAAGAGGATCATAATTTCGTTGTGTGTTGAAGTGTGCGGTCACTGCCTTGAACCCGCTGCTCAAATAGCTTAATTGTATTAGATTATAACCTACGTGTATTTGAAATCATTATTTTGTGGAATTCTGAATATAAAGTGTCAAGAACAATTAATGCTGTATTTGTGCCCGCATTTACCCTTCAATGACGCCCACAAAATCCACTAATTACTAAAGATGTCGATGAGAATGGAATAATCTCCGACATATATATATGTAATATTGGTTATTTACTTTTGTTACTATTTATTGAAATATTTTCAGGGAGGCATGACTATAGATGAAATGCAAGCAGCGTTTGAATCTGAGCATGAACAACTGAGGCTGGTGCAGTTAGGTCTGGGCAGACTGTTCAAGATATTCGAGAGAGGTATTTCACGATCAGATACTTCATGACCAGTTTGCTTCGAATATTACTTAATGTTATTAAAATTGATCTTATGTATTATTGATATATAACATTATTTATCAATTTTACTTAATATGATTTCCACCGCATTACCGAGTTACGCGAATTTGACTTACGCAGTTATCAGTAAATCCCTAGTATCGCGTAAGTTCGGGGTATTACTGTTCTAAGATCGAAGCGGGCAAAGCCGCGGGGCTTTTCCCGCTTGAAAGAATATTAAACACATACATATACATCTTCGCTAACTTTCACATTTATAAGACGATTAATAAGAAATAAGAAGTTTGTAACTTTTCTGGTGTGTAATTTGACACAAATAGCAGTAAACTTTGCATTTTAATATGTTATTCTCTCAAAATACGTTTCAGTGTACATGACAGGAATAATATATGTTACAACACTTTATTACTGTGTATAATATTAAAATGATAATGATATTGAGTGCACCTATGTAATCATCGCATGTTTGTGCAAATGGTTCGACTACATTATTAAGTTAATATTAATTTAACGTTTGAAGTCGATAGTTTATTGGTTATTAGTTTTTTGTTGTAGGCCGAGATGCTTACGGGTTATGGTGGATTTGGAACTTAAAGTTTTGGGGAGGGCTGACTTAGTGGAGGGTATGCCTGTAACAAGATAGCGAAAAATAGTTACGGATGTACTCAAGTATGCCTGTATACAAGGGGGGGGGGGGGGGCAGTATATTGTCCCTTAGCTTTTTTCCTGGATTCATCATTTATATGAGATATTTAATCATAAGACATTAAAAAGACAAATCCGCTGAGTTTCTTGCTGGATCTCAGTCGAGGTCGTGTTCCGATCCGTAGATTAACACGTGAGATACCGATACATATACTTAACCGAAGCGGCGACCGCGTTAATAACGTAGTATAAAATAAAACATTTCATTTCATCCATTAATTGCGACTTATGAATTTCATGATTTTCCTAATTCTTCGTTAAAATATATATCAATATAATTCTCGTTATGAAATGTATAATGTTCCCCAACTTTTGATACATTTGATCAATCTCGATCCCCTCGTTAAGCGTGACGTCTAACGTGTGAATGTCTAAGGGCGCGTTTTAGATGACGCTCACAAGGCCCAAAACGTCGTTCCACAAGACGATCGCGGTCGTTGTGATCGCGGTGAAAACGTCATTCATGACGTCATGAAGAGTTCCCCATCGGGTACCTTTTGAAGGTTCCCCCCCTCGAAAACAAAAAAAAAGACTCCTTCTTACCTGATATTGATTTCCTGTAAATTTCTAACTGTAGTGAAGTTTAGTGTTAAAAACTTAAAGTAATATCATATGTTAATTTATACATTTAGCATACACATACACATACAGCTCTGAGACTGCGACTCTCAGGTTTTAGAAGTTCAAACCGTATTACGACCACAAAGCAAATACCAACATCCTACAACTTACACAATTTTATAAACCTATATAGTATTACTAGCTGTACCCGCGGCTACGCCCGCGTGCAAATCAATGTATCGCAAAGTTTTTCCCGCGCAAATCTCCACTCAATGGGAATTCTACGATAAAAGTAGTCTACATGTTGTTCCATAACATTTTCTATAGTAAAAAACCCGTAAAAATCGGTTTAGCCGGTCAAGGATTACCCGGACAAACACAGAGTGAAAAAAACTAATTTTATGTGTCTATTTGTGGGTAGGTGCATATTGTTATGTAAAATGTTATGAAAATAAGACGAATCAGAATATCGTAAACCCCTTTTTTGAACCAATTTACAGTCTTAGTGGTCACATTAACAATATCGGAATACATATTTTTAAACAACGCCTCCACATTTAAACCAAAGCGCATCGATTATAAAGATGGATTTTAACTTTTATGAATTGAAAAATACTATTTTAAGTAATTTTGGTCCTTTTAAATTTCTGAGTAAGATTACATATAGGTGAACCTACTTTTAACATTAATTTGACAACCTTGACGACCCGCGTTGCGGAGCAGCTACCACACCCGGTTCGATTCCCGGCCAGACAGGAATCTGAATAGATTCATGTTCTGGGTCTGGGTGTTTCTATATACGTCTTGTGTGTCCATGGTACCCACGACACAGGAAAAAATTGTAGAAATTTTCTATTTCATTGAGTGTAGAAAGCGTATTTTTATTAAAAATAAAAGTTTTTGTGGAGGAGTACCGGGAGGCGGGTTGAAGGAATCCAAAAATTTTGTTGGATAATGTCTTCGATCTCGATGGCTGTATCTATAGAATCTTCATCCCAAATAGTCAAATAACAATCCCGCATTGAATTTCCAGCATTCCTTTGATTTGAAATATTAAAAATGTTAGAGAAATCGTTGCTACAAATCTTGAGTGGACGCTCAAAGGCGAATAGGCAGGCATTATAACCGCTTTTTAAAAGTGTGGGCGCAACGCTGGACGACGCCACGGCAATAGCTATTTTTCTATCAGATCTTATATTTTTCGCTAATAGTAAATTTATTAAAAACGTTTTACACGTGCCTCCTAGTGCATCTAACTAAAACTAAAAATCTAATGACAGTATCAATGATACGTAAACTAATTTTGGTTCTACTAACATTTAAGCGGCGCTCAGGTATGTTTATAGTTTATCTTTATTAAGCCTTGTTTGTGGTTCATTACATTAAAATTTGAATTTGTCGGCAAGGTAAATCCAAATTATTTCGTACTTTTACCTGACAGAGGTTAAAACTCTATTAATTTCATATAAACTTTGTGACACATTGATTCCCAGGCGGGCGAAAGCTTTGCATTTCCGATACTAAATAGTATTTAAAAATGAGCTGGTTGTTAAAAAAAATACTAAAATTAGTATGTATGAAAACTACAGATTATAATTATAATAATTATTATAATGTACATAAAACAACTGGATTCGAACCCCAGACCTCGCGTTTCTAATCCACCCGACTTGGCACCACACGGCTATCACGATTTTAATAACAGATGCGAAATTCACATACATATGAGTTAAGAACATCAACTATTTTGGCTTATTTTGACACACTTTGTTATTCTAAAATTAATTTAAAATATGCTGTTATTTAAATGCATGTTTTCAATAACATTATTTATAATGAACATATCATAAATATAAAAAGAACAATAATGTTGACCTTGCTCGTTTGTTAATAGAGCCAAGTGTTCATCAACCATGCTTCAATATTCATAAATGCAATTATTTATCACAAAAGTTGCAAAAGATTCTTTATAATAATAATTCATGATATAATTGTTATATCTTATTTAGATACTGATCGACTTATTAATGTTAGTACTTTGCTTAAAAGACTATCAATTGTATTTTGTCCTTAATATTTATTTTCGCTAAAGATGTACGGGTGTGGTCAATAACATAACTTTATTTATGCAATAATAGTTAAAAAACTATTTATGTAACATGAACATGGAGTGACAAATGGAGTCGATAATTTTATTTTGAAACAATGTTAAAACATTTTATCGCCTTTGAATTATTGGATTCGAATAACTATTTTACTTTAATAGTATGACGCGCCATCTGTTATCAATTGGGAATCCCTGTACTCTAAGAGCGATTTTACATTAGGTCGCAAGCTGCGCGGATGCGGATCAACGGATGTTTTTTTATTATTGAAATATTTCATAAATTCATTCACATATCACATCTATTTTTATGATAATTGATAGTTACAAATTTATACGTATCATTTTTGAATGAATTCAGAATGACATCCGGGCGGCCATTATGGCTACTGTCATGTCACACTACTGTCATGTCACACATGTTTACATTAGAATTTAACAAAATACGCGACAATCCGAATTTTACGGATATATGTTGTCGACTCGAAATCAATGTTTTTTTATGTTTTATTATTTAGATAAGGTTTTAAGTAAGTCTATCGTACCCCTTGACGGACTTTTCAATATGGGACTTTGTCAAAAACGAACTTCCATACAAACATTTATGCCCGATTTTAACGCTTTCAACCCATTTTTTTCAATAAAAAGCAGCCTATGTCCTTTCTCGAGTTCAAAACTATCTGTGTGCCCAATTTCATAAAGATCGGTTCAGTTGTTTAGTCGTGAATAAGTAGCAGACAGACAGACAGACAGACAGACAGACAGAGTTACTTTCACATTTATAATATTAGTAGGGATTTTTACTTTATAGGTACTTTATAAATAATGTATATGTTTTGATATTATAGGATAGTATGATGTAAGTAAATAGATACTATCAGTGTATGTGTTGAGACCACTATCGTGGACCCCCTTTTTCATTTTATGGCTCCCTAATTTTTTTTTCGCTGACGTAGACCCCTTGCAGGTTGTCATGACCCCTAGGGGTCGATATAGACCACTTTGGGAATCACTGGTGTAATGGAATGCACCCTAATGGCGGCGGTACGTTACGTTTGCAGCAGAGGCGCGGTGCGGCGCGGAGCGGCTGGACGTGCGCGAGCTGGGCGCGGGGCTGGCGGCGCTGGCCGCGCCCGCGCCCGCCGAGCCGCCGCGCTGGGCCGCCGCGCGCAGCGGCATGCGGGCCGCGGCACAGTACGTATGCGTTGTTCTTCACTTCAGGGACATACTCTTTAAATAAAACTTCTATGACCCACGAGGGAAAAATGATATTTAAGTTACATAAACAATAATGCCCAGTGCCCCACTGCAGGAACGGTAACAATCGGGTGTTACGTTATAATAACAATATTTTTAGTCATGATTTTTAAATATGATGTGTAATTTGTAGACGAGATTTAAAGGTAAACTTTGAGGACACTCCGCGTAAATAACGCTTGACTTATCAGAGTACGAGAAATTATTGGAGTTTACTCCTTAAGAATCGATATGCATATATAAGGGCCCGATATGAGAAAAATGTGAGGAGTAAATTCTACTGATGAATGACCTCGTTACGTTTTTGGTGCGCAACTTTCTAATTTGGTTGTGAGTGTATTAAGAAGTACATAGGGCATGCTGCAAAGCGGCTATACATATATGTTATTGTGCTTCTTTATTTCTATTAGTGTCGACGTACTTATATTGCTGTTTTTGTTATAAATGTCAATAATTAATATTGTTATTGTGACTTTTTTTATTTATAAAGAAATACATAGACTGTGTTCATATTTGAGAATTGATAACACAAAGCATATTTTGACTCGTATACCGCACCCGCAGACTAGCTCAGGAGATGAGCGAGTCGCCGTCCGACGAGGCGGAGTGCGAGGAGGGCGCGGGCGGCGTGCTGCTACTGGCGCTGGACGCGCTGGGCGCGCACCGCGAGCTGTGCGCGCGGCTGACGCGCGGCCTGCACGCCGAGCGCGCCGCCGCCGCCGCCGCGCAGCCGCGCTCCGCCGCCGCGAGGGTGCTGCGCGCGCGCCACCGGTACGCGCTCGCCGCCGCCGTTGAGGTACGTGTGGCTACGTTACACCAGTAGAAGGGACACGCGAGCTGTGCGCGCGGCTGACGCGCGGCCTGCACGCCGAGCGCGCCGCCGCCGTCGAGGTACGTGCCGGGCTACGTTACAACCCCGGGAAGGACGGCGACATGGCTGCATTTCATACACCAGAAGATGCAGGGGAACAGTAACCTGTTCCCCAAGGTATGAACCCGTAAGGGATGGTGCGCGTAGGACCCATGTAGCCAGGGAGTAGAATACGGCTACGGTATCCTCTGCCTGTCGTAAGAGACGACTGAAAGGTGTGGTGGAGTGGGAATTCGAACCAATCAGTCAACAACCCCGGAAAGGATGGCGGCATGTGTGGCTACATATTGTCAGTCATACACCAGAAGCTGCAGGGGGACAGTAACACGTCCTCCAACAGATGAACCCGAAAGGGACACCGCGCTAGAGGACACCGGTGCGTTCCATTCGACATCCTGGTGCTTACGTAACCATGGTAATGTACAAATATTACTAGACAATGTGTAGGTCGCCATATGTGTAAAACAGTTAAGTTTGCTTACATAATAACGTTGTAGACTCTCCTTCACACACAAACAAGATAATACTTGAACGGCATTTTATGAGATGATCGTTTCAAGGGCAAATATGTTAGTCGAGCAAAGGGAGTTTTTATGTTGCCCTGATACTAAAAGGACTCGGTTAGCTTAAAAATTACATTCGAATACAAAAGCATCCATAAAACATGTTTCTTTTAAATCAATTTGAAGTATATTTCTTAACTTTGATTTATCATGTCAGGAGGCGCGCGTGGCCCGCGCGTACGCGCTGTGCGCGCTGGAGTCGCTGCCGGAGCTGCTGCGCGCGCACGGGGCGGGCCGCGCGCGCGCCGCCGCGCTCTGGGCCGCGCTGCACGCCGCGCTCGCACGGGACAAGCGCGCGTGAGGGTGGAGATGTAACCAGAATCCTTCTGCCGATAAGAGATGGCGTTACTGTGCTGCACTGTATCTACGAGCGAGGCGAGACTGTTTCTGGCGAGCTTAAAGAGATGGCGTTACTGTGCTGCACTGTGTCTTGTACGCGCGAGGCGAGACTGTTTCTGGCGAGCTATAAGAGATGGCGTTACTGTGCTGCACTGTGTTTTGTACGCGGGAGGTGAGACTTTCTGGCGAGCTATAAGAGATGGCGTTAATGTGCTTCCACGTTTTGTACGAATGTAGAATAGGACTACTGTTAATGGATGAGAGATGGCGTTACTGTGTAGCAATACGTCTTTTGGCGGCACTACTTCTATTGGGGGATAAGAGATGGCGTTACTGATCTGCACTATGTAAGTTCGAGTTCGACACTAGTCGGAAATGAAAGGAGATGTTTCAAAATGTATGGACCTTTGGCCAGGTATCTGTACACCATATGATAAAAAAGCTAGTAAAGTATAGAGCACTTTTAAACTAAGCATTTTATTAAAATCGACTGGGTTTATTGGTACAAGACTAGAATTTTAAGTTAGAATTGCAACACAGTATAATGGCGGCGATATTATTTCATTTTGACAGTTGAGGTTAATAAACAAACTGTGACAATGACAATCAGTTGTCAGTGATTATCTGAATTCTGATCCAATGCGAAAAAGGAAAAACGTATTATTACATTATGTAGCTTAGCTTACCTTAAAACTATTGTATAGTTATGGTTATATGTAAACAAATGTAAACAAAGGTTAATCTTATCTCATAGCTAATAGCCAATTACAATTATGATTTCAATTCAAACCCGACTAAATCAGTTGATGTTTGGAAGTCCAAGTTGAGTATGTAAATCACTAGCCTGGTCAACAGGTTAACCGATGAACAGTCCAAAATATGAAAGTCAAGTCAACTGGGGTAAGCAGCGATCCGAAATCCAAGATATATAAGCCAGGGGTTTGATAACTTGATATAAAAACTCCAACACAATACGCACACGAAAATATTCCGTGTAAATATCTAAGAACAAGAAGACAGATGAATGGATTAAGTAAAAGAATCAATAGGACAATTGTCAGATAATGACAACTACAGTTTTGTCCACAGACTGTCTAAATCAGTTGTTCCGCCATATTGGAAAACGAAGAAAATAGTTGGATTTTAATTGGTTTTGTACCAGAAAAGTACACGTTTTTATAAATTTTATGTCTTTTTTTCGGATTCTTGAGATTTTTCTCGATTTTTTGAGATGGTGTACATATACCTAGCCAAGATTGAAACATCTCCTTTAACAACGTAACCGTGAGTAAGACAGTAAGTGTACAATTAACGCCTGCATATAATATGTTCTTTGAATACTGAATACTGAGCTCCTACATTAATAATCTCTAATATCAAATAATATATAACGCCACATTCACTTGTTGTATCTCTATCGAATTTAACATGCTTACAATACAAAGTTTTACTGAGTACTTTACTCTAACTCCGCACTGACTTGTATTGTCAAAATGTATTTCATTGTTATGATTTATAAAAAAGTTGCTCAATGATCTGATTCATTTTTTGAATGATCTGAATGAATTTAATATTAGCAAGCATAAGTTTTACAATTCAATCAAATCTCCAAACAATTTCTGCATCGCAAATTTTCATATAATCCTATGATGAAATGTTAAAACTAAAGGAACATGGATTTAACATTTTTTATTCGTAGATATATTATATAATACAATTTTACTATATTAAGATTCAGTCTCGAATTATTAAAAACATCGCATCTTTAGAATCAATTTTAATCACGTGACTGCATAAAATCCTCAAGCTGTCTTGTATTTTGTAATTTTATTAAAAGTTTTCTACATGAAGACCATAAAGACCAATTTTGCATATAATCCTATGATGAAATGTTAAAACTAAAACATGATTTAACATTTTATAAACGTAGATATATAATACGACTTTACTATATTAAGATTCAGTCTCGAATTTATAAAAACATCGCATCTTTAAAATTAATTTTAATAACGTAACTGTTAAAAATCCTCAAGCTGTCTTGTTAGTTAGTCAATTTATTAAAAGTTTTCTACATAAAGACCAGTAGTGGCGTAAGGCGTGGGCGATGCGCGCTTCCGCCCACATCTTCGCGGAGCAAAGAGCATTTTTCCTCACAGACACAGGGCCTCGCTTTCTAAAAGTGGTTATGAAATGCAATTCAATTAAATTGTGTCATTGTAATTCTGAATGAGCGATATGTACTTTAATTTTCAGATCCTCGAATGTTTATTCCTAGATATAAGGTTTAAGTGCAACTATATTATGCCAATTTTAAATGCATCTATATTGTATATCGTTATAGTGACTTTTACCCGATTGAAAGGCGTTAGTCACGTCACGTCACGTATTGCCGGGTTTAAGGCAATGTATACAAACTTTAATTCGAAGTAACGGGACAGAGTTCATGCAATATAATGAAATTAAGTTCATATCTTGATGCCACCTCGCGAGTTTATTTGTATGTATGGATTGCATTATAACAAACAACTTATAATTTATATGGTTAGATTCTTCTTGATAGACCAAATCATTTTATGAAGGTGACATAAATAACGACATGGCAGCTCTGGGATGCAGGGGTTTGGAACACGATAGTTTATCACCTAGATCAGCGGTTCTCAATTTTATTGTAGGGACAAACATGTTTCAGCGAAGTGTGTCTGGGTTTAACGAAACCAGTGCTTGCGGCCTGTGAAACAAAGAATTAAAAATGGCCGCGAACCCTACTTATCAAAACTCGACAAAAAAAAAACGTTCAGCACTCGGGGACTGCCGCGATATAGCTATTGCATAGCGTTTTTTTATCAACTTATGCAATTATAATTATTTATTTATCTATGCAGTATTTTTTTCTTTCATATTAATTCGAGTTTTTTTCTTTGATACTATATACTTTCTCACAAACAGCTGCTTAGATATTCGACCGATTTCCGAGCAGCTCGTCTCGATCCGTGCGTGCTTCATACTGTCGTACCATATACATACACGTTAAGCGATCGCTCGGCCGCGCTACGTGGTAGGCGGAGTGTTAGGTTTTTTCGTTACGGAATTTCTTAATTCGGTCGCGGCGCTCAAAGCCCGCGATAAAATCTATCCAATAGCTTGAAAAAGGCCGCCAAATATAAATATAGCTGGGCCAATCAAAAGGTTGAGTATAGCTGACCTAGCTTAACGCATAGGATGCTCATTATCGTGGTAGACGTGATAAGACGTGACCTAAGCGAGTGAAGACGCGGGATTAAGCTAGTATTTAACCTAAAAGGTATTCGGGATATATTTATATTATATTCCGCTTAGTATAGATTATGAATATTCGTCGATACTCGTCGTTACTATGTATGCTTTAACATTTATATTAGCGGGGTAAAAACAATTTGGAATTATTTTATTAATTAATGTATTGTGCATATATTTACTTATAAGGTATTTTGCAATATAAATCATATTATGATAAGTAAACGATATTGTAAGAATTTAAATACGAGTATTCTTTACGGCTAGACTTTGCTCGTTAAAAATCCAAAAAGCGTTTGAATACGCTCTTTTTTAACCATATCATTATGTACTTTGATTTGAAAAATGTTTTGAACCGTCTTTCATCATTATTAAGAACTTAGATCCTTTCTAGCCATTGCTATTTAAGAAAAATATTAAACTAAAGATACAAAACATACTGGAATCGAATCTCTTCCGTGATATACACAAAGTATTTATTTCAGGGGTTTTCAAACGTCTTTTGTTTACTTACTTTGTAGCTCCCTCAGTTTGAGAAGCCTGCTCAACGTTTTTTTTCCTGTTTCCTAAAATAATCTGTCTTCTCCGATATCAATAGGCACAAAAAGAAAAGTTTATCTTCCTATAATTAAACTGTTTCTGAAATAAAAAGGGAAGATCAAAAAAGGCTTGCTTTCCAACAAACTAAAATAAAAAAAAAGACCGCCCCTGTAGGCTTCAAGCACCTGGAAGAATGCGTTATCGCTTTGAAAAATTTCATTACATTAATTTAGCATAATTAGTTTTATTGTGTTAACCCTGGTGGCTGGTACAATTGGTACAACTACGATATCACCAAACGTCTAACATTCTGTGATATATTCGAATGTTTAAACTAGTTACATAATATATCGAGTATAGCAATATTAGTATAATAAGTTTGACTTAATCTTATCTGTATATTGTGTTTTATTAAAATTTATACACATAATAAAAGTTTTTAATTATTTTTTGTTTCATTTTATGGCACATATCAGAGAACTAAAAAATACGTGGAATATATCAATTGAGTTATTGATATTACATTCGTAAAGTGACTTATTAGAGAAGTCATATAATTATCATTTTACTATCAGCTTTAATGAGCTGTGAGTTGAAAACTTCGTGAAAGAGGTATAATAAATTATGCATAGTTTAAAAAGGGTCCTACCTATTAAAATGCTTTAAATTAAATGTTTAATTTAATTGTATATCCGCGACGGTTCTAGCACCAGTAATATTAAAAGATGGTAGATCATTATTTTTTGAATCCAGCGTTGCCATCATACCAATTTCTACGTCATATCTAACACTGCTGTGTTCATCTTAAGGCCAAAGTGTGTACATTTACACCTATTTGTAGTAGATTTCACGTGCCCACGGACAGTAGAAGCAACTTTCCTTGAACTGAATTTTCTTTTAAAAGATCTATATCACATATATAAGATATGTTAGCGGAATCATGCAATAATTTGGCTATTGAATTTAATCATTTATGCATTAGATACAAGTAGGATCATCCATATAGACAATATTACTAATAATAAACCTACATAGAGTAATTATGTAACTGATCAATGATTACTTACCTAATTACTATAAGTTTAGTAGCAGATATTTTCGACAAAAACGTTGTTGAGGATTAACGCTAGCATTTATAGATCGGCAAAATCATATTACATAATTATAGAAAAGACACTGCAGTTTAGATCATGTGCGCAAATGCATAAATGAGTAGATTACACGGTAGACCGACATTCCTACAGGGCTAACGTAATTGTTTACATTTAGCATTACCAAATGAATTATGCCATCCCATTATTATACTTACAAATATTTACTATTGTTTCGGTAGACAGTTTAGTCGACTGAAGAGTACAACTCCGTTCAGTCGTAACTGTAGTGGCAATGGAAATGCATCTCTTGCTGGTTTTGCTGCCTGTCTCCACTCTTGCAGTGTTAAACGAATTCGATCATGTTGAGGACTTTATTAAGCAAAGGCGTTACTTTGTGAAGAAGAAATACAGACCAAATTATCACATCACCGCGCCGGAGGGATGGCTCAGTAATCCAGCAGGATTCGTCTACTTCAAGAAACGATACCACGTGTTTTATCAATATCACCCGAATAAAGGAGCTTGGGGTCATATGCATTGGGGACATTCCGCAAGCAAAAACTTAATCCACTGGACGCACTATCCTCCAGCGTTGATACCGAAAGAATATTACGACAGAAATGGTTGTTTTGCAGGATCCGCCCAAGCGGTCGACGATTATCTTTATTTGTTTTACACGGGTAGCGCTATGTTTTTGAACCGCACTTTCGAAAGGCAAAGCGTCGCTTTGAGTGCTGATGGCATTTTCTACCAAAAGTATATATACAATCCAATTATAAGGGAATCTCCACACGGCGTCGAGGAGATTAGGAATCCCAAGGTGTGGAAGTTTCGGCAGACGTGGTACATGATGATCGGCACCAGTTCAAGAGAACGAAACGGGCAGCTTTTGCTTTATTCGTCGCAGGATATGTTAAATTGGAAGTTTTTTAGAGTATTGGCTGAATCGTACGGTGACATGGGCTACGTCTGGGAAAGCCCTGATATATTTGAGATCGGGGATCAGCATGTTTTAATACTGTCCGCGCAAGGTATCCAGTCTGAGGGTCATAGATTCCGAAACGTATACCAAACTGGCTATGTGGTTAGTAATTTCAATTACTTACATGGACAGTTTGACGACTTAGAAATTTCTACAGCAACATTTAACGAACTTGACTATGGGCATGATTTTTATGCCGCAAAAACGATGCTAGCGCCAGATGGCAGGGTACTACTCGTCGCGTGGCTAGGAATGTGGGAGAGCAACTTTTTGGAGGCTGTCTCCGGCTGGGCAGGAATGCTTACTTTAATCAGAGAAGTGAGGATGAATAACCTTGGCCGTATCACGATGACTCCGGTTAGAGAAACTGCTCAACTCCGAGCTGAGATGTTGGAGGAAGCGTGGTATAGCCCTGGGGAAGCTTTTCTAGCTGGAGCTAAGTTCTTCGAGATGTTAGTAAACACGAGCACAGTGTTTTCAGATGTTATTTTATTGTTTGAGTGGTCCGGGGGGCGGTATACGATAGCATACTCTTCCACAGCTGGACAGATTACGGTGGATCGAGGAGGCGAGGACGGGATACGAAGAGCGGATTGGTCGCCCAACCATCACGTTTATTTCCACATTTTCGTGGATTCCAGTTCTATAGAAGTATTCTGCGGCGAAGGCGAAGTGGTTTTCTCGAGCCGTATTTACCCTAAAAGCATTAAGGTGAAGATAGAGGGCAATTCGCAAGTTCACGTAACGCAATACAGTTTGAAACGGAGTATTGGCTTTGATAAAAACCTTGTTAAGTATTTAAAAACTCATTTTGTAAAACATCTTCATTAGTGCGTAAGAATTACCTATAAATAAATGAATGATAAGTTATATTACATATATACTTTTTGTAAAAATCTAAACAATTTAAGTTTAGGTATACCTACAACACGGAGCTGTAAAATACTTCATGGTGTGATTTTGGAAGACTATCGGTACACTCTGCCTAAAAACAACAGTGTTAAGCGCTGCTGTGTCTAGGTTTGTAGTGTGGTAAGAGAAAACAATCACGAGCCGTTCCAACTTGTTTCTCTAGGGTAGCACCTTTGTCCCTGTAGCCTCGGGGTCAGAATAGGGCTACGGTATCCCCGTGCCTGTCGTAAGAGGCGACTAAAAGGGGCTTTCGGGGTTGCAGACGGTTAAAGTGGGAGCTCGAACCGTTCGGTCAGGCAATCCCGGGAAGGACGGCGGTATGTGTGGTCGCATACCGTCGTAAAGACTAGACGGAGCGGTGGGCCCAGCCGCCCATCTGGGAGGAGCCCGATGGGGCAGCGCGCTCGGAGGATTCCGGTTGGAGTCGTTTTGAGATCCCGGAGTCCTCCTTTTCAGCGCCGAGGACGGCACCACAATCCCACATAACCCTGCGTCGCTCCCACGGCGTCGGGTACCTTTTGAAGGTTCCCCCTCGAAAACAAAAAAAAGGGTAGCACCTTTGACGCCTGATTCAGTAACGACTACAATCTTAACATTGATTGTTGATGTTTATTTGCGGTAGTGCCAGATCACTAATTGGGAGCTCTATGTTATAAAAACAACAGCTAATTAATAAGTTATAATCAAAGTTAAAGGATGCTTATTTTCGCCTTATCACGCAGAGTCTAAACTACTGAAGGGAGGAATCATTAAATCTGAATAATGTTAACAATATATCAATCATAAAATGAAGATTGAGAAATGATTTTTTAATTTTAACTCCTAAGGAGATGAACTTTATTACGTACGCATTTACGTACTAATTCGCGGGTAATAGCTAGTTCATAATGTTTATGATAACGGTTTTAACTATGAATACGCAAGCACCTGTCAATACCTGTTATCCGTTTAATTAATTATTATCTTTGTTTTATGTAATTGAACATTACCTATTCAAAGATAATGTATCTATTTAAGCATGCAGTTTCTAATAAAATAAATTTTCTCGTAACAACGCTTTTTAGTAAGAACTTGGACTTTATCATCGTAAGTAATTCTTCACTAGAAATATCTAAGCTGTGGTTTTTTACGTAAAATAACCCCTAATAAATATGCGGTTTATACTCGGGCGGGGAACATTAAAGCAGGAAAATATGATGAATGTCATATTTACACTTATGTAGGTAATAAGGAAGCAAAAAAAGTTAGGGTTTCCAAATCGGTTATGTTTCTTGAGTCCGTTGAAAAGGTAGTCAAGGCAAGTAACGTTAGGTAGGTTACTTTTCTTTGTTCCAATGTAACGTAACGTAACCAGTTCGTAGAACTAGGGTAGTTTGACTGGATAGGTATCACTGCCACAACTATTTATAAGTGGAATTTGGAAGTGGAAGGGTGTGATTGCCGACTGATTTTCAAACTACCCGAACACCTTATTCTTTAGAAGTACCTAGCAACGCATCTGTGATTGACTTCAGATAGAACCAGTGAAGCAGTCCTTGCGTTCTGATGGAAGGGTGTGGTTACCGACACACTTTTGCACGAGGCGATCATCTAATATTAGTCCTCGGACTAACAACGTATTTAACTTCAGGTAGAATCCATGATCTATGTGAAGTTGCTTATTTTCCGGTACAATCATATGGGTTCTACCACCTCGAAAAGGTAGAAAAGAAAGAAAGAGGATAGCAGCAGCGTGGTGAAAAGAAATAAAGTGTCTTTTTTCTATGTATAGTAACATGTTTTTTTTTCTACCATCTTGATTATTAGTATTGATTATAAGGGATAAACTGGTAATTGATTGATAAGATTATTAATATTTATTGGCCCGTCGTTAGAGGCGATTCAAAGGGGTTTCCGGGCGGCTAGAGTGAGAGCTCGAGCCGCCCAGTTAAGTGACCCTAGGTAGGACGGCTGTGTGTTATCGTATACGTAGACCAGACGATGCGATGGGTCCAGACGCTCACTTGAGTAGACCCCGACGGGACAAAGCGTTCAGACGGCTCAGGTGCTTGCCGTTAGGGATGCCGGCGTTTTCTTCACAGCGCCGACGACTTTTTCCACAGCGGTTCTAGTGCGGTATAAATCCGACATAACCCAACGTCGCACTCCACATCTTCTGGTACCTTTTTAAGGTTTCCTCCTTGACAATAAAAAATGCCTACTACATTAATATGTGTTTTAATTAAATGTTAAGTAAGATACACGTGGTTTGCCAACCCTATTGTGGTCCTTTATAACTTTCTCAAGGAAACATCTCCTGGGAATCCCATTAGGTACATATCAGTTCGTATCGGAAAACCCACAGTTCCAGAGATGATTATGTTTGCGATAAAATTGTTTGGACACAGTTATGTGGAGCAATGTCGATGCGGTTGAGTTATGTGGAAATACAACATGTTTTTAACAAATACCAATATATCCTTAATCGTTTGCCTGATTTTAAATTCCTACTGTTTAAACTCATGTGTTTTTTTTATGAAATTAAAGAAGTCAACGTTCATACAGTCCGATTGGAAACGTTATTATCGCATTTAATAGTTAGAGTAGGGACTTTTATAAGTACAACTGAGCTCGCAAGTCACCTGATAGTGATGACCGCCGCCCATGGACACCTTTAACGACCTTCGTATAGAACATTAGTTCCACCTGAAGTCCATTACAGATACATTGTCAGTTTTGAGGACTAAGATGATAGCATAATATTCTTTAGTTCATCAGCATTCGTACTCTTCCGCTAAAATGTATTGACGGTAGTACCTCCTCGAATGAAGCATACCTACTTGTTTTACCGTCATTCAAAGCTAATGTTACTGAGTAGGTACCTAATGCTTAAGGTCGGTCAAGGATCAATAATCACTGCATCTGATCTAAGCTGTAAATTGGAATGCCTAAAGTGCCTGGTGCAAAACAACAGTTGCGAGTTTGTATAACCAAAAAACCGCATAAATTGCTACCTTATTGAAAAAATATAATAAGTATTAAATATACCTAAATATATTTTTTTAATTATTAGTACTTCTTATTTACAGTAGATATAAGTATTTCTTTATGAGGGTGGATGGAAAAGTTTGTGGCGTGACCATTTTTTTTTTTTTTTTGTTTTCGAGGGGGAAACCTTCCAAAGGTACCCGACGCCGTGGGAGCGACGCAGGGTTATGTGGGATTTTTACCGCACTAAAACCCCCCCGGTGGCCGTCCTCGGCGCTGAAAAGGAGGACTCCGGGATCTCGAAACGACTTCAACCGGAAGCCTCGAGCGCGCTGCCCCATCGGGCTCCTCCCAGATGGGCGGCTGGGCCCACCGCTCCGTCTAATCTTTACAACGGTATGCGACCACACATACCGCCGTCCTTCCCGGGATTGCCTGACCGAACGGTTCGAGCTCCCACTCTAGCCGTCTGCAACCCCGGAAGCCCCTTTTAGTCGCCTCTTACGATTGTGGCGTGACCAAGAATACTAAATAAAATAGATTCAATTTTTTTTTATTTTTCGACGTATTCTCTATGCATTTCTTCCACCTGCAAAGCTACTATATCAGTTTCGGTATAATGACTTATTGCAGCTACGACCTCTCCATTCGACGAAAATTTCTGGCCACCAAGGTGTTTGAGCCATGGAATCAACAGACGTGTGAACGCGAGCATCATCGTGATGAAACAACACTTTTTTCACATCACATCAGATTTTTTCCACTGCATGTGTTGTTGTTTTGATTCTGGAGTGTAGTGGTTAACCTAGGTTTTATCCATTATCACAAATCCATTAAAAAAACTTGTGGATCAACCTGAAACATCTCCAAACAATCGTGAGAAATCGTGAGTCGGATTCGCTTTTGCTCAACTGAAAGCAATCTTGGGACCCACCTAGCGGAGACCTTAGAAAATCCAAGCTCATGGACCATAATGTTTTCTGTTCTTTCATACGAGATGTCTGCAATATCTCTGATAGTCAATCAGTGGACTTCCAATGAGATCACACATGTCGATGTTTTCTTTGGTCGCAGAGGTCGAGGGCTGATCTGAACGAGGGTCATCTTCAATGCTGCCTCGTCCACGTTTGAATTCAGCTACCCATTTTTTTACAGTGGTACGATGGTGCAGATTCCCCTTTTGTTTACATGTAATCGTGAATCTCCTTCCGTGTTAATTTTTTTAAACAGGTAAGTATTTGACGACCTCACCAACGAATGATATGAAGATACATAGCTAATAATAAAAATATAATAAGTATTAGTATGTGAGGCCGCGAACTTTTCAATCCACCCTCGTATGTAGGTACCTAATGATTGAAGTGCAGAATGAACCGCCCGCAGAATCTCGTAAATAAACAAAGATTTTCTTGCGATAGCAATAATCAACATTAATTCACTAGAACTATTGAGGAAAAACATATTAAGCAATACTTTTGGGTTTATAAAGCTACAATATAATTAGTAGATAATTATGAGCGTGATATTTCCTTCCTTCCTATTCTTCACAACATAAAAATGTCGTTTTAAACAAGAAATTATTATAAAAACAAAAAACCCGACAGTAGTTGCCGGGTTTTTGATTTCATAATAATTTAATAAAACTAAAATTTGAAGATGGGTATCTTGTTTTTTTTTAATAATGTGAAGCCAAAACTTGTGATCCGTTTTTAACATACTTGCCGCGGACAGAGGAGTATGAGCACGATTATAGGTAGTTGACGTAGAGATGGAGTACGGAATGCTAATATTTTTTTCAAATAATGCGTAAAGCATATATAAAATCGATTAACAAGACATTACACACACTACCGTTCATTTGTCACAAACACAAATAATAAACGAAAGAAAAACATTCAATCTCTTAATATGAAAACACAGAACGTCAAAAATGTCAGATATCTTTGTCGAAATACCCGATATTGCTTTTAAATGCAGTGTTGTCAATTAAACCTCTTTTTCTCTTCTCTTCTTTCGGGTGTATTAAAAACTCGAATAAATTATTAATGAAAATTAATTGAATTTGGGAAATAATGTCCACAATATCAATTTTAGGTTTGGAATTGAATTACGGTCGAATTTTGACCGTTGCGACGAGTGATTAAACCCTTTTTAAAAGTATGTGTCAAAAAAGTAATTTCAACCATTTAGCTATCACGGTTCTTAAACAGACAGTTGAACATTGGACGCCGACAGTTTGACGACCCACGTGGCGGAGCAGTTACCATACCGGTCTGACGTACAATAGGTCCCGGGTTCGATTCCCGGCCAGACAGGTCTCTAAATGATGAGTTTGGATTCATGTTCTGGGTCTGGGTGCTTGTGTATTCTCTTGTGTGTGTCCATGGTACCCACGACACAAGAGTAAATCCTAGTGTGGGGCTATGAGTGTAGAAAGCATGTTTTTTTTTCATATAGTGGAGTCTTAGTAACAGCGACCCCTTTTCTCCGATTGCAGACGCCTTAAATATATTTATACGGTCGAAAAACATCCCCATTTCTCTGACGCAGTCAATTAAAAACGTAAAGAGGCTTTGACTTAACATAATACTTCAGAATCATCTTGACTGATGCTATACGACATAATTTCACATGTGGGTAGTGTGTAGGTGTTTGTTCTAAGTTTAATACTTTACAGGTATTCATGACGTAACTTAATGGCAGACAAGAAAAGGTCTAAAGAAGTTTTTTGACGTGGGTGTAAGGCACTTTACATTGCAAACTTACTTACAGAGGTGGGATGTCTTTAATGGTTTTTACAGTAGGTGTTTTTTTCAGTTTTTAAGAATTACTTTAGATTTTGCCGGGAATACAATTACGTCTGCGATATTTTTAATGTCAATACCCACTCTAAAGGGTGGGTAGGTGGTGGAACTATAGGTAGGTGCTCTTTTTATTAGTTGTAGAAGTAACAAACAAGCATGAAACCCACTTCATTAAAGATTAAAGTAGCAAACGAGCATGCACTCTTCCTGATGCTAAATGGTGATTGCTGCCCAAAGACATCTGAAATGAAATAAAATGAAATGTCTTTATTTTGTATAGACCTACAGGGGCACTTACAAATTGTCAGTTACATTTTTTTCTTACATTACCACCGGATACGACCTCAACTGAGAAGATCCGCAAGAAACTCAGCGTTTGTCTTTTTTCTTATTTATATCCATTTTTTTTACATAATTATAATCATGTTTTTTTTACATGGTAATGAAAGTTAGCTCCAGTATCTGAAGTTAATCTCGGATGCGTTGCAACAGCCGAGTTCGAAAGTAGGCGTTTTACATAAAAGAGGGCCGTTTATTTCACCTTTTCACCAAAACGGGGAGACTTTGGAAATAGTTTTGGTCGTGAAACCTCCTCGGTGAACCACCTTGCAACGTAGGATGGTACAAAACCACAACCCCTTGATGGTACATGGTCTCTGTAATCAATGTATGTCAGTAACGGATCCCAGATATGGTGTCGCTAAAAGACAGACAAAAATAAGTTTCTTTTCCTGTGAAATAAATTGGAACGTCACTTATAATGCTCTATGTACTTTAACCTAGAGTCAGGCACTCAGCACTTGACAGGCTTGTAGGGGAGAAATAACAGTGGCGGTGATGCCCAGAGAGTAGCAACGCAAAGGGTTGTGATTTCTACTATATAAATAATGTACTCTACTAACTTTTTGTCTAGCCCATGTATCTGCCTACATTAGGCTAATTTTGTATAAGTTGTCTACAAAATACGTAGATGTTTAATATCTCTTCATAAATTGCTTCTTTATTAAGTATCTTATTTGCATCTTTTATAAATAGCCCTGAACAGGAGTTACGTCCTTTGAGAGGTAGATAACAGATAAGTAATATCTTCTAAGCAACTTGTTCGTAGAATGAATATTAAAAAGGCTCCCGAGAAAATGCTCCTACAGCTATGAAGTTTTAAATTATACTCGGTCAATTTTCAACCCTATTTTCTCAGCGTAAATATTTAACAACAAAATACTTTGCGGAAAAACGAGTAATCCCTATTCCGAACAAGCGTCACGGCTCGACCATTGACGTCACTCGATGTATCAAAGATTAAAACTTTATTAATTCAGTAGAGATACATTAAAATCATATTTCTTCAATTACTTCTGACTTATCTTGTTATAAATACATTTCAATTTTGCGGCGATTGTAACATAATCGTATTGTAAGAAAATAGTTTATCTACCGTAATTTACATTAGTAAATATTGTAATTGGTTACATAAAATATATGATCTTTGAAATTAGTGTTACCATATTACTGATAGTTACCTTATTTTAAAGGTATGTAGTAATAACCTTTTGAATCTGATTTAATTATCAGATTGTTAATTCTTATTCATTATCGACTTCTGGATTTGCAATGTCTGGGAAAAAAATCTGTGATAATGATGCCTTCCAACATTTTGCTGATTAAAGTTGACTAAAACCTCATATTATCACTATGAACTATGAACTATTATGAATGAAATAGTATGAAACCTGTTAAGCAAAATAAGGCTTATTCAACTTGTATATGTCGGAAAGAAGGAAGAGGAAGGAGGACAGTCGAGCCTCAGAACATCAGAAGCGGTTTATAGGAATTACTTTAGTTATAGGCAATTAATTAAACTAATTAAGAAATTACTGCAATCCGACATCTATGATGATCGCTATATGACAATAGCGAGGGCTAGGAGGAGGCTGTTGAAATAGATAGCGGTCCATGCCCTGAGACGCATCCAAATTCAATGCGCCTACCATTTCTTTTTGTGCCCAGACAAAATTGGAGTAGGGCTACCGTCTATGCCGTATGCGGGTGGTGAATGCTCATGCATATCAATGCGGCTGCATTGGTTATGTGGAACTCAATAAAATATTTGTTGAAGAAAAGCAAGCTATTGTTAATTTTTCTATAATGCCTATAACAATTAATTACCGTTGTAATTTATTTTGTTTAAGCGGCAATACTAAGCTAACTGTCATCTCCGTAGTGTGTGACGGAGTCAAGGGGTAGAGAGGGGCTGGTTGCGAGCGGCTCGTAAAAATGAATGAGTTGGATTTCGGAGAGCGTAATGTCATTCGTATCGTGCTACCGATAAGACGGACGTAATCTAACATATGTTTTGTTAGGTTTTGTTTTTTTAATTATAAATCAAGTCCGTAAGTGATAAATATGGCAAAAGTGATCACATATTTAGTGCTAGTAGCATATAGTTTAACATTCGTAGATTCGGATAGAGCCTTGAAATTTTACGAAGAAAAGGTAAGTTAGTTAAGTTTTAAAACTTCGTACATAATCGTGTACTTTCACACTTAATTTTAAGCTACATTTGCTAGTAATTTAATACACGAGGAGTGTAAAAATTGATTTGTAAGGTTACGCATGTAGTTAAATTGTTTTTAAAGTTTTAAACTATGTATGTCTAAGAGCATTATGCTGTTTCAATGTTTACGTGAAAATAGATGTTTATGATTTGCACTAGTTAGATTTTATGCACGATAATGATTTGTTACGTTTATTGTTTATTGGTGTTAAAGTCTGTTTTATTCAAAATATTTTACTACTTTATCGGTGCTAAGTTCTGACCTAGTTAAAGTTTACGATTAAAATTATTCAAAACTTAAAGGATACATGACTAACTAATTAAGATTTTATCATATTCACTTTTTCATCTAGGTATATTATATAAAAATATCTCGATATGTACAGTTATGCATATTAATAATAAATATAGTTATTGTACTAAACTGCATTGAAGGTGCACTAAGGTGTGCTTGAGGATTTTCAGGCCTCCTTTAAATATAGAGACCTGTTAAGATAAAGGTGGTAGAACGTTTTGTGATTGGACTCCAGAGCTATCCTGCAGTGATGTATTTCTGCCTGCTTACAGTAGTGTTAATCTCTACTGTGTTTGGAAGCATATGGTTAGGAAGACAAACTTAACCCAGGCATTTCAATTTAATCCTTAAAAGTAGCATCACATCTATGGCTGATTTATTAGACATGACAACAGTGTTATCTAGAGTTAATTATAGGTTTCCCCTTCAGCAGCGGCCATAGACAATCGGTTCCACTTGCTTGTTTGCTATTCTATATTAAAAAATTATAAAAAATGCTTGAGTAGGAATAGTATTTGGATTGACAGGTGGTTGAGATAAGGAAGTGGTACCGAGGTTATATCTCTGCACTTTGTTAATCTGATTTGATAACACTTTAGGCGTTTATGGATTTTTTTATTTGGTATGTCTTATTAAATAAATATATATTTTATTTCAAGTAACATATAAAGATTAATGGAAATACTTTTATTTGGTATTTTTAAATTATAAATTAGGTGCATGTTAAGGGTTGTTGTTTGAAATATGCCATCAACTTTATAAATATTCAAACAATTTCTACACCATATTTGTCAGCCTTGAATTGAGTGACTGTTGTAACTGTGAATGTGAAATGAACTAAGTTAATAAAGATAACATATGAACTAAGTTGAGGATTCGATACAGGAAATACCACTGCCTATTACCGTAATGTTTATATCATAGCTACTTATTCACATATTGTACAATGAGATCAAAACGGACTAAACTCAAGCTTTTGGCAAATTTATTTAAATACTTGTGTCTATCCCTAAAATTATTATTTATTGTCTCATGAATTAAAGAATGATAAAATCATGGAATTTTAAGATCTCTCAAAAATTTGGTGCATGACCAAAACACAAAATTGACATAAGTAAGGCTTTTACTTGCTCTGTACACTGTTAGTTGTATTATTGCAAATCACATTTCTCTAAAGATATTTAGGTTGATACAATACTTCTGCTTTGTATAATAATTTGCTCCATCTTTCTTAGCACAGCATGTTGTAGTACTCTAGGTCTACTTGAGTCACAGAAAACCTTAACCATTATGGTTTTAGCTGTTTTTTTTGTCAACAAAGAGAGAACTTTTCTTATTTTTGTTGGAATTAGTCTTCTTAGGTGGAGGATGATATGAATGTAATTTTAATGCACATACTTACTTTAAAGTAAATCTCAACTTAAACTCAAAACGCTTTCTACACTCATAGCCCCACATTAGGATTTTCTCCTGTGTCGTGGCTGCCATGGACAGACACAAAGACGAATATACAAACACCCAAACCCAGAACAAGAATTATCAAACAAAATTACAAACCAAACTCATCATTCAGATACTTGTCAGGCCGGGAATCGGACCCGGGACCCACTGCGTGTCGGACCGGTGTGTAACCGCTGCGCCACGCGGGTCGTCAACTGCAAAATAAGTGACTCTGTGAAGTCATGGATGTACTTACTCGACATGATTTTGTATATTTTTGGCTTCATGAGGATAAGCAGGACTAAGAAGCTAATGTTCTGGGATCCATCACTAATACAATTTCTGCTGAATTTTTTTTAGCATTTACGTCAAACTTATAATTTCAAACTTGAATCTGAAATAAAAATTAGTGTCCTGTTACTTGACCTCCCTTCCAAATCATTTGCAACTTTTACTGGTAGGCAGTGTTCCTTTATAATGATTAGTGCAGCTTCTAACGACATTGAACTAGCGGTACGACAATATCCTTTGTGATTTACGTTAGCGCTTTCACTTTACAAGGTTCAAAGTGCGCGGCTGACTACTAGCCTGTATCTATCAGTCGATTATTATTGTCAAATAGTGATGTACAGATTTAAAGGATATATCAAAGCATCGGTGAGATATGTTGAGGTAATATTTTTTTTATCCGATGGTAGTAGCACGAATGTGCAGTCTAATGGTAAATGGTCAATGCAGCGCATGATCTGTAACAAATATTAAAATCACAGATGCGTTGCTACTCCCGAGAACTAAGATGATCCTTCTTATTCCACCCTTACACCGATACGCAAGAATTGTTTCACGCTGTAAATTGATGTGGCATTGGTACCTCCCCGGTCGAACTACACTGGTTTTACCGCTTGGTGACTTATAAAATAGATATTTAGTAGTTTAATACATTGCAAGGTTGTTTAGGGATTTATTCTATTATCTATATTTAGAATAGTTTAAACACGATGCTTGAAAGTTAGAGATAAACCACTTAGCAACAATGCGCGATGAAGAAACCTACAACCATATATATAGTCGCTACTTCAAAAGGTAGGATGTGTTAAGAACTACTACTAGTCTCAAATAACCCTGACTTGAGAAACAGTCCTATCGTTTAAGCTAACGGATCCAGGGAAGTATAAGTGATCCGTTCCTCCTCTCAAATCTAAAGGACCAATGTCATAATTGAGAAGAACTTTTGACGTCAAAAAATTTAAGAGTCCTGTTGGTCATACCCCTACCTTTCAAAGGAAAATCCTAGATCCGCTTCTGGGTGTAAGATATAGATACACATTTGGTTCGACGGATAAAGTCAGGAACCTAAGCCAGATCGTTTTAAGATAGTAAACTATGTTCTGATTCAATGGCCATGTTGTCGAAACCAGGAATGCATACAAGTACAGTTACATAAACTTTTAGATCCAAGGTCTCTAAGTTCATAATTTAGTTCTCTGACCATTGCGCCGGGCGGTATGTTTAAGAGGGTGGCGAAGTTTCTACTGCTAGGGATTAAACCCTAGAAAGTAGTGGTAACATGAATCGTCTAGCCAAGCGACTCCGGGAAGGACGTCGGCATGTGTGATCGCATACCGTCGTAAGCACCGGGAGGCACGGTGAGCGCAAATGCTCACCGGGTAAGAGCCCGGAAGGGGCATCGCGCTCGAAGGATCCGGGTGTGTTTCGTTGAAGATCCCGGAGGTCTCCAAGCAGCAGTGAGGACGGCCATCGGGGGGGTTTAAGTTAAAGTGAGGTAAAAATCCCATATAACCCGGGTCGCTCTTACGGCGTCGGGTACCTTTTGAAGGTTTTATCACGGGATAACAAGTAAAATGGGATCGAACCCGGAACTCGGTGACCGTTGTACTCAGGTCGTAATATGTACTCGTATATCGATTTGTAAATGTTCAATGACCTTGGATCGAATTAAGTTAGCGTCTATAAGTAATTATTTATTCAACGCTTGTCTTAAGAGTCTTATTGTCATGCTACATGTTTTATTAGAACAGATTGGTACATGGTCTAAAGTGTAATATGCAAAATGGGGATGTTATGCAGCTCTGTAATCGAAACTAAATATAAAATATATATCCAAAAACCGTAGACGAAACCTATAAAAATGTTTTCAATAACTTCGAATAAGACCGTAATCTACGTGATACACGTTATGAAAGATTTTTGACCGGACGTGATTGTGATTATAACTTAGGAGTAGTGCTAAATTACTTCAAAAATAAAGTAGGTCCATTTATATTTGTTTTACTTTTACAATTAATTACATCGTCGCTCTGTACAATTACTAAATATCTACCAGGCCGTTACTGAAAGTATCGGTTCATTTAAAACAATTCTATATCCGTAATCGTACCGGAAACTAATAAAGTATTTTTATTAGAGATGCACCGAATATTTGGTTGGTATTCGGTGTATTCGGCACCTTTTTCACTATTCGTATTTGGTCGAATTATTCGGTTTTGGGCCGAATATTTTCGGTTCGAGTTTTTCTATTTTTACGGCTACATGTCACACGGTATGGAACAAAAATAACTATTACGTAAGATTTATGTTATACCTAAGTCAAAGAAATCCTATGAAAAGTGTGTTGAATAAAGCCAATAATATAAAGCAATTAAACTTCAAAACAATAATTATGAAACCTCAATCAAACTCGCATTTTTTCATAATTATTTTTTCATAATATATTACATTCTTATATCAATATATTTTATTGTTCAGCCTCAAATCTACATTCTTTTTTTAAAAACACACTCGTCGTTGTTTCTTAATACGAAATGGTAAACCGAAGAATTCGGCCGAATATCCGGTTCGGCAAAAGTTAAACCGAATATTATTCGGTTATTCGATGAAACAACTATTCGGCGCATCTCTAATTTTTATATATTCGTATCTATGTGTATTCTATATCCCGATTCAAAATTGCGCATCCAATTAATCTCTCATTCAAATTAAATACAGTTATTTTTGTTACGGTTCCTTTATTAACCGACTTTTTAACAAAAAAATACAACCGACTTCCATGCCACATAAAAGTAAAAAATAATTTAATTACATGTTGGTTTAGAGCAAACACAGTACTCAGTACATAGTTCCGAAGTCGGCGCTCATATATGACACATATAGTTTCGTCGTGATCCAGCGAAATATGGTGAGCGCCGACTTCGGGACTATGTACTGAGTACTGTGTTTGCTCTAAACCAACATGTAATGAAATTATTTTTTACTTTTATGTGGCATGGAAGTCGGTTGTATTTTTTCGTTTAAAAATTTTTTTTGTAAACATTTTAATTAAGTATAAGAAATTAAATTTCATTTGAAATACATTTATGGTACCTACATGTTCGGAGTTACATGGTACAGGTCATTTGTCGTTATTTAATTAAAATCCATGCACAATATGTATTACAACTGAAAGCTGTTACATTTTTTAAAGCTGGTGAAACATAAGAAATGAATTCGGTTTTATTAAAAATCCTTTAAAGAACATCTCTTCTTTATCTTAAAACATCATTTTAAAACTGAATTATCATGTTTTAATAGTTCATGACCCTATTATCCTTAAATTTTAAAAGGATGAAAATCTTTATATTCGTAAACTGAGTATTGTAATAAAACTGTTAAATTATTTATCAACGTTATTTCTTTCCGTTGCTACAAGTATTAATTACAGACGTCTTGTTCACAAGACTGTTCAATATTGCGCGAAGGTTGTTTTATATAAGGATAAGGTGATATTGACAATGACTTTACAATGTTTTATGTAATGCAAGTAACGAGCGTATTTCTCAAGTTTTTTTTTTATTATAGATTAGTTGACCCGGCGAACTCCGTTCCACCTAAAAGTCAAAAATTTAAAATTATAAGTGTTTCTCTACTATATTATACATGTATTATACATAAAAACCTTCCTCTTGAATTACTCTATTAATTTTAAAAAAAACTGCATTAATATCCGTAGCATTGTTTTAAAGATCGAAGCATACATAGGGACACACAGCGGGAAGCGAATTTGTTTTATACTATGTAGTACACCTCTAACGATTAGATTTAAGTCGAAATTTTTTAATTAACTTTGCCTCGTTTATCACATCTGTTGAACCAGAGTACGGTAGCGCTTATCACTGCTGTCATTAGACAAGAGTAGCTGCTACAGTAGAGCCTCCGGAGTCTAATCATAAAGTAAAGTCATTCCACCACCATTAGTTTTTGTTGAGTTGAACATTAATAATACTCTTTATTGTACCAAAAATGTAAAGATAACAGAACACAAAACGTTGTGACTGCTTAATATGTCTTCGTGTCATTTGAAAATATTATATTTGTTATCCATATCGCCATTTATCGAACAACACCGCTTAAGTCGAAAATTGGTTTACAACACCGCTAAAGTTAAAATAAATCTATAAGTATACGTAAAAAAGTATAAACCATAGGATTCAACATAACTTATTAACTGTTTATACTTAGATGTGTAATTATGTAAACAGTTCATTTTTTACAAAAAAAGATTTATATAGGTATTTTTGAAATGAATTATTTATGCTGTTACTTTACTCACTCTAAAGTCGGTCAACTGACTTAGCGGTGTTCCATAAGCGACGATTATAATAAAAAAATATGTTCCAACCAATTTATAAGTTTTTAATAATAATTATTTTCTCCCAGAAATTTCACGAAGCGGACGAGTTGACGGACAAAAACATTCAGGACCTAGCGAAATTGAGCGATGAGCAGCATTTCAAAGCCGTTCTCGATGAGATCCTAATACCCAGAGTGGTTGGCACGCCTAACCACGAGAAGGTGGGGAACTTCATCGTGAAGCAGATGAAGGATCTTGGATGGGACGTGACGGAGGACGTGTTCGCGGACCGCACGCCGGTGTTCGGGACACTCAACTTCAGGAACATCGTCGCCAAGCTGAACCCTGACGCGGATAGGTACTTGGTGCTCGCTTGCCACTATGACAGCAAGTATACGAGGGAGCATGTGTTTGTTGGTGAGTGGTTATTACACGATTACTATTTGTTAATTACGGTCTTCTTATTACACAGTATAAATATCATACAGTACTCTAACTCTGCCGTGTCCTTGAATTTTATACCTACGGAGGCGTTGGGCGAAAGATTGCGTTAGGGCTGCCTGCCTATAGTATTTTAATAACATCAACCAGTATGAATACTTTCCTTCTGGTTGTTTGACAGTAATTATTATATATTTTTATTAGCTTTTTATTAGCTTCACCTGTATGTTTGTTTGTAACCGACTTCTTTGGGCGTGATTTTGACCCACTTTAAACGGCCAGATTTCGTTCAAACTTTGTAGATTTATTGAGGACCGATGACAATACACTAATTTAATAAAATTATTCCATGTTTTATTTTGACTAAAAAGTAGAAAATAAATAATAGTTAAAAAAAACTAAAAAGCACGCTTTTTATAGAAAACCGAACTAATTAACACTATTTTCTTAATTTAAATTCATTTAAATTTATTTTCTATTTTTTAGTTCTGTTTTCTATAAAAAGCGTGTTTTTTTAGTTTTTTTAAACTATTATTTATTTTTTAAACAAATATAATTCATGTGAATTGTATAGGAAGTGTTGAATACATGTAATGTTTTTTAATTAGTCGATTTAGGTTATAAAAATCATTATTTTACTAATAATAATTACAAATTTGACACTGAAAAATATTTGCGCCTCGACTGAGACGTACGAAAAGCTTTATTATTAAATTTAATAGTATAAAAAATTCGCATTCGGATAAAAAGCATAATAAAAAATAATTTTGGGAAATATTGACATGGTGGAGAAAAAGGAATATCTTTCATTTGGTTATAAATACCTGCAGCTACTTTACAATTTATGTGTGTTGTTTTAAATGAAGTTCGAAATATTTCCTCCAATTTTTCTACATATTGCACAAAATCATCCCTGGGTATTATTAAAAAACTTTGTAAATTATTTTTGCAGTAGTCTCGGTAGCTTAAATACCGACTCTCTTCGCTGAAATTATGGCTTCTTTGATCGGGCTTTATATATGACTTTAAGGCTTGACAATCATCTTTCTCCAAACAACGTTTTAGGAGATATCCACAAATATAAAAAAAAGAGCTTTTTTTTCAGGCAAGTCTGTCATCCCTGTAGCTCCAGGATCAGAATAGGACTATGACATCCCCTGCCTGTCGTAAAAGGCGACTAATAGGGGCTTCCGTGTTTGCAGAGTGAGAGCTCGAACCGTTCGGTCAGGCAATCCCGGGAAGGACGGCGGTATGTGTGGTCGCATACCATCGTAAAGACTAGACGAAGTGGTGGGCCCAAACGCCCGTCTGGGAGGAGCCCGATGGGGCAACGCGCTCGGAGGATTCCGGTTGAAGTCGTTTCGAGATCCCGGAGTCCTCCTTTTTAGCGCCGAGAACGGCCACCGGGGGGGTTTTAGTCCGGTAAAAATCACACATAACCCTGCGTCGCTCCCACGGCGTCGGGTACCTTTTGAAAGTTTCCCCCTCGACAACAAAAAAGAAAGGTTTAAAAATGTAATTATAAATTTAAAATGATTTATTTATTTTATGTAGTTATTTATTTATCGAACAATATTCTATTTTTTGCAAAAATATCACTTACCTATAACTATGTACTTTATTGAAAAGAGATACACTTCGCCAATGGCATGTAGGACAAACATACTTACCTATGTCACTTCCCTTTATCATAATATTCTTTAATTATTTATGGATCCAGGTATTACATTCGATAGAAAAGCTAAAAACCAATTTATTAAAAAAGAAACAAAGAAAGAAGGTAGTTCTAGTACATTAAAAAACATTATAATTGTCTTACCTTTCGTAGTTTCAAGGTAATTTAAAAAATGTTATCTTTGGATGTGTTAATGTAGAATTCAAACAACCAAAAACAGCACAATATAGTCTACAATTCTTCTTCGCCATATTATTAGTAAAATAAAAAAAATCACTGCTCAAAAAACCGTTACACAGTCCGCTCGTCTCTACGGCACATTCGGGTCTGTTTGTAGACCGAACGCAAACCGAAATCGAGCCGCGTAGGTATAACTTGCGTTTCGTGCGCTTCTAAGGAGTTAGACTACTGTAGATATTTATACCGTGTTACCCATACCAATGGTCGTGGGTTTTGTAGTTACAAGCGCCTATTGCTATGGAAATCTATACGGTTCTGATTTTGCTTACTAATGTTATTTTAGGCAAAAGGAGCACAGGTCGCCCCCTCACCAGGTGGACCGATGACCTGAAGAAGACAGCGGGAAACCGTTGGATTCAGAAGGCATAAGACCGGTTGGAGTGGCGTCATTTAGGGCAGGCCTATGTCCAGCAGTGGACCTCAAACGGGTGATGGATGGATGGAATGTTATTTTTATGCATTTTAATCTGTGCATTATACTATGTTTTTATCTCAATGTCATTATAATATAATAAGACACGACAATGAGATAAAAACCTTTTATGTTTTTATGTCATTGTCATGTCTTTTGCGAGTATGATTCGACCGGGAAAGTACAATCATCTCATGGATTTCTAGCCACGGTAATTTGGTGCAAATTCTAATGGAATTTGGCCAAATTCTCTTCATACTTGGTAGTATAGTTCGAACGAGAAAGTACCACCGCCACACCTATTTCTAGTGACGTAGTTTTTGCGTTTCAGTGGAAGGGTGCGGTAGCCGGCTCACTTTTGTATGAGTTACTTTTACTCACTGCATGAGTTCACGAAGGCTATATATTATAAATACTTAGTAATAGATTTACAATATAAATAGTATTTTAAGTCATGTAGATATCTAACGCATTAGGGTTTCCTGTAATGTTAGGCATAAGTTTGGATACAATAAATAAATAAATATATGAGGCGACCATCTTAGTCCTCGGGACTAGTAAGACATTTGTTATTGCCTTTAGATAGAAAACTTGGTATGTAGTTACAGATGTCCACAGGCTGCAGTAACCATCTAACATCAGGCCTACTGCATCCTCGTTTGCTACTTCAATCTTATAAAACAATAGGGCGAGTGGCAATGGTCACGCTTCCAACTTCTGACCACACCTCTCTTGTCAACTCATTATTGTCCCACTGCTGGGCACGGATCTTCTCTCAGAATGAGAGAGTTATAGGCCATAGTCCACCGCGCTGGCCAAGTGCGAATTGCTGGACAACGTCTTGGTGGACCACACCTGAAGTCCTTCAATCTTGAAGATCCAAAATATGTGTCTACAAATTAAGATTAGGTACATTATAATTAATACTACTTCTTATATTCTTAATTAATCGCTTATGACCACCACTTAGATTTTCCTGTTTATACGGGTAAAGCCCATTCCGAATTAATATACTTCGACTTTTCTGAATTCCCCACATATTACTAAGTTACTAAGTTCCGGGTGTAAATTATTGTTAATTACGGTTTCTTATTACCAACGGTCGTGGGTTTTGTAGTGGCAAAGCGCCTATTGCTATGGAAAACTATACGGTTCTGATTTTGCTTAGTAATGTAATTTTTTCATTTTAATCTATGCATTAAATGTTTTTATCTCACGATTAGTTATGGATTGAGAACAATAATCGGTTTAAAGTAATATTTCTTGGTTAATTTAGCCAAAATTAGCAAACCGCAGCCCGCGGACATTCCTAGGATACATTATTACCAGTGTTTCTTTAATGGAAAAAGGGTATACGCTTTTTACACTCATAGCCCCACGCTAGTATTTTTCCTGTGTCGTGGGTAACATGGACACACACAAGACGAATACACAGACACCCAGATCCAGAACATAAATCTAAACTCATCATTCAGATACCTGTCTGGCCGGGAATCAAACCCGGGACCCATTGCGCGCCAGACCTGTATGGTAACCGCACCGCCACGCGGGTCGTCAAGTGGAATCATAATTAATTGATCTATTTAAAATTTTCTAACATACATGCCTGTGGTCCCATACCTTAGTCTGGTTAAATATGGTCACAGAAGTAGATAATAGAGCGCCAATTGTCTTACATCAATGCATACCTTTTGAAGGTTGTAGATTCTTTGTAGCAGTGGGGTAGCGCGGACAAAGTAGACGTGGGCAAACTGCTCTCAGCGAGGTCTCTCTGCGTGATTCTATTAAATGGTGCCCATGAAAATGCCTTAGCCTCCTCCTCCAAAATGGCCTCGTGAGGCCTGTCTGCACCCACGCCTAGCTACGCCACTACTTTGTGGTTTGAAATATTCAACCAACATCAAAGTTATATTTATTCCTGCTTAATAACGCACTTTTAAGCGCTTTTGTGCTCTGGTTGGAATGATGTGGTGAGGGGCATACAGCGACTGATCAAGGATTCTGACCGCTCTAGGCTAATTATGGACGCTCCCCCACCAGGTGTGTTACCATCGGCCTAAAAGTATTAATTACAGCTTGTTGAGCAAAAAAAGTCGCCAAATCTACATCATCCGGTGTGTTAGTATTTTGTCTTGGTCTAGTTGAAATATTTAGGGTAGATGCAATGATGCTAGATTAATAGTGCATGCGAAAACACGTTATCACCGCGCCCCGCTCAATCCTCGCGAACTAGGCTGCAGCCTAATTAGCCTTTTTTTTTTGTTTTCGAGGGGGAAACCTTCCAAAGGCCTCGGGGCCAGAATAGGGCTACGGTATCTCCTGCCTGTCGTAAGAGGCGACTAAAAGGGGCTTCCGGGGGTTGCAGACGGCTAGAGTGGGAGCTCGAACCGTTCGGTCAGGCAATCCCGGGAAGAACGGCGGTATGTGTGGTCGCATACCGTCGTAAAGACTAGACGGAGCGGTGGGCCCAGCCGCCCATCTGGGAGGAGCCCGATGGGGCAGCGCGTTCGGAGGATTCCGGTTGAAGTCGTTTTAAAATCCCGGAGTCCTCCTTTTCAGCGCCGAGGACGGCCACCGGGGGGGTTTTAGTGCGGTAAAAATCCCACATAACCCTGCGTCGCTCCCACGGCGTCGGGTACCTTTGGTTTCCCCCTCGAAAACAAAAAAAAAGGGGTAGCAACACTAGCAACGCATCTATAACCAACCTCAGGCAAGACCATCTTATCTGGGGTTGATTATTAGCCACTTATTATCAGATGAACTGCTGCTTGTTTCCTACTTCAATATAAAATAATGGTGTTTAACCGCAATCGATGTTCCCAGGTGCTACGGACTCAGCAGTGCCTTGCGCGATGATGATCAATCTCGCCAAAGTGATGTCCAGTCTCCTGGAGCCCTTGAAACAGAACTCCTTGAGCCTGATGTTGATATTCTTCGACGGAGAGGAGGCCTTCCGGCAGTGGGGGCCTAATGACTCCATATACGGGTCCAGGCATCTCGCTAAGCAGTGGCACAGAACCGAGTACAAGGATGGTGCAAATCATCTCCAGAGGATGGTAAGTGATTCTTGTGTAGCTAAGATTATCATAATTTATTAAAGTTGCAATTTAGAAGAGTTGACACGCTCATTTTAAACCGACTTCCAAAAAGGAGGAGGTTATCAATTCGTCTGTTTGCTCGTGCTCATATAGGACATATATCGTCACCGACGTCCAGCGATATTTGTTGAGCGCCGACTTCGGGACTATGTACTGAGTATGTTTTAAATAAAAATTAATAGAAATTATTTTTGACTTTTTAGTGACATGGAAGTCGGTAGATATTTTTTGTTAAAAAGTTTTTTTAAAGTAAAATGTTGTACTCCGTAACACATACGCAATATACATCTGATGTTCTTTGAAATGAAAGTTAATGAATGAATTTGTAAATGAACTGCTGCATGACTATATTTGGTTGTTTTTTAAAGAAAATTAGAGAATGTAACTTATAATACATCATATGATTTCATCGGTCATTTCAAAAGCAACTTTATTTTTGTATTCTATGTAATATATATGTATATATCTATTTGAAGGTAGAACCAGTGTAGTTCGACCGGGGAGATACCACCGCCACACCTATTTCTAAAGTGAAGCATTCATTGCGTTTCGATGGAAGGGTGTGGTTGCCGGCACACTTTTATATGAGGCGACCATCCTAGCCCTCGGGAGTAGCAACACATCTGTGATAGAACCTATGTTCTATATGAAGTTGCTAACAGATGTCCATGGGCGGCAGCGACCACTTACCATCGGGTGGACTGCATGCTCGTTTGCTACTTCATTATTATAAAAAAAAATAGGTATTTTTTTTACAAAATATACAAATTGGAACAATACAACTTTAGGTTGCCTGTATTTGTTATAATGTGTATGCATGTAATAAGTAAATACTTTATGGCTGCTTTAGTAAATAAGGTCGATAAAACTGAACTATACATGTCACATTATTCAACATGTCTGTCTACCTGTTGTAATCTACAACAATTTATTAGTTCCGTGGTGTTGTGAAATGGTGACACGGCTGCAATAATAACCGGAAAACTATGTTTATGATAATCGTTGGTTGGTACTGATGTGTATGACGTGTGAGCCATTTCACGAGTTACATTTGTCATTGGATTCATGATTAAAATTTTCGTCGAATTTGACTTATTGTAGGTATTCGGTTCTATTTGTGCTTTGAGTAAAGTTAGGATGCTTCCTTAACCTCATTACAGTAGTGCTTAAAACTGTTTTCTATCATCAATGATAAACAACAGACGACCCGCGTGGCGGTGCGGTTACCATACCGGTCTGACACGCAGTGGGTTCCGGGTTCGATTCCCGGCTAGACAGGTATCTGAATGATGGATTTAGATTCTTGTACTGGGTCTGGGCGTTTGTGTATTCGTCTTGTGTGTGTCCATGGTACCAATGATACAGGAGAAAATACTAGTGTGGGGCTATGAGTGTAGAAAAATTGTTTTTTTTTTCCACACACACAAAACGAAAATACAAACACCCAGACCAAAAACACGAATCTAAACTCATCATTCAGATACTTGCCGGGCCGGGAATCGAACCCGGAACCCACTGCGCGTCAGACGGGTATGGTAACCGCTGCGCCACGCGGGTCGTCAATATGATTTCTTTGCCAGCTGGCAACCAAGAAGTGATAAAAATGTGTTCATTTGGTCTACTAAACGTTTTATCAGTGTGTTTACGAAACTTCTAGTGGTAATCATAAGTTATAAACACATTTTTTCATAGTTCATGACCTATCTGCTCTTGTGGTTTTACCCGTGTTATTATATCTTTAATTAGCTTCTTAAATGTTGTTCAATTGAAGCGTGCGTAGCTCTGAGACTGGTGTAAATGTTTATTGATCTCATGGCGCATATGAGGAGAGGGGGAAGTCCGGATCCCCTAATCCCATTCGAGGAAAGAAACGAGAAAGAAAAAGCGTCTCCTGTTTAAAGACAACAGGACACGCTTGTTTGTTTTTTTTGAGGATATATTTCGGGTATTTTAATGGACCGTCTCTCTAGCATAGGGTGACAAAAAATAATACCTAATTGACTATAATTGACTATATTGTCCCCCCCCCTGGCGCTGCCCACTAGTCACTACTTTTTTACGCATTGCACAACAAATTTCCGTGGTACCATGGTAGACATGGCCGAAGCGGGCGAAGGTACAAATAGTTTATTTTTTACTTATGAGAAAGTATTTGAAAATAAAAAAAACATGATGTGATACCATATGCCAAGCCGATTGAGCTGGACCGCGTTAAATAGCGTCCCTGTAGTTCCAGGATTAGAATAGAGTTACGGTATCTCTTGCCTGTCGTAAGAGGCGACTAAAAGGGGCTTCCGGGGTTGCAAGCGGCTAGAGTGGGAGCTGGAACCGTTCGATAAAGCCATTCTGCGAAGGACGCCGATATGTGTGGTCGCATACCGTCGTAAAGACCAGACGGAGCGGTGAGCCCAGCCGCCCATCCAGATGGGGCAACGCGCTCAGAGGACTCCGGTTGCGTTCCTTTGGAGATCCCGGAGTCCTCTTTGTAGCGCCGGGACGGTCACGGGGGGGGGGGGGGGGTTAGTACGGAAAAAATCCCACATAACCCTGCGTCGCTCCCACTGCGTCGGGTACCTTTTGGAGGTTTCCTCCTCGAGAAAAAAAGCGCATTAAATAAAAAGACATACAAACGTACATACATAAGCCCGAAAAAACACTTTCCTCCTGACGACGTCAATTAAAAATATCTTATCTTTCCCCAGGACGTATTAGTACTCCTCGACCTCCTCGGCTGCCCAGACCCGATATTCTACAGCTACTTCCCGTCCACGGAGAAGTGGTTCATCCGCTTAGCGAGCGCCGAGCAGCGGCTGGCGGAGCTCGGCCTCATGCGAGGGTACTCGCAGGGCAAGAACGAGCAGACGTACTTCAGGCTGCTCAGTTCCAGCGCTTCCATCGAGGACGATCATATACCGTTCATGAGGAGGAGTGAGTATTTTTTTATAGTTAGGCCAAACGGTAGACGGGCCACCTGATGGAAAGCAGCCACCGTCGCCTATGGACATTTGCAACACCAGGGGAGTCGCCAATGCATCGCCGGCTTTGGAGGAAAGCTTTTTTTACACCTTTCTTGAAGAACCCCAGAAGTATTTTGTTGCATATAACTTTGTCGTGACCTCATTATCGTCATACTGGTAAGCACGGGTTTTCTCTCAGAATAAGAACCATAGTCCACTACTAAGTTTTCAAAAATACGTGACTATGAATTCGCGGTAGACTTCACAAATCTTTGAGAACGTTTCTAAGAACTGTTAGTTTTGTTTTCTTGCGATGTTTTCTTTCAACGTAAAGAAATGATAAAATTGAGATATCGACTTATAGGCACATAATTTCAGAAAAATTATTGGTGCCTAGGATTTGAACTTCGGTCCCTCGATTGAGAGGTTGATTTTTAATCGTTAGGCTATCGCTACTCTGCTGCTCACATCAAACGATGAAAATAATTGAAAAGATTTAGGCATTCATATCTTTATGTAAATCAATTTATTGTATCGGGTCATTCATTATTAACCTAAAATATTTTGGGAAAAGGGATCCAGTCGAACGTCATCTAACCTCACATTTGTTCCAGCTTATATCTCGTATTGTTTTTGCAAAAACAATTTAAAAATTCTTTAAGCAAAACGAACGTTTCGTAGCAAGGTTAATGATAAAAAACATGTGAAATTCACTTTTCATGCAGGTGTGTTTTTGGGTTTCCCATTTTAAACAGACAGTATGGATCTTAACGCTTAATATTGGTTATTGCAGTCAATTCTAGACCAAATAATGAATATGTACAAATTATACAAAAGGTCGCTACAATCTGTAAATTCCTGCTGGTATACATAGTTACTACGTTCTAGTCGAAACTATTATTACTATGTATCTGTGCCGTGACTTAGGTACGTCATAAATTAAGTAGAAGAATTTACAACAAATAATTCTGAAGTCAGCCGTAGAATTATTTGTATTTGGCGTTTTACGACTTGAGCTTATTTATATAATGGATTAATTATTTTAACTATTATTTATTTATTTAAAATGATCACGAACATAATGTGCACTAATTAAGCCCAACAATATAAATTATAGAGAAAAGAACATAAGTGACACTACTATTATAGGTGAAGACAGCGTACGACAATAGCAAATAATATAAAGAATTAATAGAATAATCAGAGCACTAATTCGAAAAAGAAATTACAAATACTTTAAAAATTCAAATACTACTCGACCACAACAATTAGGCGCATAAAACAAAAGCGGTTCCTTACCCCGCACCTTGCTTCTGTCCCCGCGAATCCCCTAGTGACGTGCAGTCGTGTATCGTCTAGGTATTTTCGTTAGCCAGCACGTGTTTAATGTTATTTCGTTATAATGTTAGTTTAATGAGTGATTGTTGAATTTCTAAAGTTATTGTTAAATTAGTTGATTATTCGTCAATAAACCTCACAATGGGTAGGAAAAAGACTATTCGTAGAGGAGAAAGGTCTCTTACATTCAAAATATGCATTTTATTAACAAGAGAACATGCAGGAGCTCAGTCCTGTCTCCCAAGTCGAAAATGGAGTGTGTGCTGCAACAAGCATTATTCTCTTACACAAATAGAAAAAGAAAGAAATATTCCATGTCTGCGAATATATTAAACACATGAAAGTGCTTTAATAAATACACGACTATTGAACATATACCACTATGGCGTATGTTTTAATAATGGTATAACTACATACTCTTGGTATTTAGTAATAAAATATACTTCATATCGGGATGGGAAATCCCTAGTTCTAATGACGTTTCAACTGACATGCGCCTAATTGTTTTGGTCGAGTAGTAATAATAATAATATTAATGTCAAAAAAATTAGTACAATACATATTAATAATAGATTATTGAAATAATGAAATGTCCAAAAATATTATAAATTATATAGGTTTCATAAGATTTATAACGGATTTTTTAAACTTGATTTAATTATGATGTGATAAAAGGGGATGGGTAATAAACCGTGTGTTATCGAACGTTGGGCGTTGATGTAGCGTGACCAGCGTCCTTAGTACGAGTTGTTACGTTACATCAAAACAGTAATTGTTTTTTGATTATATATTTCAAAATAGATTGCACATTTACATTGTCGTCTTCGGCCATATCATGCATTTTCTTTGCAATGATAAATTAAAACGAAAACAATATAGATTTGAGGATGGACTTTTTAATTATTTAACAAAGTACAAAACAACTCATGTTTTAAGAGATTTCTCGCCTATGCCAAGATTGCCAAGAGGAGAAGGCGATAGACCGGACCGGCCCCGCCTCCTTTATAAACACCTATGCTACCTCTGTATGATTTAAACTAAATGGTAACCCGGTAAATATATGATAAATTACGAATACCGGAAACCGAATTTGTATTCGCAAAAACAAAGCACACAATATACCTATTGCATATACCTACAAAGCAAACCGCAAACATTCATCGAGTTTTCCTATATCTATTTATAACCTACACATCTTATAACTATAGCGTAAATGCGTTTATAGTCGATCACTTTGAAACTTAGATGCTTTTTAAGGTAATTTTAGGTACAAGTTTTTTTTTTATAACATTGAAGTAGCAAACGAACATGCAGTCGATTTGATAGAATTCGGTTACTGCCGTCCATATGCATCTGTAAAAAACTATAGAACAGGGGTTCTATCTGCTGTCAATCACAGATGCGTTGCTATTTCCGAGGACTAGATGGTCGCCTCATATAAAAGTGTGCCGGCAACCACACCCTCGAAGGGTTTCGATGGAAGGGATTCGATTGACTTCAGATAGAACACATTCTGTTTGAAGTTGCTACAGATGTCCATGGGCGACAGTGACCACTTACCACCGCTTCAATGAGCGCTTCGCCATTTCCATCGCAGTGTCGTGCATTCGTCCCAGTTTAATTTTGACGCTTACTAAAACCAATCGTGACGATCCGCGTGGCGGAGCTGTTACCATACCGGTCTGATGCGCAATGGGTCCCGGGTTCGATTCCGGGCCAGACAGAAATCTGAATAATGAGTTTAGATTCATGTTCTGGGTCTGGGTGGTTGTGTATTCGTCTTGTGACCACTCACGACTAAGGAGAAAATCCTACTGTGGGGCTATGAGTGTAGAAAGCGTATTTCAAAGTGTGTTTCATTCAAACGTCTTCGGCCAAAACTTCGCCCCATTTTTGCCGAAGCTAAATGTTTTGCCGAATCTTCGAACGGACACTACGACCCACTCTTTCGCCACAAATACTTTAGTGTACTAAATAAAACTGCCTTGATCCAACGAACATCCTTTGTAAATCCCCAAAGATATTCCAATGTCCTGTATTAGCATACTAAGTACATATACTATACTAAGTATGAATCATTTGCATAATAATAGGCTAAGGACTGCGGTGTAAAATATGTTTTGTTTAGATCTTGTAGTATTCGATGCGTATAGAAAATATTTGAATATTATTTTATTAAATAGAAGTAGTAAATGAGAATGTAGTTCAACTAGTTATTACTTTATGGACACGTGCAATCAACGCCAGATTAGATTGGAGTCTTACCTGAGGTTATTAACATGTAAAAAACATTATTGTAAATATATTAAAAAATTACAAAAAATACAAACCCGCTGAGTTTCTTACTGGATCTTCTCAGTTAAGGTCATGTTCCGATCCGGTGGTAGTGTAAGAAAAAATGTAACTGACAATTTGTAAGTGCCCCCGTAGGCCTATACAAAATAAAGACATTTCATTCCAGATACAAATGCGTTGCTAACCTTGAGAACTACAATGGAATGATTCGTATAAGTATTTTCCCTTACCACACCCATAAAATAAGTTTACAAGTATTATAAGACGGAATAAAATGGAATAAATAATAGCCACACGCTATGGTAGGTATCTTTAGAACACCTATAGGCCCGCGGGCCCTTTTGGTTGGTCCAACTGAATTTAAACTTGTGCGACCCTTTTTTGGTCGACAATTTTGAGTAAGTAGGGTTCGCGACCCTTTTTTTGGCCCCGAACAATTTAACCCCACGTTACGCTACTGTTTGCGGCTTGGGATCACTCCGCGGAAATATGTTTGTGGCCCTAAAAAAAAGGTTGAGTACCGCTGCTTTAAAGTTAAACATTTCTTTCTATAGTGCATTTTTTCAGACTTGCTTTATTTAGTTAACAAACATGGCCGACTCGAAGTCATTTAAATGTCAATGAGATAGTGTCAATCAATAGGGTTGGGTAGTATCGAAATAACTAGCTTTGTGAAGCTACCGCAAATTGTTGTATCGAATCGTATCAACAATAACTGAAAGAACCACGAACGGATCAAAAGTTTCTCACAATAAGTCTAATCTTAGCTTGTGAAATAACATAACCATAATTGCTACATCTAACTAAACACAGTTATTTTTAATCATATCAGTTCAGGAGATATATACCTATTTAATTTGTTTGCGATTATTTTAAGTCGTAATAAATGATAGTACGTAGCTCTTGTTTACTACGCCCACAGAATATCGTGGTTGCGTCAGTTAGAACGTATAATAAAAATATACGTAAGTTGTTTCCTAAATTTTTCTAAATCAGATCAAATTCAAAATGTTTGAAGCCTTTTTGTCTTTGTTGTACCTTAGGGGCCTCCATAAGGGGCACCTAAACTAGAGACTGAAAAACAAATTATAAATTTGTTGACCTTTTCTCGGTCGTCAAATTGAAGACACACAAGTGTCAAAGATTATTTAGACTTGACGTGACCTTTTTTTTTCGCCGATTTACATTACTAAATACGTAGGCGGCGGCTTGTTAGGCCTATTGAATCTTAAAATAAAAATTAAAAACTAGATTGAAAAAAATCTTGATAAAAACCCTTTTGGAGTGGAGGGGGGTAGCCCTTGTGGGACGATTTTGGTGCTACAACCGCCACACCTGTTTCTACAAGCTGTCGTGCCTATTAAGTTCAGTTTTAATTTGGACGCTACTTGTCCTGGGAAGGGCACGCAGTGGAAGCACTTCTACGTGTTCTAGATTTAAATACGGAGTTTAATGAAAGTCCGGGATCTCCAAGCAATCCGAGAAGTACTTCTCGGATTGCTTGGAGATCCCGGTACGGTACGGTAAGTACTTAAAGGTAATGACATTTACTCACATAGCGCGTATGTAAAATCATTAAATTTCGCATAACTCGGGTTTTCCCTAAATTGTAAATTGGTTAGTAAACAATAATTGAAAATCCCTCCGAAATTACATTATGTAGCCAACTTTAAGGAAGACTTTGATCTCGTTCGAGGTAAGTTACAGATATTCATGGGCGACAGTATGGTCTATCGATTTACAGGTGGACGGCATGACCTTTCTATATGAAAATTCTCTATGCTACTTCTATAATACAAAAACACAAACATTCAATAGTGAAAACAAAATAATATAATCAGTTATCTATTCCCACGAACTGTTGCGTTAACTGGTATTTGGTGTGTTATCTTTGCCGAGCAGTATTATTTGTCCTGCCTGTTAGGACGTAATTGTAGGTTTTCCTTGTCAGGGAAGAGGGGTGAGGTTCTCGGAATTCTGGCAAATGACTCACGAGATAACGATTTGAAAAAAAATGTTTGTATTCTATATCACTGTTCGAATGGAGACTGGATCTATACATATAAGTTCTAAAATTTTGCTGTTTGATTTTGTAAATTATCTACAAACTAGCTGGAACCCGCAGCTTCGCCTTTGCGTTATAATAAATCGATGTATCGACTGTCCCTATAAATCCAGAGTGTCGTCAGCTAACTTCCTACCGAATTTTACGAAAATCGCTCCAGCCGTTTAGACGTGAAGAAGTAACAAACATACACACTCACAAACTTTCGTCTTTATAATATTAGTATGAAGTTTGATAATTTAAAATTTACATGAATCATACATGGTCGTAGAACAAGTAAGAAGCGATCGGGGATGTACCACCCGGTGTGCGAGTGGTACTTTCCCGATTTCCCTGGCCGATTCTTAAATCTATCGCGAAACAGTTCTCGAGGCGACCTTCTTGAGCCTCGGGAAAAGCAAGATCTGAGATTGAATTCAGATATAACACATGAAGTTGCTTACAGATATCCATAGGCGGCAGTCCCCAATTACCATCAGGTAATACAGTCCACCTGTTGGCTCGTTTGCTACCTCAATCGTATAAAATAAAGATAACATATTAATAAGTGTTTTTTTAATTTAAGCAATTATTTTGATAATGAAAATACAAAACCTTTTTTCATATCGTATACTGTACTGAGAAGGTTGAAGTAGATGGGGAGGCTAAAACCTTAATATAACTTTAATTAAAGGGTCTACCCCAGTATTTAAAGGGTTTTTTGACACATGTTTTGTTTGGAGTTAATATAAAAGTTACTATTATTGTATTGTTTTATTAATTTATTAATCATTATTTTCAGACGTGGACATCTTACACGTGATCCCCAACCCCTTCCCAACGGTATGGCATACCGAGCACGACACCATGTCGGCTTTAGACTTCAACACCATCGAAAATCTCAACAAAATCTTCCGCGTCTTCGTCGCTGAGTATCTCCACCTAAAGCCCTAGCGACAGTGGCGCCTCCACGCCGTGTACGTCGTATAATGACATATAACGCGCGTTCGGAACAACGGACACGTTCGGAACAGTTACGTAAACGGAAGTCGGCAAAAGTGCAGTGATAGTTAGAGAGAACGCTAAATTCTAAATGAAATTATTACGTGACCACAACAATTAAGCGCATGAAACAAAAGCGGTTCTGTACCCCGCACCACGCTTCTGTCCCCGCGCATCCCCTAGTGACGTGCAGTCGTGTATCGTCTAGGTGTTCTGTAAAGGACTTTTACATTCAAAATATGCATTTTTTTAACAAGAGAAAATGCATGGGCTCAGTATACCTGTTTCCCAAGTCGAAAATCGAGTGTGTGCTGCAACAGGCGTCAGTCTCGTACAAAAATAAAAAAAGAAAGAAAATATTCCAAGTCTGCAAATATATAAAACACATGAAAGTGCTTTAATAAATACACGACTATTGAACATACACCACTACGGCGTATGTTTTAATAATGGTATACCTACATACTCTTGGTATTTGGTAATAGAATATACTTCGTATCGGGATGGGTTATCCTTAGTTCTAATGACGTTTCAACTGTCATTCGCCTAATTGTTTTGGTCGAGTAGTACGATAATGCATTTATTGATGTCAAAATTATATAGTGCTTGTTGTGATATTCCCGGCGTATTGCGGAATATATTTCTGTTCCTTAGTAAATGTAAATGATACGTAGTTAAATTATGTTATCAGTGTATTTATGAATATAATAAGAATTTTATCTATAGACAATTTTACGCAAAACTTAATGGCCTGTTGCTGGAATGTTGATAATGTAATTGTTATTTTAATATATATCTATATGTATAAGTAGTGAATGGACTCAAAAGTTTACAGGTTCTAAGGCAGGCCTACGAATATGTGATGTTGTATTATTTCTTTATAAAAATAAACGAAAATGCGTAATTTTTTAACTATAGAAATTTTAATAAGTTGTATAAAAGTTAATTTCATACATTTATATTATTTTTTACACTAAACGAATTATTGTCAATCAGGAATGGTGATAACATTCCAAATATTAACTGAAACCATTTTTACAAAGACAAAAATTAATTAAAATCAAGTATGCTCCTTAAAACTTCAACAAATGTAATTAAGCAGAAGATCTAACCTCGATTTGGGTAACATTGAACATTTTTTACAATATTTGTGATATTATAATCTGTTTTATATTTATTGCACCTTGTTTTTACTAAATGAATAGTGTCCTTTTTAGCTGGTTTATTAATCTAACACAATAAATTTACGAGGAAAACAATTAAACAATCCACAATTAGCCCTAAAACTCAAATTCAAAGTTATCCTTAGTTTTGGGTAACTTTGAATATAATTTTTTTAGGATATAAAATCCGTCATTAATCGAATATTTTAAGGTCTGAGTAAAATTAATTAACATATTTTTGTTAATTAAAACCAAATCTATAAAAAATACATTTATTTTGATACATAAATACAATAGACAACTTGGTCTTGCCATATGAATCAAGGTCGATCAATTTGGTGGTAAAATAAAATACTAGTTTTTTTTTTATTATTTATTCCATCCATCCATAGGATGGACGGAACATCGGGTACCTTTGGAAGGGTTCCCCCTCGAAAACAAAAAAAAAAAGGATGGACGGAACATGGACATAACATAGCCTCCCCTAAATGGCGCCACTCCAACCGGTCCTGTGTCCTCTGAATCCAACGGTTTCCCGCTGTCTTCTTCAGGTCACCGGTCCATCTGGTAGGGGGGCGACCGGTACTCCTTTTGCCTAAACATGGTCGCCACTCGAGGACCTTTCTTCCCCATCGGTTATCGGTCCTACGAGCGATGTGGCGGCCCATTGCCACTTCAGCCTGCTAATTTTGAGAGCTATGTCGGTAAGCTTCGTTTGTCTACGGATTTCATCGTTGCGAATCATGTCTCGTAGCGAAATTCCGAGCATAACCCTCTCCATAGCACGCTGAGCGACCCTGAGCCTCCGAAAAAAATATTTTTTTTATGATACAGGTAACTTTGAACCGTTCAAAGTTACCCATTTAACATCCAATTTCGACGTCATCAAAAGTTTAACAGTTTTACGCAATAGTCAACATGGGATACGGATAGTACAGTTTCGAAATAATAATATACAATATACATTTTAAAGATAAACACCAAAACACACCTGTTTACGGTAAGTTTTATATTTTAATTGCTATTTCAAAATGAAGCATCAAACACTTGCAACAACTTCACTACGGAAAAGGCGGTATTTTTTAAAATTATGACATTGACAGGTACCTTTTTTTACTTTCATTGCTATTACAACATTTTGGCAAACCATTTTACGCAGGTACGATATTGAAACAAGAGGAAGTTTCCATGTAATAAATTAATATATTTTTTTCACAACTTTGTTCAAAGTTACACCGCTGTTCAATGTTACCCAAATTGATTGTAACGATTTTATAGTGCAATTTTTTTATCGATTGTTTATGCAGTTATGTTATTAAAATGTAATGACATTTAAATGTACCAAATTTTGTATAATTTGCTGAATTCCATACAAAGATTGTAATAGATTGTTTTGAAATATCTGTTTATTTCTTCCTAAAATCAAGACCGTGAAACTTTGAGTTTGGAATTAATTTCGTCCGCTTATGAGCGCTTCACATTAGGACGCAAGTAGCGCGGCAGCCGCATGACTGCACAGAATGCTTTCTTTTTACGACTATATCCGTGAGATTTTTTTTATTATGATGGCGCGCTTTACTATAATTATACGGAAAATATATAAAATATAATGGAAATAACGATAAAAATAGTAAAAGTTTTTATTAGTTTAGTTTTTATTTCAAATAAAAAGTATTTCAAAAATAAGAAAGCTTCCGTTGCAGACGCGCGGCTGACGCGCTGCGGCCGCGCGACTTGCGACCTAATGTGAAAGCGCTCTAAGAGTATGTTTTACGGTAAAAATCATACAAATGTGACAAACCAGGTCATAAACTATGTCTCATTTCAGTTAAAACCAATCTATTTCTGCTTGAAAGTTGATCATAAACTATACATCGTCATATACTTTCGCCTTTAAAATATCAGTAAGTTTTATGAGTAAATATGAAGCAATACGATACAATTTAACTTGTATAGATATTATGTGAAACGTGTACTTCATAATCCTTACAGTGCCGTTGTAATGGCTTCTCATATTGAGGACAATTGTACTTAACGCGTGTTACTGTGAATATCAGGATTTGAATTTTAAAAACATGCCAGTGTTGTCAATTACCAAATTACATTGTATTAAATTGGTTCGCTCGCCAACCCATCCCACTGCTGGGCACGGGTCTCCTCTCAGAATGAGAGTTTTTTTAGGTTATAGTCCACCGCGCTAGTCAAGTGCAAATTGGTGGACTTCACACACCTCCGAGTACGTTTTTTTTAAACTCTCGGGTAAATAATTTTAGTAAAATCAGTGGTGTGTGTCTGGGTTTGACCGGACCTCACGATCGAAATGTTTTGACCATTAGGCAATCACTGCTCTATTATTACATTAGTTAATGTATATTAAAGTTAGTTATAAGATTCAGGTTCGGATATTCATAGTAACATAAAAAAATAATATATACACAAAAATAATACTCATGTATAACACAGGTCATTATAATCGTTTGTACAGCTTTTATAAGTATAGTCTAGTTTATTTATTGGCACAAAATGACATGTTGTTACACGTTAATGCCTACTATAGGCAGATACCTAAAATTAAAAGAAATTTATTATGCATACGATTTTTGTGAACGTTTAAACATATTTGTTAATGTTAAGCTCGTTTTTGACTAAAAATGAAATATTATGTACAAATAAATGATATATGGAGCATTATGACCCCAAGTTAACTGTATTAATATTATTTTTGTTCCTGAATGAATAAAAATGTTGACAACGTTTGTTGTGATATATTTTTATTTTAACTTTTATGGTTAATTTTATGTATAAACTATATATAAAAATGTGCGTACTTATTATTAAATTATATTATATTGGGTATTTCCATGTTCACGCTCAAAAAGCTGCAACACTTTTCCATATTTTTTTTTGTCTTGGATAAAGGGACAGAGAAAGATCCTTTATGGGACGACTATGACACACCGCCACATCTGTTTCTGTTTTACATAGTGATGCAGCATTGTCGTCAACCCATTATTGTCTCACTGCTAGGCACGGGTCTTCTCTCAGAATGAGAGAGTTTAGGCCATAGTCCACCGCGCTGGCCAATTGCGAATTGGTGGACTTCACACACCTCCGAGAACTTTTTTTTTTAAAGAACTCTTGGGTGTGTAGGTTTCCTCACGATGTTTTCCTTCACCGAAAAGCAGTGATAATTAATGTATAATACGCACAATCAGTGGTGCGTGCCTGGGTTTGAACCTCGGTTTCCCGGTTGAGAGGTTCCCGATTGAGAGGGCAAGTTTCAACCATTAGGCTATCACTGCTCGCTGCTTCAATTTAATTACAGTAATGTCGAAAAGACAACTTATTTCTCGAAGGACGCTACGCAGCCATGTTCTTCAGATAAGAATTCAATGCTATTAGTATAAAAATGTGTATCGGAAGAGACAAGTTACAATCATAGGCTATCTAACTACAATTACTCGAAAGATATTCCTTTATAATGAATTTAAATTAGCTCCTTCCTCTTATCTTAATATTTGTAAGCCACTTAGTGGAACAATTAGCGGGGGAACATAAATGTTTGACAAACAATATGACTATTGTTATCTTTTCACAAATACTAATTTGATTTGATAAACTCTAACCCCATACTAGCGCAAGAAAAACAATGTAAAGAGAAGTCATGGTAATCCCTCCACCATACCTACCTTATTTAAAAATAATCACTATATATTATAAAACTTAGTCGCTTCCCGCTGTCTATCCCTATATATGCTTAGATCTTTAAAACTACGCTACGGATTTTACTGCAGTTTTTTTTAGCTAGGGTAAATCAAAAGGAAGGTTGTTATGTATAATACGTGCATAGTATAGTGGAGGAACACTGATAATTTTAGATTTTTGGCTATTAAGTTCGCCGGGTCATCTAGTGGCTTATAAAATAAAAGTACTTCATAGCTTTAAACTTCTAGAATGTTCTATGTTATAGAAATGAAATATTAAAGATTGGACATCATTTAATAATTCTTTTACTCTTATATTGTTTGTTTTCCGTTATTATGTAAGTCGTCACGTGAATTATTTAATTTGCTTAGCGATTAAAATTGTTCAATAATTGCTACGGCGTCGGTAAATCGATTATGAAATTATAAGCATATGCGTCAGTGTGCGTCCCAAGGTTACGGTATTAAAATAAAATCTATGATTACTACCGCTTGCCCATGGTATTTGTGATGCTATTACTGTGATTTGCAGCATCTTATTTTAAATTGTCCAGGTTTCTCTATAGTCAGACCCATAATGATATGTTTAACAGAGAATATAAAAGACATTTTTACCCTTAGCATCTATCCTTATAAATAAAGAATCATATGAATATATTTTTATAAATCATTAAAAAATCAATCAGAGATTATTATTTTATAATAGATGCTTAAATATGAATGAAATTGCCCTGTTTCTATGATTCAAGACATTAGAAACAGATACGTTATATGAAAAGTGAATAAAAGTTAGAAATTTATTTCGTTTTAAAATCGTATTTTTTGTTTACAAATTGTCGCTTAGTGGGTCTAACTTATCTGATTCTAATTAACTGTCCTTCATCGATAATTCGCAACCCTATGACACACTTCATACAATTTTACGCGATCGTGACTTATGGTGGGTTCTACGGCTACAGCCCAAATGGCTTATGGCTTTGTACTAACTCGGGTTGTAGTAACATGACATGTTTTTAAAAACGACGTTTGTAGTCACGTAGGCTACTTTGACGCAAAATCCAAGACTAACATTAAAAAAAATATATAAAAAACAAATTCCAAAGGAATTCATTTTAAACATATTTAATGTTTATTGTATAGAAAATCACCACATTTTTATAAAGTACTAATTATATTACTATTTACTATAGATCTATCTAGGTAGACTTAATAAATATAGGTACACTAGGGAGTTATTTTGATTCCATATCAAAAATCGTCTATGGGTACTTGGGTTTCTACATGCTTCTGAATGTAAGAAAATAAATTAATGTATATTTTTTATGTGTCACAAAAACGTGTTTAGTTTTAAAAGTTACATACAAAGGAGTCATTGTAAATGACTTGTATCTAAATTATGAATAAATTGATGTCCTAAAAACAAGGCTACCTTAGTCTTCTGGTGTGGCAACACAATTGTAATCAAACTTTAGTAGAATCTGTTAGAGTTGTTCATGTTCCATTGGCAGCAGTGACCATCGAGAAAATGCAAGTGGTCAGCATGCCTGTAAGCACCTATTTCTAGCGTGAAGCATTTCTTGCGTTTCGATGGAAGGGTGTGGTTGTCGGCACACTTTTATATAAGGCGACTATCATAGTCCTCGGGAGTAGCAACGCATCTGTGATCGACTTCAGATAGACCCCTTGTTCTTACTAGTGACCACTTAGCATCAGGTGGACTGCATGCTCGTTTACTACTTCAGTTAGATATAAAAAGAGCTACTTCAATTTTATAACAAATCATCTTGAAATTCGCATAACTTCAATGTGAAGAACAAAATGTTTTAAAACATACTATATGTGTAGTGTTACCATTTAGTTAAAAATTTAAAGAAATCAATTTTGTATTGTGATCATAATTAATTCAGACTTGTTTCCAATCAACCATAGTCATGCACATTCATTTAAATACTTTTGAACAGAGTTAGGACGCTTGTTTTACATATAAGATAATCAATTCATAATAGGTAAGTTCACATCCAATATATTAAAAAGTTAATGTACATTTCTTTTCTAAGCCAAGTCATAACCTATATAAGATTAAGTAACTGTACTCATAACGATCAAATAATGTAAAAAATGCGTAAGTGATATGGTCTATATACATACATTCCTTGATTTCATAATAATAAAAAAGTTTGTTATATATTATATGATACAATATATTACCTTATACTTAAAGATATATAAATGAAATAAATTACCTTGCCGTTTTATTTATTCCACAAGATATACGGGACTAGTAACATCTGCAACTTAAAATTATATGTATAAAAGGAAGAGCTTCTGAGGAAAATATTTGGCATACATACACAACTGTAATTTAATAATAGATACAGATATGAATATATTTACTATCGACTCTGAGGATAACTATTATTATTCGCTATTATGTATCATGTATTACAATAAAAATTACACTGTATGCATTATATAAAATCATGTAACACGCATGCGGATTTTTACTTGAAATAGTAAAGTTTAATTGACAAAAATTATAAGAAAACGATGTTTAGGAATAGGGTTAAAAAGTACCCTTATTAATTATTTTAAAATATACTTTATTTTTAAGGCAATAGGAAGAGTTGCGCAAAAATATATACAATTGTTAATTTATTCGTATTTTATTCAACTTTTTACCACGAAAATACAAATAATTATGACAAAGGAAAAAAACACCCAAAGCTTAAAAAATTGTATAACAATTTTACAATATAATACAATAATAATTTATTTTAAGCCAATCTCAATTTCTTAACATAAGTTAAAACATATTTAATTTAATACTCAGTTTAACTTCCATCCGTTAATTAGTATTAGTATAGATTATAAAAATAATATGGCGCCAAATTCGTTTCTAAAGCGCAATACACACTGAGCCGGGCCGCTGACCTAAGTCCGCAACTTTTTGTCGTCGGGCTAGTTGGCGGCTTCATTTGTTGCAAGTCGGAAAATTTTGTCGGCGGATACTAAAAATACTAGAGCGTCGCCGGGCAACTGAGCTCAGGCGTACGCAAGCCGCCAACATGTCGGCGGCAACACGCGCGGGCGCAAGTTGCCGACATGATTCTTTTATTATAGGCCGCCGGGTTGTGTCGGCGAGCTGTATCGGCGGCTCGGCGGGCTCAGTGTGTATTGCGCTTTAGAAACTTGAGCTATGTTTCTAAAGTGCTTTCTAAGAAAGGAATTTGGCGCGCACCTTTTTCAAAACCAAACATTTAACAATTTATTTATTGTTACTAGTACAAAAGATACAAATGAATGAATAAATAATTTATACATAATAGTCTCGCCAATTACGTAAAAAATAAATATAACAAAGAAAAACTTACTATACGAAAGAAAATATTTTTTAAAAACTTATAAAATAGAATTATCTGATAAAACAATTTACATTTTTTATCAGATTAAAGTAGTAAATGACAATGCAGTTCACCTTATGGTCAGGGGTCATTGTCACTCATGGACATCATGAAAGCAACTTCATACAGAACATGACTTCTGTCTGAAGTTAAGGACCGAGGTTTTTATGCATCTTCATGAGTTTTACATGAAGTCAATCACAGATGCGTTGCTACTCCCGAGGACTAAGATGGTCGCCTCATATAACAATGAGCCGACAACCAAACCATTCCACCGAAACTCAAGAACTGCTTCATGCTAGGAATAGGTGTGGCGAGGGTACCTTCCAGGTCAGACTATATTGTTTCCGTCATCTGGCATCTGCCACTGACTTTAGGGAAGACTCCAATCCTGTGGGAGCTTGATTACAGATGCCCGTGGACAGCAGTGGCCACTTACCATCAGGTGGACTGCATCCTCGTTCGCTAATTAAAAAAAAAAGTAAATCTAAGTTCAGTCCGGTGCAGTTCTACAAAAGAAGTATGTTCTTTGTGACATTTTAACAAATAGAGAAGTTAATCTCCTCCATTTTAAGAGGAATAGGAATAATGATATATTACTTCTAAGTAAGTATCTTAAACATGATCACATTGAAATCCAAATCTTTTTTGTATACAATATTTTTTGTATTAAGTTCTTATGCTTAAAAAATATTATCTAAAAAGGATCCTTTAAATTTCTTTAAAGCTCGCTCTTCAAGTTCCCTCATTTTTGAATCAAATACACTGTCAGTCTCTTTCATTACACTAGATACCTCTAACTTACTTTCTTTATCTATTTTATCTTTACTATCAATAATTTCACCTTTAGGACATATGGATTCATCTTCACAATTTACTTCACTTTTAACGTGACCACTTTTAATTTCACGTTGAATCCCATTATCTCTAACGCTCACATTTCTAGCCTGAATTCCTTCATCTTCAATATTAATACTTTCATCTTTTACAATATTTCCTTCATCTCCACTGCAAGTACTTACATCTTCCGCTTGAACATCAGCTTTAGTAATATGAATACTTTCACCGCCACTGTGAGTACTTTCATCCCCATTTTGAACCCCTTCGTCCCTGTCTAAGGTATTGCAATTATCATTTTCACCTACATTAAAATCTTCATTATCTTTATCACTTGAATAGTCTTTACCCACTTGATGTTTTGAATCAGTGCTAATAGAAAATACATCTTGGCTTTTAGGTATCGCATTCATTGGATCGAATGTAAGTTCTTCAAACTGTTTAGTCTTTTCGAGACCTTCGAATACGAAATTACGTATCTGTGATCCTTTTTCCCTAGGAGTATTATTTTCAACATTGACTATGTCGTCTACAGCAGTACCGAAATCTACAGAGCTGTCAGTGCTCATTTCTTCTGCTTGTATTCTTATATTACGATACAAAGTTCTTTCCTCATGATTTTTGATAGCCATTGTCAGGTTAACATCAGTTTCTAAAGGTTCATTATCACGTATGAAGCTTTCAACGTCCATTTTAGATTCCTCATCTTCAATCTCCAAATCTTTCTTAGTTCTTTTAGAGCATGTTGCGTCATCGTTAATATTACCAGGTGATTCCATTTCAATTTGTACATTTGATGGTTCGATGACCGTGTGTTTATTGGAGCGTTTTATTTTTTTTCCCGTAGCATCCTTATTCTTTTTTGATATTTTGGGTAAATTTGATTTATTGATATCCTGGATAAAACAGTAAAATTCATTCGTAAATCAGGGATTAAAATAAAAATAGCAAAAAAATAAAAACATTATAATAGCAACAATACATATACGAATGTGCATTTACTTTTATACAAAATATCCAGTCATTTTAAATATAGCTAAATAATTCAAGCGCTTACTTTCAGCGATAACCTTATGATCTTATGGACAGAGATAAGACCTCAGAGCTCATCAAACGACAAATCGCAAGTGATAATTTCCTTTGCTTAAATAATCAAAAATAATTTGAAATTCGCAGACTAATAAATATAACCAATTTTTGCTTTGTAAAACTATGTAAATTGATTTCCTTTTGAAGTATATGGTAAAAGAGCCATGGTAAAAGATACAATAAAAAAATAAAAAATAAATCAGGAACTATGTAATTAATATCCACTCTTGTACAATTCTAATTTTAATTTGCTATCTCACCCTTTATTAAATTGTCTAGCTTTATGATAATATTTATTTATTTATGCTAACGAATTTTTTTTAATATTGTAACGATTAATTATCGGCAAGAAATGTTGTTCACGCCTGTAACTGGCATGCATACATGCATGTAAACTAACTGTACCGTATTTATTTCATGATCTGTGTGTAGTGCTGTTGGTGTGTAAATAAATAAAAATAAGTAAGTAAACAAAGATCCGCTTATATGTGGCAGTTGCAGCTTGAACCATCCAGCCAGGCGGCCCCTGAGAGGACGGCTCTATGTGTGGTCGCATATCGTCGTTAAGACCAGACGGTGTGATGGGCCAATGATTAGTAAAGGTAAACGAACTAACCTTGTCGATGTTGCCGGTGAAAGGCTTCAAATCACTGCGTCTCAACATGAAGTCTTCAAGAAATGATTGTAGCAAGATATCATTGGTCATGCGATCTTTTTTTGTTTCAAGACTTTTTCCAAAGGCGTTCAGCCGTGCATCAAACAAATCTTTCAAACGCGTGGAGGTATTGATCCACAGATAGATAGAACGCAGCATATCCAGGTCTTTCTGAAAGTTTCATTACTTTTTAATAACCTCATTTTTTTTAAGATTGAAGTCGTCCCTGCCGCCCATGTATGTAGAACAACTTCATACATCGCTACTTCAAAATAAAAGGGCCGCAACTCGAATAGGCCTAATTTTACAGGAAAGCCATTTAAAGTTTCGAAAATCAGTTCTTGTATAATTGCTCTGTAATTTTAAAACATAAAATTAAACATGTGTTATACACTGTTAGAAAGGTATTGTTATTCTTCTTTTAATGGTTAATTTGGATATGGCTATTTTTTCTAAAAAAAGTTATGAGCAGATAAGTCTCTTTTGTATATAAATATGCGGCTTTGCACAGATGTTGCAGCGTAAATTCGAAAATACAAAAAAGACATGGACTCTTTCTAAATTATGAAAATATAACCGACAAAATTTGAATTTTTACAATAAAAAGGATTTTGAATATTTTTGATTTGTGGCCCAATTGTTTTAAAGTAGCGACATGTAGAACACGAGTTCTACCTGAAGTGTACAAGGAAAAAGACAAACCCACTGAGTTTCTTGCCGGATCTTCCCAGTTGAAGTCGTGTCCGATTAGAGATTGCAATCCGGAAAACCGGATCCGGTAGTCCGGCGGATCCGGCACAAATTTACACAAACCGGATCCGGTACCAATTTACTACCGGATCCGGACCTCCACCAGATCCGGTGATTGTATATTTTGACAAAGATTTCACATTACAAAAATAATTAATTAATCCGGCCGGATTGAAAATGAGGCCGGATTGCAATCCCCAGTTCCGATCCGGTGGTAGAGTAAAAAATATAATATATATGTAACTGACAATTTGTAAGTGCCTGCGTAAGCCTATGCAAAATAAAGACATTTCATTTCATTCACATTCAATCACAGATGCGTCGCATACTCCTGAAGATTAAGATGGTCGCCTCATATAGACGAACCGCGCGGCGGAGTGGTTACCATACCGGTGGGTTCCGGGTTCCATTCCTGGCCAGACAGGTAATTGAATGAACAGTTTAGATTCATGTTCTGAGTCTGGGTGTTTGGGTATTCGTCTTGTATGTGTCCACCCATCAGCATTTTGAAGTCCACTGCTGGACATAGGCCATCCTAAATGGCGCCACTTCAACCGGTCCTGTGACCTCTGAATCCAACGGTTTCCAGCTGTCTTCTTCAGGTCATGGGTCCACCTGGTAGGGGGTGACCTGTGCTCCTTTTGCCATAACGTGGTCGCCACTCGAGAACCTTCCTTCCCCATTGGTTATCGTTCTTACGAACGATGTAGCCGGCCCATTGCCACTTCAGCATGCTAATTTTGATAGCAATGTTGGTAAGCTTTGTTTGTCTACGGATTTCATCGTTGCGAATGATGTCTCGTAGCGAAATTCCGAGCATAGCCCTCTCCATAGCACACTGACCAACCATGAGCCTCCGAATGAGCCACAAACTACTGGAGCAGTTTAGCATTTCGTAGGGTGTAGTTGCGGGGCCACTCATTTCTGAGGCGACTATCTTCGTCCTCCGAAGTAGCATCGCATTTGTGAGCTAATTCAGATAAAAACCTTTGTTTTATATGAAGTTGCTTATCGGTGTTCATAGGCGACAATAACCACTTACCATCAGGTAGACTGCATGCTCGTTTGCTATTTTAATCTTATAAAAAGCAAGTAAGACTAACCATCATATCTACTGAGGTGATCCATATTTTAAAATTCACTTTAAGCTGCCACTTCGGGAACGTTTTTTCTATTGTCTCCTTTTTCACTACAAGTACACTCCAAAGCCGGCTGCAGCATGAGGATACTTCAGCTGCATGTTTTAAAATTATTGATTTCTTTATAAAAATATTGGTGGGGTCCACTGCTATCTCGCCTGTAATAAAAACAATCAACATCGTTAAATGATTAAATCTAAACCCAAGTTTAAGATCAATTGAAGGCAAGGTTCAGTTTCAATGGATTGTTTTGAAGCACTCACATATTTGTTTTTTATTTGTGTTTTATAATAATTTACTTAACTTCACGCCAGCGACAACATAGCCTAATAGACACCTCATGTCTTCATTTCTACTAAGAAACATTTCAGTCAAAGCACTGAGGTATGCGGTGCGGGGGAGCGGTAAAAGAAAGCATTGCAATTGGTCGATTCAAGGTCGCAAAAGATCATAAATTACAATTAGTGATGGGAACGTTTTTGTAATGGGTTATTGATTAGAAATAATAAAATAATTATAATTGAATAAGACGATTAATAAATAACTCATAGAAGGTATAGTAGTACTCATATTGAAGTATTGAGAAAAATAATTAAAACATCATTTAACAATCTAAACCATTAATACACAACATAACGCAATTCAAACCAGTATTAACATTGTTGTATAAAATCTATTTAAGCAAAAAATGAATTAATTATTCTTAAAATGAATTAACTTGATATAAATTCTTCTAATTGTAGGTTTCGGATCTACGGATTTTGTAATAAATTAAAAAAAATAAACAAAAAAATACAACCGACTTCCATGCAACAAAAAGTAAAAAAATATCTAAATACATTTTGGTTTAGAGCATACACAGTAGGTACTTAGTAGTAGTCCTGAAGTCGGCGCTCACCATATTTCGCTAGATCACGACGAAACCACATGTGTCCTATGTGTGTTTTTATAAAAAAAAAAATTCATTTCTATATGTTCGTATGTTCTTCTGATCATAGCTTGTAAGTAATAAATTCAATTTCATTAGTACCTACACCAAATGTCTTCAAACACATCTCAATTATTCCTATCGGCTGAGGAGTTACATATTTTGTCACCGAGACTGACGAACAGGGTCTGATAGACCCTCAAATAGTCAAAGATGAACTGGTTTTGCAATTTCATTAGAACCTACACCAAATATCTTGAAACACAACTCAATTATTCCCATCGGTTGAGGAGTTACATATTTTGTCTCCGAGCCAAATTATCAGACACTCAAATAGTCAAAGATGAACTGGCTTTGCAATATCATTAGAACCTACACCAAATATCTTGAAACACAACTCAATTATTCCCATCGGTTGAGCAGTTACACGTTTTGTCTCCGAGCCACATTATCAGACCCTTAAATAGTCAATGATAAATTGGCTTTTTGCAATTTCATTAGAACCTACACCAAGTATCTTCACACACAATTCAATTACTCCCATGGGTTAAGGAGTTCCCCTCATTTTCTCCAGAAGTCATAGATGGATCCTAATCATATTTAAGTGGGACCAATTCGCAGCTCGTCTCTATACTCGTCGTCTCTATATACCGGCCGAATTGAGAACCTTCTCCTTTTTGAAGTCGGTTAATTAATCTGGTAGATACATATTTAGACATTAGAGTCATCAAATAACTATAATTATTGGCAGTTTATGATTAAAAGTTTAAAACTATAATTATTTATTTTAAATTCAATTCAAGTAATATTCAATTGCATTAGTTGTCATCTTTCATCAGTTAATTGAGGTGTACATCACTATCAAAATGGACGAAAAGGATAGAAATATTTAATTTAATGAAAAGGAAAGGGATGCACTGTAAGAAGACATCAACGGGCGCTGTTAAAGACCAGTGTAAGTTGAAATAATTTGATACCTGAAATTATAATTGTGAAAATAGTTTACTTGTGAAATGTTATGCCGTCTTTTTTGAAATTAGATGTTTTGCTACATTTTTACACTATCTTAATGATCAGGAAGTCATTTTGCTTCACTTTTTTATTTTTTAAAGAATTTATTTCGCGCTATATATAGTCTCGTAATACGATGTTCACAGGTCACATAAGTGGTCGGTACTGAAGTGTAGCTCGCGCTCGGTTTATTATATCAGTGCTATTAAACTGATGTGTTGCCCGAAAGTGTTCGCCTTAGATGCGGTGTCTATTAGGCTGTGTTGTCGTTGCTTCACGCGTTTTGGACTTTATTTCAAAATAATAACATAAAAAATGTTGTAATATGTATATTTTTGTACTGGTCTATTTACTAGCGTTTACTTGATATCTGCATTGTTATATTTTTTTTTAAAAGTGCTTTCCGATTTTTCTCTGCTCACTTTATATCTAACAATTACGTTTGTCACTATGCACACAAATATGATACAATCCATAGCCATTAGGACATCCAAACGGCTATGGATTGTAACATGTTGTGATGCACCAAAGAGATGGAAGTATACAGATATATGTATGTATACATATAAATATATAGTCACATACATATGTTGGATAAACATCATCCTCTTTTTGTCATAGGTAAAAAACCACATTTATAAAGAAAAAGTAACAATATAACACATTATGTATTACAACCTGATGAGGTACTTTTAACCTTTGGTGCTGATAACAGATATCTACATCTGCAGTCACTGACCATTAAATGCACTGCATACGCATGCTGCATGTTATTGCTACTTAAATATGTTATACATAAATATGTAATTAAAGGTGGTAGAACTAGTGTAGTTCGACCGGGGAAGTACCACCGCCACACCTATTTCTAGTGTGAAGCATTTCTTGCGTTTCAATAGAAGGGTGTGGTTGCCGGCACACTTTCACATGAGGCGACCATCATAGTCCCCGGGAGTAGCAACGCATCTGTGATTGACTTCAGATGGAACGCATGTTCTGTATGAAGTTTGTTACAGATGTCCATGGGCGGCAGTGATCACTTACCATTAGGTGGATTGCATGCTCGTTTGATACTTCAGTCAGATAAAAAAAAAATGTACATAAAAATGGCTTAAAAAATCACCTTCATCAATAGTTGTCCATTGAGCAAACACGTCTAGCCACATCTGTTTTTCACAGTCCTGGTCATACAGGATGAGCACGGGCCTATCCAATTCACCGACAACAGCATTTATGAATAATGCCACCGACACAGACTTGCCGCAACCCGCCGCGTAGTTAAGAAGTACCCCTGGTTTTCGCTGATGGGGAAAAAAAAAACTACTTAAGCTCTTTTATTTTCCATTTGTATAAACAATAAGAATTATAATAAATAAAGCACATAAATCCTGTTATTTATCCTGTGTTTTGGATTGTGGCAACCAAAAATATTATCATAATATGATATATTTTAAGGGCAATTCAAATACCCACAAATATTTTGTTTTAAAGGGGTTTAGTATATGGAAATGGGATTATTGGTAACAGGGGAGGTTATTACCAGTTCAAAGTGAAGAGAACACTTTAAGCCATACTTTGGTACACTGGCTTTGTATTTGCAGAAATTGGTTTTCATGTAACACACCTATTTCTAACATAAAACCGAGCTTGTGTTTTAGTCAAAGATTGTGGTTGCAGACCTTTTTTTATATAAGGTGACCACCTTAGTCACCAATTCGCACTTGGCCAGCGCGGTGGACTATAGCCTAAAACTCTCTCATTCCGAGAGAAGACCCGTGCCGTTGGTTGACGACGACGACCACCTTAGTCAGGAGTAGCAATGCAACCATGATTAACATCAATAAGACCTGCTGTTGAACTCAAGTTTCTTATAGATGTAAATGGGTGTCATTGACCATGTATTATCAGGTGGATTGCATGCTTGTTTCGTGCTTCAATCTTATCACAAAAAATACATCTTTTGATTTATTTTAAAGAGTACTCATATAATAGCATTTACCACACTGGGTTGTCACATGGTGATTTTTGGAATGCCAAACAGATATTTATTTATTCTAATTATGTAGATGGTTATTATTTATTACTAATAATACAACTGTTATACACATTTTAGAGGAGTATTTCTAATTTGATTTATACTATGCAGTCCTTTCATTAACCCTTTATTGTCCCACTGCTGGATAAGGGTCTTTCAGAAAGAACTCTCGGGCGTGTAGGTTTCCTTACAATGCTTTCCTTCACTGAAAAGCAGTGATAAGTAATTTCGAATATGCACGTAATTTTAGAAAAATCAATGGTGCATGCCTGGATTTGAACCTTGGACCTCCTTATCAAGGGGGCAAATTTTCAACCATTAGACTATCACTGTTCTTAATATCTGCTATCTGAAGTCAATCAACAATGTGTGGTACTTCTGAGGACTAACACGGGAAACTCTTTGAAAGTGAGCCATGAATTTTAGTAAGAGATTATCATGAGAAATGTAATTTCAAAACATAATTTCATAAGTTATCAATTATAATATTTACCTTCCTATAATGTGTGAAGAGGAACCGTATTGCATCGATTTGGTGTTGTGCCAATTTGTGGCTTGAGACTGAGATACTGCCTTCTGAGCTCACTTGAAGGACGAGCCTCCTGGCCGCATCAACACTCTTATCAGGCATGACGTGGGGTCCTGAACGTGGAACTGTAATAAAAATACTAAATTTAAATGTGTAAATTTGATAATTATGCAGACAGTTTTGACGACCCGCGTGGCGCAGTGGTTACCATACCGGTCTGACGCGCAATGGGTCCCGGGTTCGATTCCCGGCCAGACAGGTATTTGAATGATGAGTTTAGATTCCTGTTCTGGGTGTTTGTGTATTCGTGTTGTGTCGATGGTACCCACGACACAGGAGAAAATCCTACTGTGGGGTTATGAGTGTAGAAGGCGTGAGTTTTTAACAAAAAAAAACTAAGAAAGCTAGGTATTTCAGTCAGTTTCATTATGGATATTTGTAACAGATGCTTATGAATCTTTAAGGGCCAAATTTTTTTTACAAGGCAGTAGAACATGAGAGGTTTGACCGTAGGTACATTTACTTCTACTGTGGCTTTTTTAAGTTTTAGGGAAAGGGAGTGATTTCCAGGTGACTTTTTATATCACCATCTTCGTCCGCAGGAGTAGCAAAATATCTGCAAATTACTTTTTTTTAATAAAATTTAAGTAGCAAATGAGCATTCAGTCCACCTGATGGTAAGTGGTCACCGCCGCGATGCGTTGCTACTCACGAGGACCAGGATGGTCGCCGCATATAAAAGTGTGCCGGCAACCACACCCTTTGATCAAAACGCAAGAACTGCTTCACATTATCAATAGGTGTGCCCGGGTGGCGACGGTATCTCCCCAGTCGAACTACACTGGTTCTACTACCTTACAATCAGAACCTTTGTTCTCATGATGGCAGTTGGCAGTTACCATGAAATAAGCAGTCTATATTTTCAGATGTTTATTCTGTATGTACATAGTATTTATAACAACAAGATAGCAAATGAGCATGCAGTTCCCTTGATGGTATTATTATACACTTTCTACACTCATAGCCCCACACTAGGATTTTCTCCTGTGTTGTGGGTACCATGGACACACACAAGACGAATACACAAACACCCAGACCCAGAACATGCATCTAAACTCATCATTCAGATACCTGTCTGGCCGGGAATCGAACCCGGGACCCATTGTGCGTCAAACCGGTGTGGTAACCGCCACGCGGGTCGTCAATTGGTTACTGATGTCGATGGACATCTGTAACCAACTTCATATTGAACAGGGGTTCAATCTGAAGTTAATCATATGTGTTGCTACTGCCAAGAAATAAAATGTAAGTGAACTATGGAAAATTGAAGCAACAGATCAGTGATGTTTTTAACAAAAACAGGGCTGTGTGGTATTAGCCCTGAATAACCCGTTCCTTCTCTTCCCATGGATGTCATAGGAAGAACTAAGGGGCTAAATCCAGATGGGCAACAGCGTCTACTGTGTAACATCACTGCAGTCAGGCATTCGGGCCAGCTTATGTCCAACAGTGGACTGCAAAAGACTGACAGAAGTTAAATATATAATAATTTTTGCATTACCTATGAGATTTAGATTCCATAAATAGCAATGTGATTATTTTATAAATGTGGATATTCAAGTGAGAAAGGAAAGCTTAGCTTTACATTGAAGTTTTAAGGCTTGAAATAGTTTTGTATATAATTTCTTGTACCATGTAAAATTATTGGGATCTACTGAAATGTTCATGGAGAAGTACCCCCAGCACAATGATAAAGGATTTAAATTACAAATGGCATCTTTTGTAGACTGGATAGCTTAATTTAATCACATACCCTAGTACACAGAGCTTCATGTTCAAACCCAATTATGTACTCATAAAAATGTGGTGTACTCATCCGTGTATGCTTAGGTCATTTAAATGTAGATATGGTTTAGTGTTATTTCATACTTACTGTAGTAATTCAAGGCGTTACGAATTAGTTTGATTCAGCCTGTTTAGAATAGAGAGCGTCATAATGAGAATGTACAGCATCTCCAAGTAGAAGAGCGCCACGAACACCGATACACTGGTCTTGTGGACAGCAGTGTCCTCGAACTCTTGCATAATATGCCGGTTTCGGTTCACTAGGTCCCAAAACATGGGAACTATATATATGATATATATACGCGCCCTACACGGAAATTTGCTAACACGTATCCCGTGCAAGCAGCGCACTACGGCGCGCGCATTGTAACGCAAAATTCGAATTTAGAATTTTTTTGCGACTCTATCATAACAATACTTGTTTGTACGTGTTTGGATTAGTCAACTAGTATCATAGTATGTCACTATGTATGATAGTAATGTTTTTACTGCCACAGAATGAAGCAGAGAATTATGACAGTTTCAGGTAACTCTTTCGCGTATTTCAGTTATATTGAATAATGGAAAAACAAAATTAATCACATTAGTCTTCAAGAGGAGCGATAAATTACAATTAACAGAATTTATCAACAATATTGACAATGACAAAATTGAATTTGACAATCGCTTATTTCTTTTAATCATTTGTTTTACCCGTGCCTTGGATTCTTCGATTTCGAGCTGTTTAATAGATTTTTGTAACGCAGCAGTGATGAGATGCTTTAATGTGGCGTGGTGCGGTGACAAAGGAGGTGCGGTGTGGTGACGAAGGAGGTGAGGTGAGGCGAGGGGGTAAAGAGAGGTGTGATGATTGACGAGGCAGAGCTGTCATTATTGTAAAAGAATTGAGAATAAAATGTTGGTTAAAAGTATTTTTCTGGTGTCTTATTTTACAGCGTTTTATTTTACTTGATTTTTACGAGTGATAAAAATGTTAAACCTCTTTAAATTATTCTTCGGTAATTTTAAGAAAGTTTCAATTTTATCTATTTTTAATTCTTTTCATAATATGGTTCATTTTAGTTAAATGTTTGTGGCGTCATACAAATATGTAACTAAAATGCATTAATTTATGTGAAAAATATCACGTTCAATTTTAATAAAAAATTTCATCGTTGCATTATAAATAACCCAAAAATTCTTCTAATAGTTTGCCAATAATTATTCAGGCAATTATAGATATACTTTTGCTTTCTCGTTTCATAAATCCCACATCCATTGTGTTTCATTTACTGATGTATTGCCACAAGTAATTACTTAATTAATATACATTAGTGACTATTTCCATTTCAAAATCGAATGAAATCAGTAGCAAGCCGAATAGCAGCTATTGTATATTACTTAACCTTATAGGAGTAGGTACGTAGGGCGCGAGTTGTTTATTTTGTTCTAGAGACGAAAGTGGAAATAGTATCACACTCTGCTAACAATGTAACGGTTTCCATCGTCCCATCACCACATTTTAGTATTTATCTATGACCACATTCACCAGCTTTACATGCAATAAATGGCGAAATAGTCTCCAACAATTATGAAACGGCAACCATTTTCATCTGTCATTATAAATTAGTGAACGTCGCTCCAGCAGGAAAGTAGCACGTAGAGTGATATGAGTGGGACGTATAATTAGTGCCCAATCTGCTGTAAATGTGCGCCAAATAAAAAATTTGTGCGTGTTGTAGTTTTTGAAATAAACGGAAAAAACGATTCCTGCTGGGGCAACGTTGTTCCAGCAGGAAAATTCTAAACGAAAGATCGGAGAGTTAAAAATTGCATATGAGCAGAGAGCTTATATTTGTGCAAATTTGTGCGCTAAAAATATAATTTGTGCGTCTTCAGGTTCTCGAGATATTGCGTTTCCTGCTGCGGTAACGTTTTGCAAAATCGCGTATCTAAAAGACTATTGTATGTGCGCCTGTAGAATAAACATGTACAAATAGCTCTTAATTTGTGCGTATTTGTGACAAAATTAGATTTAAAAAAATACTTATAGTTTTCGAGTAATCACGGTTTTTTCAAAAATCCAAACAGTGTCATAGCTCCTAAATAAGAAAACATATAAGGTCACTGAAAACTGCATTCGGTCCGTCTTGGCGTGGTTAATTAGCACAAAAAAAATCAACAGTGCACATACGTGCGTTTTTGGATAATATGAATTAAAGTCAAAAAACGACGTCCTACCTTTGACGTCACCGTTCAAGAAACTGGCTCAACCTAAGCTGCTTAGGTATTAACCAAAAATTAGTGCGTTTAGTCAAATAATATGTAAGATAAAATTCCAGTGTGAAATATTTCGCATTAAGTAAATATAAACAAAAAACAAAACAGTAACACAAACGCTGGTTATACGACCAAATTCGAATGACTACAAAAAAGCGGGGGTTTCATATATACTAATGACCTTTCTTCCTTGAACGTATTATTGCAGGTACTGTCACGTTCAAACGTTTATTGGTGATTAATTATACGACCTTTAGGGAAATAATTACAAAATATAATAAATGGATCGTGTAATTATCAAATGAAAGACCTAGTATGTGTGAAAATTCTTATTTATATTTTCTTTAATTTTGATTCTTAAATAAGATCACAGAAAAATCTTAAGTAAAATATTCGAACGCAAAAAGTTCCTTAAGGTTATTAAAGTTATACTTCTTTTGGCGCGCTAGGTAAAAATGATGAGAGTAAATAGAGTCTTACGATACGCGCGCACACCGACAAGTAAATCCGACACCCTGAAGTTAACTATAGTGAACATTTTAGTTTTTTCTACTGTTAATGTCGTTTTTTCTCCAAGCGTAGAATTATGCGAAACATAAAACTTTTAAAAAGATTTTTATATTATATTAAGCCAAAGAAGTATAACTTCGAACACACACACACTTTATATTTTTGTATCTTGTATAATTTAAAATCACAGATCAGTTTCCAATTAAAAAATTAAGACTATTATCATATTATTAATGTAAATGTCCTAATGTATGCTGAATTGTAGTGCTGAATGTATTTTAATTAAATTTGGAATGAAGATAACTAATAATATTCCAAGTAGCAATTAAGCTCCTTTTTTATTATGTATTTCATCGTGTACAAATCTACCGCACAAATAAAAAGTTTATTTTCTATTTTCTACTTCAGTGTACTCGAGTATACTAAGTTTTAATTGGTTAGTGTGTAAAGTTAAGAAGGTCATTAGCATGTATAAAATCCCCGCTTTTTTATAGTCATTCGAATTTGGTCGTATAACCAGCGTTTGTGTCTGTTTTGTTTTTTTGTTTATATTTACTTAATGCGAAGTATTTCTCACTGGATATTTATCTTACATATTATTTGACTAAACGCACTAATTTTTGGTTAATGCCCAAACATCTTAGGTTGAGCCAGTTTCTTGAACGGTGACGTCAAAGGTAGGACGTCGTTTTTTGACTTTAATTCATATTATCCAAAAACGCACGTATGTGCACTTTTGATTTTTTTTTGTGCTAATTAACCACGCCAAGACGGACCGAATGCAGTTTTCAGTGACCTTATATGTTTTCTTATTTAGGAGCTATGAGACTGTTTGGATTTTTGAAAAAACCGTGATTACTCGAAAACTATAAGTATTTTTTTAAATCTAATTTTGTCACAAATACGCACAAATTAAGAGCTATTTGTACATGTTTATTCTACAGGCGCACATACAATAGTCTTTTAGATACGCGATTTTGCAAAACGTTACCGCAGCAGGAAACGCAATATCTCGAGAACCTGAAGACGCACAAATTATATTTTTAGCGCACAAATTTGCACAAATATAAGCTCTCTGCTCATATGCAATTTTTAACTCTCCGATCTTTCGTTTAGAATTTTCCTGCTGGAACAACGTTGCCCCAGCAGGAATCGTTTTTTCCGTTTATTTCAAAAACTACAACACGCACAAATTTTTTATTTGGCGCACATTTACAGCAGATTGGGCACTAATTATACGTCCCACTCATATCACTCTACGTGCTACTTTCCTGCTGGAGCGACGTTCACTATAAATTACCAGTTCAGAAACATGCAATTAAATTTAATAATTCCTACTAAAATGCTAAATAATCTAACACAAAATAGATCTTAGTTGATGCCTAAAAATAAAGAAACGTGAATTAAGTATTCAACCAAAATATTTCAACAAGTAAAAAATCTTAACACTTGTACTACTTGTACTGTTTTTCTGAAAATTTTAGGTGAATAATTTTATTGTTTTTCCCGTTCTATTTTTTCTCTAATGTTAGATATTTCTGTATTATATGCATAAGTTTTATTTTGTTAACGGTTGTTTATAATTACTTTATATATTTTTTTAATATGTACCTACCCCTAGAACTGGATAATATGTCATCATAATAATTTTTTTCTGAAATTGTTAATTGCTTTTCCCATTCTATTTTTTCTCTAATGTAAGATATTTCTGTTTTATATGCTTGTTGGCATTCAAATTTTTTGGGAATACATCCTGGTTTCATACGGACTCGTGATACAGATCCCATCACATGGTATTGCATATAATTTTCCATATCATTTGGCAGCTGAAACAATAATAATTGATCCGCTGAAATTGATGTGAAAAATGACAACACACATTTATAAAATAATTTGCTTAACAAACATACCCTTGTTTTTTTATCTGATGGAAGTAACAAACGAGCATGCAGTGCACCTGATGGTAAGTGATCACTGCCGCCCAGGGATATATGTTAGCAACTTCAAACTTCAAACAGAAAAGGGTTTCTACCCGTTTATTTTGTTGTGTGAAACGTAAACAAATAACTTATTAGGTGTTGCTTTTGATGTATTAATACAAATAGTGATCGCACACCATTTATAAACTTTAGAATTCATTTTGAAATCACACAAGACTTTCAATGTCATAATAACGTTCGTCACAGAGTACATTGTTATATACTGAAAACGTTCGTTCTGCGATACATACTGAGGCGTGACGTCACACTTGTTCGTGACAGTGACGCCTACAAAGTGAGACAACACGAGCATTCTCACGCTTATTTCTTATCATTTATTTAGCCTATTACCACAGTATTATTATCATACAGTAGTCTAACTCTGCCGTGTCCTTGAATTTTATACCTACAGGGGCGTTGGGCGAAAGATTGCGTTAGGGCTGCCTGCCTATAGTATTTTACTTTCTTTCTAGATTTTTGATAGTAATTATTATATATTTTTATTTAAACAAATACAATTCATGGTGAATTGTATAGGAAGTGTTGAATACATGTAATGTTTTTTAATTAGTCGATTTAGGTTATAAAAAATAACTATTATTTTAATATGCGAGACTTTTAATAACAAATCATTATTTTACTAATAATAATTACAAATTTGACACTGAAAAATATTTGCGCCTCGACTGAGACGTACGAAAAGCTTTATTATTAAATTTAATAGTATAAAAAATTCGCAAAAAGCATAATAAAAAATAATTTTGGGAAATATTGACATGGTGGAGAAAAAGGAATATCTTTCATTTGGTTATAAATACCTGCAGCTACTTTACAATTTATATGTGTTGTTTTAAATGAAGTTTGAAATATTTCCTCCAATTTTTCTACATATTGCACAAAATCATCCCTGGGTATTATTAAAAAACTTTGTAAATTATTTTTGCAGTAGTCCCGGTAGCTTATATACCGACTCTCTTCGCTGAAATTATGGCTTCTTTGATCGGGCTTTATATATGACTTCAAGGCTTGACAATCATCTTTCTCCAAACAACATTTTAGGAGATATCCACAAATATAAAAAAGAGCTTTTTTTTCAGGCAAGTCTGTCATCCCTGTAGCTCCGGGATCAGAATAGGGCTATGACATCCCCTGCCTGTCGTAAGAGGCGACTAAAAGGGGCTTCCGTGTTTGCAGACGGCTAGAGTGATAGCTCGAACCGTTCGGTCAGGCAATCCCGGGAAGGACGGCGGTATGTGTGGTCGCATACCGTCGTAAAGACTAGACGAAGTGGTGGGCCCAAACGCCCATCTGGGAGGAGCCCGATGGGGCAAAGCGCTCGGAGGATTCCGGTTGAAGTCGTTTCGAGATCCCGGAGTCCTCCTTTTTAGCGCCGAGGACGGCCACCGGGGGGGTTTTAGTGCGGTAAAAATTACACATAACCCTGCGTCGCTCCCACGGAGTCGGGTACCTTTTGAAAGTTTCCCCCTCGACAACAAAAAAAAAAGGTTTAAAAATGTAATTATAAATTTAAAATGATTTATTTATTTTATGTAGTTATTTATTTATCGAACAATATTCTATTTTTTGCAAAAATATCACTTACCTATAACTATGTACTTTATTGAAAAGAGATACACTTCGCCAATGGCATGTAGGACACACATACTTACCTATGTCACTTCCCTTTATCATAATATCCTTTAATTATTTATGGATCCAGGTATTACATTCGATAGAAAAGCTAAAAACAAATTTATTAAAAAAGAAACAAAGAAAGAAGGTAGTTCTAGTACATTAAAAAACATTATAATTGTCTTACCTTTCGTAGTTTCAAGGCAATTTAAAAAACGTTATCTTTGGATGTGTTAATGTAGAATTCAAACAACCAAAAACAGCACAATATAGTCTACAATTCTTCTTCGCCATATTATTAGTAAAATAAAAAAATCACTGCTCAAAAAACCGTTACACTGTCCGCTCGTCTCTACGGCACATTCGGGTCTGTTTGTATACCGAATGCAAACCGAAATCGAGGCGCGTAGGTATAACTTGCGTTTCGTGCGCTTCTAAGGAGTTAGACTACTGTAGATATTTGTACCGTGCTATTACGAACGGCGGACTAATGAAATGTCAATTATTTGGCTCCTGGCTGTCATTGCATTACAGAGTAAGTAAGCCATGGACGTATAAAGGTAGAAACATACCAAGGGGAGTACACTTCCATACATTGTAGACTTGGGCATTAGTGCTGTATTTTAGCAACATATTGTACATTTTTTTCTAATTGTTATTTTAAAATGTTGTAATAATTATTATAATATATTATACCGTATTAAACACCAGACATTGTATTTTAAAATGCGATTATAGCATTTTAGTGTACATCAGATTATAAGATAGAGCACAGCAGTAGGTAAACAATAGGCTATTAATTTGACAATGCGAAAAATTAAGTGTCAAATATTGTTAACAGTTTAAATTAAGAGTTTAAGAATGGTTATTTATTAACATAAGTTGAAAATAATTATTAAATTTATTTAAAAATCCGTGACCAAAATGCTCCTGATTGGGCGGGTTTATGCAGTCATCACTTGCTTGTAAACTTCGTTTGCCTATTTGCGCCCACTTGTGTTATTTGGCTTTCGATACTGTTTTAATAAGACTTTCCTATAATATCCATTATTTTTGTATGATTTGTTTACAATATTTTACAAATTCTGTCAAGTACTCTTACCATGGACATGTGAGTTGCACGAGAACAGAATGTTATAAACATTAGAGGTATTATTTATAACCTCAAATCAATAACAAAATATTTACATTCTGAATGTAATTAATTATTTAAAACTTTAGATATTATGTTTACTTACATCGAAATGGTCTTCACAGAAAAAAATATTTGTACTATTTGCTATGTCACTATAATCCCTGCGAGAAAGCTGCAACCACTTTCGGCGCACTTTGACGTTCTTTGGGACACTTACAAATAGTTTCTGCGGAGTTTTTATTGTCGTATTTACACATTTTGGCACTGCACACCACTTGTAACTCATTTTTTCACATAAAATGTAGACCCAATCGCACTTTCGTTTTTTGTTTACAACAAATGTATGTGGATGATATGAGCCACAGATGACAATACAGGCAAGTGACGTCACCAACCCGCCATATTGTCAAAGTAGCGTTTTTGCGCGCTATTTAAATATTGAATTTTTAATTTGATATTTTTCAGCAAATATATACCAAAATTAAAAAAAACAACTTTTACTGGGTTCCATAACCTCTGCTAGATAATATAAAATGGATTTTAAAAACCTGTCAAATAGCCTAATAATAGTTTATCAGTGTTGCATGTTTTAAAATGTGAAAAAAAAGTTTGATTTTGAATTGATTTCAACGAACTTTCGTTCCTACTTTTTAAACGCTTAGGGCAGTCAGGCAGAATATAATTTAAGCGTGTTATTATCATTTAAGTGTATATATTGTTTTAATATCGCAATTTATAAATGATAATTGAATAATTGATATGCAGGCGTAGGTGAAAGTTCGTTGATTCTATGTACATTTTGATTAGATATTCACGTGTATTTACATTTTCTAATTTACCCTCTTAACGGCTTACAATATTTACAAGCTGCTTTTTTATCATTAAAATTGTCCGCCACCCTGTCGAGGCACACCTCGTACGCCATCACACTGCAGTGGTGGGAGATACAGAGTCCCAGCCCCGCGAAGGAATCCCATTCCACTGCGAGAATACCCCGCTGCGAATGAAGTCTGGTGCACGGAGGATGACCCTCGTCACAGATAGTTTCGTAATCCTCCAAGGATATAAATCGAATTCTTTCTATTATAGGTTATAAAAAATATTTTCTTGTGAAAAAGCTCATTTTTCTTAATGAGATTTCAATACAAAAATGTATTTGCTCTAGAAGTTATTAGTGATAAACTCTGGACTGTTAGCACATGCCAAACTCAACTATAAATGTAACTATTATTACGTCGTGAAATCACTTTTATGTCTATGTGCTATTCGAGGCGATGCAGCTTAGTCCTCAGGGGTAGCAACGCTTCTGTGGCTATCATCAGGTGACAGTGGCCACCTCTCATTACACAGTCGACTGAATGCTCGTTTGCTACATTCATATTACTAAAAAAACATAGGGTATAATCGGTATATGACACTAAACGAATAATATCGTCAGGAAGACAAAGATATTAAATAAAAGCCTCATTAAAAATATATAATATTTAGTGTATATTGCCATTAACATTTTAAAAACTATATAAAAGCACCTTCTCTTACAAACTTAATATAGCCACAGGATTGTACAGTATGTATAAAAACATTAATTACAAAAAGTGCCTTCTATTCATTCTTGAAATTGGGAGATCTTTTCTCAATAAATGCAGTCATGCCTTCTTTGCGGTCCTCCTGTAACAGGGAAATGATTAAAGTATTAGCAAAATTAAATATCTGAAGGATGTTATTTTAGATATACTAGCTCATGCCCGCGTCTCTGCCCGCCTTGATTATGTTTACAACAGTTGTGAGTGTCTCAAGTAGAAAGCAAAAACTACATTCTCATTTATTCATGACTTGGACATGGACTTCGAATTGTTAATTCTTAATGAGTTTTTTTTTTATAATTGAGCCTGGCGATAAGGTAGACGGGCTACCTGAGGGAAAGTAAACACCGTCGCCTATGGACATTTGCATTGGCTTTGAAGGAGAGCTCTTTTCGCACCTTTTTTGAATAACCCCATGTCATAACGCTCCGTGAATACCTCAGGAGGAAGCTCATTCCACATCTTGCATGTCCGTGGCAAAAACGAGCGTGCAAACCGAACCGTGGAGGACCGCCACGGGTCCAGTTGATGCGGATGGAACTTCATCTTTCGGCGAGTGGTGCGGTGGAAGAAAGTTTACGTGGGCACCAGGTTCCTCGAAACACTCACCGTTGTAAAGCCGGTAATAAAGTTATTTAACCACAAAGAGAAACTAACACACACATCCTTACTTACTTTCACATTTATAATACTAATAAGACTGTAATATTTATAAGATTGCATAGATCAAATATCACAGAAAATTATAAGACATGTGTTTAAAAACCAGTTCAAAAGTGTTTAGTGGAAGCAATCAGGTCATGCCACAAATACATTTAAATTTATTGTCTTTTTGATTTCACAGAATAAATTGATATATGGCATAAAATGTAATAAGGGTGCGTTCAATTATTCCGTAATGCAATTTTTGAAGATTTTAGATCCCCCCATCAACCCATGTAAAGTACGGTATCGTTTCCTGTACCTCTTTCTCCCTTCTTAAACTTTGGCAGCTAGTCGCTGCTTAATGCAACTTAATTAAAAACAAATACGTTACATACGGTACATACATGCGTTGTTCAAACCCATCTTAAAATTGCATTACGTAACACTTGAACGTAAAATTTGTCACTGTAATATAAAAGCTTTTAAATCAACCTTAGTAAATTTTCCGTTACTATTAATTTAAAATAGATTTTCCATATAATATACTACGTTTTTGTATAAATGACTTAATTCTAGCTATTAGTATTCATTATAATAATAACAACAATAATAAGGCCTTTATTACCGAAGCAGTAGACAATTATAAACATTAAAAAAAAAAAACAATTTGAACTACACTACAAAATACGCAAAAGGATAGGTTAGTTTTGTTTTCTGCCTGATGTCTGTGCTCCTTACTTTCCTTTTTTTTTATTTTATCTGACTGAAGTAGCAAACGAGCATGCAGTCCACCTGATGGTAAGTGGTCACTGCCGCTCATGGACATCTTTAATCAACTTCATACAGAATGTGGGTTCTATCTGAAGTCAATCACAATTGTGTTGCTACTCCCGAGGACTATGATGGTCGCCTCATATAAAAGTGTGCCAGCTACCACACCCTTCCTTCGAAAGCAAGAAATGCTTCACGCTAGAAATAGGTGTGGCGGTGGTACTTCCCCGGTCGAACTACGCTAGTTCTACCACCTTCAAACTAGTTTCAAACCCAGCACGCTCCTTTCCATACCCCAATTAGTATTCATTAATAAACAGTAAACATACCGTAGCAAAGGTTCCATAGAAGATAGCCTTCTCATACTGCAGGCCTGCTTTGAGGGTGGTCTCATAGGCCTGGTTCACTGACTGCTTGGCCATTTTGACGATAAGAGGGGAGTGCGTGCCGATCCTCTCTGCCAGCTTGATCGACTCTTCTAGAAGCTTCTCGACCGGGAAAACGCGGCTCACCAGACCTGGGGACCAGAGAGATTTTTTTTATATGTCTGAAGCAAACAAGCATGCAGTCCTCCTGATGGTAAGTGGGCCATGCCGCTCATGGATCTCTGTAGTCAACTTTATACAGAACACTGCTTCTATCTGAAGTCAATCACAGATGCAGTGCTACTCCAACTACTGCTAACTACACCCTTCCATCGAAACGTAGGAAATGCTTCACGCTAGAAATAGCTGTGGCGGGGGTACTTCCCCGGTCGAACTGCGCTGGTTCTACCACTATCTGTTTGTTTTTTGTAGAAGCTACTGATTTCTGGAGATATCTATATCTGAAGTTACTACATTTTTTTAAAAGATTATATTGAGTATGATCTGACCATGCAGAAGCCCCACCTATTTTTGGGGCGAATAATTCCTGCGTTTCGTTCAGTGTTGTAGCGATACACTTTTCTATAAGGCCCATTCTTAGTCCTCAGGACTAGCAATGCATCTGTGATCTACTTGAGATTGAGTTGCGGTAAGTGGCCTTGGCACCTTCAGGTGGACTGCACACTTGTATCCTATTTGCTTCGTTAAAATCTATTCCACATTATCATACAGATATGTTATTTTAACTATTAAAATTGCAATCCAAATATTTATCATCTCAAGTTTCCTGTCTTGATACGGAACTCAACGTGCCGCCCGCGCCGAGGATGCTCCTGATGCATAATTGATTGCCCTTTCTCCTAATATTCTTAGGACAATGTCACCCAGTTTCACAGCGCCGTGAGCCAATTAGCTCATAATTGCCCTATCCCCTGAGGGCCTTGGACAAACTTACCCATTTTCTGAACTTCCTGCATATCAATAAAGTTGCCGACGTAGCGTGGCAGGCGCTGGGTTCCGTCCGCGCCGGGGATGGTCCCGGTGCATAACTGAATGCTTTATCCCCTAAGCCTTGGTCGATCTTACGCATTTTCTTAGCATCGTGAGCCAATTACCGATGCACAATTGATTGCCCTATCTCCAGAGAGTCGTACGGTGATCTTACCCATTTTCTCGGCTTCGTGAGCCAATTAGCCATGCATAATTGAGTGCCCTATCTCCTAAGGGTCTTGGGCAAACTTACCCATTTTCTCAGCTTCCTGCGCATCAATAAAGTTGCCGGTGAGCACGATCTCCATCGCCTTGGACTTGCCGACGTAGCGCGGCAGGCGCTGGGTGCCGCCCGCGCCGGGGATCGTCCCGATGTTGATCTCCGGCTGCCCGAACTTGGCCTTCTCACCCGCGTAGATGATGTCGCACAGCATCGCTAGTTCGCAGCCGCCGCCCAGCTATGAATGAAACGATTTAATTTAATTAATTTCCTGATATATTTGTTACTATGAAGTCCACTTCATAGTAACAAATATATCATAGGAACTGCTCACAGAAATGACTCAATTTTTAAGTATACTATAAAAGGGTATACAATTCCTTTACATTTTTGAAATTTGTAAGAATCCAATGTAACGAGACGTTTGTCCCACAGCGTCGGGTACCTTTTGAAGGTTCTATTTCGAAAACAAGGCACGTGCCTCCTCTCGTCGTGAGTCACAGAATTATAATAGACAATAGTTAAGTAATAATAATACAGAAAGTAAATAAAATTAGATAACATAAATAAGACTAAATAACAAGTAAACTTATAAATAAATAACAGAAAGGAACTTATTATTATTATAAATAAAACAAGCCATCTAAAATTGCCGTGTGAGGCATGGTTCCCAAAACACTGGCGGCATTACGTTGCTGTACGGCTAGACTTAATCTTTGTGCAAAGTAGAATAATTAAATTAGTAATAATGATTAAAAAAATAAATAAAAAATAATTGAAATACAATTAATAGAATTTAAAAAAAAACGTTATCTAGTAATATTAATGAAATAGGCAATCTTAGTTATCTTTTAACGTGATATCATTTTTATCACGATACTATTATCAGTTAAAAATTAAAGCAAACATTATACAAGCAAAATTTTCTGATAATATTTTTTACATTTTTTGTATTACGTTGATACATTTCAAGCTGATATGCGTACACACAGATACGGCTATTTGTAAATTTAACAAATGGCAAAAGATGCAGGATAAATCTTATAGCAAATCCATTAATGGTAACAAGAAAAGGATAAAATTTAAAGCAAATCCATTAATAGCAACAAGAGGAGGATAAAACTAACAGTAAAATCATTAATGGCAACAAGAACAAGATAAAACTTACAGCAATTGCATTAACGGCAACAAGAAGGAATAACCCTTTTTTATCTCATTGAAGTAGCAATGCATGCAGTCCACCTGATGGTAAGTGGTCACTGCCGCCCATGGACACCTGTAATCAACTTCATACAGAACATGGGTTCCATCTGAAGTCAATCACAGATGCGTTGCTACTCCCGAGGACTATGATGGTCGCCTCGTGTGAAAGTGTGCCGACATCCACACCCTTCTATCGAAACGCAAGAAATGCTTCATGCTAGAAATAGGTGTGGCGGTGGTACTTCCCCGGTCGAACTACACTAGTTCTACCTTGAAAACCTTACAGCAAATCTATTAACAGCAACAACAAGGGGTATACTCACAGCGAATCCGTTAACGGCAGCGATGATAGGTTTGCCACAGTTGGAGACGTCCTCCCACTCTTGCAGGAAGCCTGCCTTCTGGTTCGAGCTGTATGTGTTGTTCTGCATCTCCTTGATGTCAGCGCCCGCCGCGAAGGCCTTTTCATTGCCTACACACGATTGTTATTCTAAATATATATTTTCCATTGTGTTTTTTTTTCTGATTGAAGTAGCAAACGAGCATGCGGTCCACCTGATGGTAAGTGGTCACTGCCGCTCATGGACATCTATAAGCAACCATGTTCATATAGAACATGGGTTCTATCCGAAGTCAATCACAGATGCGTTGCTACTCCCGAGGACTATGATGGTCGCCTCAAATATCATTTATGTATTAACACCTGGATCATCTGTGGGTAATTACCTCCGCGGGGGTAAATCAGCTAATTTTAAGGGGTAATAAAGAGTTTGATGAATCCGAATGTTTTTTTAATTGGGAAGCCAACATGGGCGCCGCTATATGTATTGGGAGGTTAAATGTAAATTTGGTGACCTTTTTTGCTTGTCAAAGTTAAATTTGTATAGATTACACGACTTTTTTTAGTGTTCAAACTGCAGTTTTACACGTTCCCAATCGCAAGGATTATGCGAATGAGAATGTGTAAAAACATGCAAATGCGAATATTCGTTATAAAAGTTAAAATTCCAAAGGCAGAGTAAAGTTTAGCTTTCCTCATAGGTCACAGGGGTAATCATATTGAAAAGGTTAGGAAACACTGCATTAACAGAAAGAAGAGCACATAGTAACAGGCTCCTGTTCCCCACTGGGCACACTGGGTCCACGTGCCCGAGGCCCTGTGATTATGAGGCCCCATAATCCTAATTAATTACTAAACGGCCGCTGCTGTGCAATCTGTACTATACAGTCAGGCTTACCGATTGCAGCACGCTTAATAAATTTCAACATATAAAATACCCTAAAATCTTTAAAATTTTAATAACATGTATTCAAATATAAAAGTCTTTAAGAAAATCATTAGTGAATTATTTTTATTTGGGTCCTTGATCAAAAGTTACACTAATGAGTCTCATTACCCAAATGAAGCAAAAAGCGAAACATTAAGCGCTAAATTAATCAAATCCGATAGATTAATCAAATGTTCCGACAATACCTCGATATTATTTATTTATATTGCACAACTCATAACGCGAGTTGTGAGGAACGGTACTAAAACTTGGCATACCTAATATGATCATCATCTTTATGTGCCCAGGGCCAATGACATATGAAAGACGACCCTGTTATGTGATATACAAATCTTCTGGGGCTTGTAATGCTTAAGCTAATGTACTAAAAAAGGTCGATTTAATATATTTAGGATATAAATAGAATATTTTTATAAATTCCAAAATAAATTTATGGGAGGTTTAGCAATGTCGGGAAATGTGGGTTACCATGAGGCATGAGCGGCTAAAATACATGCGTGTTTGACAGTCTATGTGGCAGATCAATGACCATACCCGCCTGAGTTAGGGCCGGCACTCATATGACGGAGCGCAGCGCAGCGCATTTTTTGCTGTCAAACTATTATCGTCATTGTCCCTTTAGAAATAATATCCAAAATTAAATAACAGCAATTTATTTCTGAGGAGCATGGAAGCGCATGCTCGCGCATCCGCGCGCATTCGCGCGCATCCGCGCGCATCCGCGCGCATTCTCCCAGTAATTAGCGCGAATTTCGGCTAGTGTGTGATTCGTTAAGAAAATTTCGCGGGCATGCGCTGCGCTGCGCTGCGCTGCGCTGCGCTGCGCTGCGCTCCGTCATATGTGCGCCGGCCCTTACAGTGGGTTCAGCGTTTATCTTTATAATATTAATAGGAAAACTACACATATAATAAATATGAAATCCCGCATTATTGTTCATAGAATCAAATTAAAGTATCTCTTCTACATTCTTGTATATACATGTAAAAGATAATTTGTAGGACTGAGAATAGGAGACGATAGAAATTATTCGATTTTTTATACGTTTGTGTGTTTGAAATCGCATGAAACCAAAATTATAAAATATTATTTAAAGGTTGGATTGTATGTATACCTTGTGGTAACATTTAGTCTTCGGTTCATTAAAACCGTCAAATCTATCAAGCGTTATTACATTCAATGTATAAAAGCGGGTGAATCCGAGGGCACAGCTAGTAAGATAGGTATTAGTTTGTAGTTACCTGTGATGATAATAGCGGCGATGTTGCTATCTTTGTCGAAGTCCTTCACAGCCTGGCCAAGTTCCTGGAAAAGGGGTTTGCAGAGCGCGTTCAGGGCCTTAGGCCTGTACAATTGTATCAGACCTACATTCTTCTTTGCTCCCACAACTTCGATTTTAATATTCTCATATGTTGGTGCTGGAATAGATAAGCAGGAAATTAATTCACGAATCTTCATTGCACAGACGGTTTTGTCGTTTTTCTCTTCAAAGGCCAGGTCAGGATAGAAATTATATTGAGTTTTTAACTGACTTCCAAAAAGGAGGAGGTTCTTTCGTATGCATCATTTTTGTTGACTGTAGAGTGACCACAATTTTACCTATTTCTCCTTTTTTTTTACAAGGGATTTTTTTTTATTTGATAAGATCAAATGTAAACATAACTTTAACTACTTGCTATCCACTACACATAGCTGCAGGGTTACAGTCTCAAAAATGTATCCCCCTAAAGACTTCATAAAAATAAACCCTAAAATCCCCATAATGAATTATGAATTGGAATTCTTGGTGGCAGCCTGACCTGATGACGAAAAAGAAAAAAAGATCTTCGGGTGTAGTGCATGACCTTTTTTTTTGTTTTTTCGTCGTGAGGCATGATCATATAGCCTGGCTGGAGATTTCCCTTTAAAAACACCTATATGATGGAGTTATAAAAACCCCTAAAGGTATCCCTAAAAAATATTACACCCCTACAAAATCCCCATCATACTTATTTATCCTCTAAATTGGGGGAAAAACCCCTAAGTTGGGAACCCTGCATAGCTGTAGCCAGGAGGATAAAAAGTGCAAATGTACATAGGTCTAACTTTTGAATAGAACATATAATAATAGAATGATATAGAAGCCAAAATGTTGTAACCTGCAACTATGCAAATTTGAATATGAAAATATATAACAAAAAACTAATCTGCATAGTTTTGTACAAATCCACTGAAAATTACCACAACTTTTTTGGTAGACTACATATCAAATCTTGAAAGATTATTCGTTTTTCAGTGAACATTTATAATTATGTGGCTTACATCATTTTACATTATGTTTACATCGTACTTATAAACAGACAAACATGTGATATATATACTGTAATCCTTATCAAATTATCGCTGGCATACAAAAGAAGGGAATTTTTGACTATGGCCCATTTTTGTTGACTAAGTGTAATATCATACCATTTAGATAATAGATAAGCTTTACGTTTACAAAAGTGAAGGTTGACGACAGCAAGAGTGATCAAGATAGCTGAATTGGGGTTATGTAACTAGCTATATATATCCCTATATGATGTAAGATAACAAAATGTCACATAATTAAGATAAATCGTACAACTATGTTTCAATTACATCACTTTTATATAAGTGGTGTCATTTATTTACTATTTATTATAGTATAGACTAGCTGACCTGTCGAACTTCATTCCGTATAAAAGTCAAAAATCTTAAAATTATCAGTTTTTCTATATCACTATATTATGCATTTATTATACAGAAAAATCTTTCTCTTGAATCACACTAAAAACTGCATTAAAATGAGCAGCATAGTTTTAAAGATTTAAGTATACATAGGGACACACAGCGGGTAGCAACTCTGTTTTATACTATGTAGTGATGTATGCTGTTCCCTTTTACATGTGGCGACCTTCTTAGGCCTTGGAAGTAGCAATACATCTGTGATTATCTTCAGAATGTTTTGAATAAAGTTACTTAGCGACATCATTAAACATCATTTATTAATTTCTTAGTCTTGACCTTGGTTTAGTCTGTTTTTTGTAGAAGTTTAGTGTGTTTTTACAGAACAAATTTTCAAGTGTACATAAAATTATTTTTTTTGTAATCATAACAGCGACAGATATAATTATCTGTCTCTCTATTTTTGTTTTATTAAATGTTTATTTCTAGTAAAGTTTTATATTGCTTGCTATGCATGTTTAACCATATAGCTGAATATTCATCAATTTTATGTAAAAAAAAACAGCTTTAACCAAAAAAGAAAATCTCAAATTTGACCATACCTACTGGCCTTTTAATATATTCTCATTCTTTAACTTTATTTCTTAACAAAATAGAAAGTAATGTTTAGGTTTACCTGCTTCTCCAGTGAGATTAATTTTGGGTCGTATTATTATTCAATAAAAGCAGCGATATGCTGCCCTTCAGATCCGAAGATTTATTTATATTTTTTTCTCTACAAAATTTTGTAGTAACTAAAAATGTTCTATACATGGTGTACCAACAGCAGAAACTGTCAGGTCTGCAGGTTATTTGATATAATGTGGTTACTATCTCATAAACCAGTATGCAGCATCAAATAAGATACGTACAACTAATTTATTCAAACCATGCAGTTCCGCCACCTCCAAATAACATCGCAAAAAATCTTGTTTTAACATTACCTGTGCTGTAGAACTTTATAAAACCGGTATTCGTGCAGGTTGTGGCACGGCAGGCATTAAAAACATTTTTTCCTAATAATACGCGGGTTACAGAGCTCACCGAAGCCATTTTTGAATATAGATAAATCCTTAAAATACACTACGCCTACCGCGTGTTAGTCAGTCAAGTAAAAGTTTTAAAAATAATAATGTATGAACTTTGATACTATATCTGGTATCTACTTTACATTGATAAGAACCAGAAAATTTAAAATATTTATAGATAACAGTGTTACCATATAATATTTATTAAATCTACTAAATTCAAGAAAAAATATACAAATTTAAAACATGGCAAGTTTTAAGACCGGCAACTTCAAATTAAGAAATTTGAACAATAGAATTTGCTAGGTTTATTTATACCAGGTGATAAGTGTACCGGAGGTTCCAGTTATTGGCTAGTGCGACCGCTTGGTACCTGTAGTAGCACATAAATTCTTTCCAAGATAAACATGGCAAATTAACTCTCAGAGGGTGTTAATTTCTTATTAAATAACAAATGTTAATGAGGACTATAGGCTACATTATTTTCTTCTAGGTCCGATTATTAGATTTTGGTGCAAAGAGAAACAATTATCCATTCATTCTTACAAACATTCGCTTAAATAATTTATATACAAATTAAATAATTTATATATATTTACTACTTACTCAGTACCAGATCCCAGGTAAATAATAATTGTCACCACTGACATATTATAATGTCAGTTGTCACTATCCGTGTGTCTGTGTCAGTTGTCAAAATTCTTGAAAATTTGAAATAGTTTCGCAAAGAGTAGAGTAAATATACGGGGGATAGTTTCTTGGCTTCGTGATATTGCTCTAAAATACAAATATCGTTTGTTATAAATTTGATAATTCAGATTACGTTTGTTACCTTGCTTTCTGTATTTATTACATAAATAATTTTCGTTCATGGCTAACAAATTGAAATTCTTCATCTTAACCGGCGATCCTGGTTAGGTACCGATTCGTCCTATAAATATGTCTATTTGCTGTTTTTTCTGTTTTATCATACGATCTAATATTGCAGGTGTTGGTAAGACTACGTTAACTAAAAAAATATGTTCTTTAATGAATAACAATGGTATAAAAACAGCCGGTTTTTATACCGAAGAGGTTAGAAAGAATAGAATACGAGAGGGGTTTGATGTAATTACTTTAGATGGTAAACGCGGTCGCCTGGCAAGAGACCAGGCTCTGTTGAGTGGCCCGATAAAGCATAAAGTTGGTAAATACGGAGTTTTAATTCAGGAGTTCGAGAGTGTAGCTTTGCCGTGTATAAATGAGGTAAGATCATAAGCGTAACCTTTTTACAAATATAATGTAGATTCATCACATAAAATATGTATTAACATCAATACAAGTGCGTGTCCTGTTACCTCTCTGCGTTGTGCCTTCTATGTAAACATAAAACGTTTATAGTTATGGTAAAATAAAAAAATGTTTTTGCACTATAATGATGGTAGTCACTTCTTGTGCTAAAACTATGAAATGGGCCTAATTATACTCTAAACAGATTAAGTAGTATATTTGTATTTGTGGGCTTCCACACCCTCCTGCTGTGCTAGGGTTGCCACCCGTACTTTATTATTGTATTGTACTTTATTCGGGGCAATTGTACTTTATACTTTATGAGGAAAATAAAGTATGAGAAAATACTTTATTTTGTATATCTGGGATTAAAAAGTTTGATTATAATCAGTAAACTAAAATTTCTTTAATCACAAGGTTTCCGTAGCTACCTTATTTAGAAATTAGTAGAACATTTACATTTGGTGACCTTTTTTAGAAATATGGGCGTCAAGTTACTATCGACTTTTTTTTGCCTACTATCACCTCACACAGTTCTAAAAGTATCCTAGAGCCAAAAAAATAAGTAATAATTTAAATAAGTAGTACTTTATTTTGAAGCTACATACTTTTTTCTTTATACCTTTTGTAGCCTATGTACTTTAATCATTGAAAAAAAAGGTGGCAACCCTATGCTGTGCTGCTCACCATCACATTAATTCTTTGCTGGAAATCCTCATAGTATTTCGAAACTTTATTGTTTCAGTAACCTTATTTGTTTCCAACTAATAATTTTAATATTTCTTTCACAGAATAAAGATGCACACTCATGTTTGGTAATAGATGAAATAGGCAAAATGGAATTCTTCAGTGTACCATTCAAAGACAGAATAAAAGAGATTTTTAGTCCAAATTCTAATTGTATTGTATTAGCTACAATACCAATCAGAAAGGGGGATCCAATTATTGAATCTATTAGAAATAACTCAAGGGCTAAAGTCTGGATGGTAAGTAAAAATATACCCAAAAACAGGTAAACAAAGGTCAAATTCTAATACATAAATCTCGACCTACAACATAGTGATTGAAATTTAGACCAAATCCTGTATACTATTTTTTTCTAGATTTATTAATTAACTACAATTATAACACACCGAGTCTCTAGCATATGTATTTATTATTATATTTATTTAAATCAGATTTACATCCATAGTGTTAGTGTGGTACTTAAAATACTATGTTAGTAATATGTAACTGAGCAGCTAATATTTTTAATAAAATGTTCAATAATTGTATTTTCTCTCTTTACCTGTAACTTTGCAAAATCAGATACAAACAAATCAGTAAAGAGCTAGTCAAATAAAGGAAAAGTGAAATAAAATATAATATTTTTAGTTCTATCTAATACCTGATTCTCCATAGTGTGCAAAAATGCATTAAAAAGCATTAATTTCTGGACATTTTGGCATTAACAATAGTATTTCTCTATTTCAGGTGACAAGAGAAAACAGAAATACTATCCATGAAGTTATTTTGCAAGAAATTAAAAATTCTTTTGACTTTAATTAAATTTATTTCTGAAGTACATACTATAGAAAACATAATATGGCAGTACCAAAGTGACATTAATCTCTTTTATTAAGCAGCTTGAAATTATATTTAACAATAAATGATTGTTATTAAAATACATAGCAGTGTAATAATAAATATTGTAACAATTTAAATCGAGTTATGAAATAAAGTTGTTTTATTTTAAGAAGCCATTCAAGTATTATGTAAGCACTAGGGGGACCCCCCCCCCCGTCTTTGTTTTGCTTATTTTGTATGACGTGGGGGGTAGGGGAATCTAGATAATGATTAAGTCATCTGTAGTTATTTACTTTTTTACACGAATGGCAACCCACACGTCACTTACGCTTAAAAACGAAACGCAATTTTGGGGATTCCCGCATACGTTTAGGCACTCGCTTTGAAACAAAAAAATACATTTTTAATTGAAAAATGTTTACGTAAGCATGGTGGGAGGTGGTAAGTTTTGCTTACTTTTGCTGACAAGGTGGATGGGGCGTAAATAATTGTAATAAATCTGCTTACGCAATATATGCACGGCCCCTAAGTAATCTGATGTGCATATTAAAGACCACTGCCACACTTATACTAGCATGAAGGAGTTCTTGCGTTTTTGAAGTGAAACTTCTTTATCGGGGTTGGAAAAAAAATTAGTGTAACATTTTTTCGTTACGCGCCATCTTTTTCTGTTACGCGCCATCTTTTTTTCTGTTACGCGCCATCTTTTTTTCCGTTACGCGCCATCTTTTTCTTATCCCTACCACGCGTGATATTAGATAGATTATTATAGATTGGATTATTAGATTAAGTTTAATAAAAGCCTTTTATTAAACTTTATCTAATTTAACTTTATTTAACCAATTTCTGTAAAGTTGCATATAGTAAATTATTTTTTGAAAAATAACGTCATAAAGAAGTTTCACTTCTTACGAGTGTACGCTAGTACACGCACACATTTTTTGTCAGTGTGTTGTTGTTGGCTAACTTTCATATGAGGAGAACATCATCTTAGTCCTCGGGTAACCTGTTTTATATTAATTTAACTGCAGATGGTTATGAGAGATGGCGGCAGTAAGAAATAAGGTGGCATTAACCATTAAAGGTTTGATTGTATATCTATTGGTGCCATTATTATGGCGCAATGTACATCTGCAACTGCCATTATCGCTCTTTCTTGAAAAATAACTACCCAAAGGACCCGGGAACATTCACATAAAGTGTCATCCTTTTTGCAAACACACGAGCGTAAAAAACTAATGTATGAATCCAAATTTATAAAGCCACGAAAAATTGCTGCATATTTTATTGCAATTTGTTGAATTTAGCTCAAAATTCGAGATGACGCACAAAGCTATTGTTTCGTGACTTATATGATAAATTCTACGGGACCAAATATTTATGAATTTATAAATAATCATATAACATAATTGCTTTGTACTTAATTGGATAACAAATATTCAAAATATACAATAAAAATGCTTACGTAAAACAGTTATACACATAAATAAGATCTATATGGTTCTATGATATGAATCATATTGTATAAAGCACCATTCATTTAGGATAAATCTTTTGCCATTATTATTGAAATGAAATAAGAATAACACATGTACAATACACATAGAGCATTTAACAATTGTGTCGTGAGTTCAGTTGTTATAAGTCTCTAGTATTGTTTATCACATTTGTTTTGACTTTGTGTGGCGGAGATGTTACCATACTGGTCTAATACGCAGTGGATTCCGCGTTCGATCCTAGTATAAGTATTTATCTCTGTTCGATCCCCAGCCAAACAGATATTATAATAATACAGGACAAAATATTTCTGTGCTATAAGTGTAGATGGTGTTATTATTTGGTTATCTAATCTAGAATCTGTGGGATCATATTAAGTTAATTTCAAACTGTCAAGGAAGCTTATGAGCAACAAAATATTTAATCAGGACCACAATTACCAACTAATTATTTTTAACATGCAATTAAATTATGATGAATATTCGATTTTCTTTAGTACAGTGGATGTTTGTCTAATAATTAACCAATATTCCCAAGGTAAAGCAATAAATTGAAAAATGTTGAAATTTTCCTATTTTACCCTTATTACTTTAAACAGCTTAATTAAGCTATGTTCTGAAAGTGGAATAGGTGATGGTTGTAATATGTGAATCTATATATTAAAACTATTGATATATTATTTCGTTATTAATAATAAGTACCTATTGATTTACTTTAAAGTTTATTATCAACCAACATATTTATTATGTTATTTGTTAATACAATATGGCACAGTAAGAATAAAAAGAATCGAAGTCAAAATTTTCGCAAATTGAGTTCTATATTCGAAACTATAAATAACATTAATGTCTTGTTATTAATCAAAAATTCAACATTTAGTATTTTTGAAGTGAAACTTTTTTATCGGGGTTCTTGAAGTGAAATGAAACTTCTTTATCGGGGTTGGAAAAAAATTTAGTGTAACATTTTTTCGTTACGCGCCATCTTTTTTTATTCTTCGTTACGCGCCATCTTTCCCAACGCTCTAAAGTGACGTGACAAATATATATATATTATATTGAAGTGATCAGCAAAATCAAAGGGTTTATTTTAATTCTAATTCCTGTGAATTTCTAAAAAAAGTAAGTAATTACATCTCTTTTTCTAATACTTAGTGTAATTGTGGTATTTATTTTTCCACGTTATTTAAAATTAACCTCAGTTTTTGATTGCATTTTTCAAAACACCAACACGTGGGCGTGATCATGTTATTTATTTTTCAAGTTTTCAAGTTATTTTTTGAAAAATAACGTCATAAAGAAGTTTCACTTCTTACGAGTGTACACGCACACATTTTTTTTTATTCTCAATGTGCAATATTATACTATTGATGAAGTCAAAACCAGAAGACTAATTTTAATGATGTTTTATCTTTTATACACTAAAAAAATCTATTAACATATTATTTTGCATGCTATGTTTGCAATGACTAGGTAAAAAATAAGTTTAATGAAAAAAATAATAATAAGCATATCATTTGCAAACTATCATTTGATATTGATGAAACACCAATATCTCAATTCACTTTTCTGTATTTTACACTAAATGTATTATGTTATGTATAATTAATGGTTCATTGAGCTTGCTAACTGTCTGCAGATTGTTTAAAAACTAAGCACAATATTTAACAACATTTTTCAATAGAAAAAAATACATTTTTTTTGACCAATCCTTATCATTGATAATATCAGCTATCATCACTGGAATAATCATCAAATTGTCCATCTGATTCATACTGCAAATTGGGTTTGCACATTTTTTCATATTTCACTTTTTCTACTATCGGGATAGGATGTGCGTCCATTGGACAGAAGTTTCCTTCTGCCATTTTTCGCTTCACAAAGAAAAGCCAAGGCGATTGAGGAGGTGTGGTGGGGCGGAGGAAGTGCGGTACCCAGTAGTCATCGGAATCCCAGTCCTCTGGTGAACTTAATTCTCTATTGTTTGTATCTGGAAGTTTAGAAAACTTAATGTGAAGGTGGGAATAAAAAACCCTAAAAAAACATGTATTAAAAGTGACACTGTTACTTTTAATATATATTTTTTTTTATTCAATTGCAGTGATGGAAAGTGGTCACCTAGTTCTTCCTGAAGTAAATCACAGATGCATTGGTACTCCCGAGAATTAAGATGGTTGCCTCATATAAGTTTTATTTTATTTTACTGAAGTAGCAAACAAGCATGCATCATCAGGCATGCATCATCATCAGGTGGACAATGATAAGTGGTCACTGCTGCTCATGGACATCTGTAATCGACTTCATACAGAACATTCTATCTGAAGTCAATGATAGATGAGTTGCTACTTCGAAGGACTATGGTGGTTATCTCATATAAAAGTGTGCTGCCACCCTTCCATTGAAACACAAGAACAACTTAACACTAGAAATAAGTGGGGAATGGTAACTCCCCAGTCGAATTACACTGGTTCTCCCAACATGTAAAATTCATGGAATACAATTATACATACCATTGGTCTCCTCTATATTGCTTATTTCATTATCACTATAGTCTAGTTCTTCATCTGTACTATTTATAGATTTTTCACTTTCAGGCTTTAGTACTTCGAACTTCCTGTAAGACAAGAATATTTTGTTTGTAAACCATTGACTTTGTTTTTTTTGTATAGTTATAATGCAAACAAGCTTGATTGAGCTTTCAAACAAGAGCAGTAGTTAATAGTAGTAGATGGTTTCGGCCATGTCTATAATGAAAATGAGTATCTTATGTGTGACACTGGGTCATAAACTATATGTTCCAAATTTCACCAAAATTAACAATTAAAAACAGAGTAACTAACACACATACAACCTCACAAACTTTTGCATCATGACTACAAACAAAGTTGCTTCACACTGTCTATGTGTGGTTAGATCTTTAAAACTACGCTACAGATTTTAATGCAGTTTTTTTAATGGATACAGTGATTCAAAAAGGAAGGTTTTTATGTATATTACATGCATAATATAGTGGAGGAACACCAATATTTTAGAATTTTGACTTTTAGGTGGAACAAACTTTGCCAGGTTAACTAGTTTATAATATAAATAAGAATAAAATAGGATAACATTTCAATGACGTCTTAATGTAGACATAATTTAATAAGTAATAAGCCTACCTTCCATCCAACCGTTCCTCTACTACAGCCCGCAATTTCTTCTTTTTTCCTACATATTCCTCATCATCAGGCTCTTCAAAATAGTTTTGAGCTAAATCTAATTCCTGTAACCTCTCCATTTTTTCCAGAGCATCATATAGGTAATTATCGTAAACATCTAACTTTATGAGGTTTGATAGTTCATGCATGTTGTCTGGTAGCATACACAACTTGTTGGAATCCAAGCAAAGGGTGGTTAACTTTTTTAAATTAACAATATCATCTGGTAAGTACATAATATTGTTAACAGAAAGTATGCAAATTTCTAAGTTTGTTAAATTGCAAAAGTCATCAGGGATACTAGAAAGAGAATTTTGCGAGAGGTTTATTTCTATTAAATTTTTATAAATATCAATATTAGGATTAACAGTACATAGCCATGTTTGACTTAGATTCAGTCTTTCTACATCACAACATTTATCTAACCCTTTGCAAGGGACTTGAGTTATAATATTTGAGGACAGCATGTTTTTTGTACTTAAATCTAGTATCTTAGCGCTCTGAAACGTTCCTAACAGCTCAAAATGAGAACTTAAATTACAACTACGGAGTTTAACTGTGCTCAAGGAAGTTTTGAACTGTAGTAACTCATTAAAATAAATATCATTAAGCAATTTCCGTATGTTTCTATTGCAACTCAGATCTAGTTCTTTAAGATTTTTTGGGTTTTCTACCCATACCCAGTATGGAGGTCCATTAAGCTCATTATAGGCCAAATTTAGTATTTCTATCGTATGGCAAAAGGCCGGTGTTTCGTCGAAGTATTTAATGTTGTTGGAAGACAAGTTTAATATCTTTAAACACTTCAGATCTAATACTGAAGGTGGTACGCATGTCAACTCATTGTTGGAAATGTTCAATTCTATCAAGTTTGGCGGGAAGTCTGTATTATCAATAGTAGTAATATTTCTGCAGCTGAGGTCCAACACGGTGATATGAGTGCTCGTACATAACTTCGTAAAGCCATTTCGTTCAATCGGTGTGTCCTTCTCCTTATCCATTGTACAGAGATTCTGATTGTCCTTGATTTTTAGTTAGTAAGCTCCATTCTGGTCCATTTTATCGTTATTTATTCCATTGCCAGTAACGTATTCATTAACTTCAAAAAATAACCAAACAACTTTGTACTTTTCTTAGATATGCAGTAATACAGACACGAAAGCTTTTATCTTTAGCAGAGTTTAATTTACTTGATTTTTGTTTTGTAATTTTTATAAACAACGGAGGTATTTTGATTTCTTTTGTAAAAATATTTGTAAATGAATTTTTTTTTAATTAAATTTTGACAGTTGACAAGTGTCAAATAATTATATTTTTAAAGGTAAGGGCTTCTTGGTCTTTGGGTTGTTATGTCAATGGAAAGTTTCGGTATAAAAAAGTGGACAGTGCATTATGCAGTGCACGTAATAAGTATTTTACTCATTACCAAGAGACCCGTAAATGTTTTATCGTTTTTGTCATAATGTATATTATGTAAGGACTATACTAGTAATAAAATTATTATATAATTATTATAAATTATTAATATAAGTAATTAGTATTCTAATTTATTTGTTATATAGTATACTTGTAAGGACTTATATTTCTTATTTATGATAAAGAAGATACCAAAACTTAAGATTGAGAGGGTGGTATTCATACGCAGAACTTATAAGTGTTTAAATACGACTTTATTTATAATTAGCTAACGATAGAACAGGTTGCCCTCGCCACCCCAAAGCCGCCGTCCACCGTAGCCTATGAGTTCTTGTCTTAGTGCGTTGTATTTCTTGAAGAACAATTTCTTAAGGATTCTCTTACGACGCTTGTCTTCTTTCAGACACGATTCCAACTTGTCCATACAGACTTCCTCCCTAAAATATAAATAATGTTTTTAGTTGTGATGCTACTAATGGCCGTTTCTTACGAAAGTCGGTGACATTAAACGCGATATTATATACATTTCTTTATAGAACACTATTTTTGTGCTCCACGTATTATGTTCACTTTAACATATTTTTTTTTGGTAATTTTATTAAAGAAACTATTAACTAAGAATCTAGAAGTTTAAATGAACTTTTCAACGATTTTGTTGTCAGTCGTAGTATTTGTGTAGCTGTCATCTTCAAAATGTATCTTTATATATTTCTGAAACCCCTGAAAGTAGAGATGCATTTTCAGTTTACATTAAAGTGCGTTGTTTTTGGATTGTATACCTAGCAGATGAATCACACGTCAATGAGATGGGTATTTTATAATAAACAAATTATAAATGAAAATACGAGCATTACTTGTAATTTTGATCCAGCAATAGTTTGATGGGTTCCGTTTTCGTGTATTTATCAGGTAGACGGGAGCCAGGTGGCAATTTGGACAGCTCTTTCATGACTCCCATTATAGTGTTCTCTAGTTGCGCTAGCTTAGGCACCATTAGCCTTTTGATTACCTGAATAAGTGAAATTCGATTAAGTTTCGTTAAACGCAGTGTGGTACTGGTCTAATATAAGTTTCCTAAGTGAAATGAGTTAATTGTGTTTTATGACGCCTTTCTCCCACTACGCCTATTCGCCAGAAGGATATATTTTTTTCATTGCGTAGCTTAGCTCAGATGTAATTATCTGTAACAAAGCTGTTTTTTTTTATATGAAATTATGCGAGCTAAGGAATTGGTCACTCATCTTTCATATCAATCCGACTACAAAGTCGATTTTCTTAGATGGCATCCTCCATTCATAATATTCGGATTTTATAAATTATATCGTTGAGTTTTTTTAAATGGGGTTTGTCCGTGTGTATCTGATTTTCACAAATAAGAACAGATTTCTGTACAAAATATTTTATACAAATCTACAAATGAAAAATATATCTACAAATTTAAAGGATTAAAGAGATTCAATACTGATAGAATAAAGTTGGTAACCTTTCCGCACTTGTTCCCAGTTTTACAAGGGGTCCTGAACTTCCGACCGAGGTCCATGGTCGGTAGATTCTGTATCTGTACTATCACTTTGTCATTAGATCCTACTGCTGTTTTTCTAGCTGAAATAATTTAAATATGTATTATAAACTCGATTTGGGTAACTTTGAACATTTTTTACAATATTTGTGATATTGTAATCTGTTTTATATTTATTGCACCTTGTTTTTATTATATGAATAGTGTCCTTTTTAGCTGGTTTATTAATCTAACACAATAAATTTACGGAGAAAACAATTAAACTATCCACAATTACCCCTAAAACTCAAATTCAAAGTTATCCTTAGTTTTGGGTAACTTTGAATATAATTTTTTGAGGATATAAAATCCGTCATTAATCGAATATTTTAAGGTCTGAGTAAAATTAATTAACATATTTTTGTTAATTAAAACCAAATCTATAAAAAATACATTTATTTTGATATATAAATACAATAGACAACTTGGTCTTGCCATATGAATCAAGGTCGATCAATTTGGTGGTAAAATAAGATACTAGTTTTTTTTTGATTATTTATTCCATCCATCCATAGGATGGACGGAACATCGGGTACCTTTGGAAGGTTTCCCCCTCGAAAACAAAAAAAAAAGGATGGACGGAACATGGACATAACATAGGCCTCCCCTAAATGGCGCCACTCCAACTGGTCCTGTGTCCTCTGAATCCAACGGTTTCCCGCTGTCTTCTTCAGGTCACCGGTCCATCTGGTAGGGGGGCGACCGGTACTCCTTTTGCCTAAACATGGTCGCCACTCGAGGACCTTTCTTCCCCATCGGTTATCGGTCCTACGAGCGATGTGGCGGCCCATTGCCACTTCAGCCTGCTAATTTTGAGAGCTATGTCGGTAAGCTTCGTTCGTCTACGGATTTCATCGTTGCGAATCATGTCTCGTAGCGAAATTTCGAGCATAACCCTCTCCATAGCACGCTGAGCGACCCTGAGCCTCCGAAAAAAATATTTTTTTATGATACAGGTAACTTTGAACCGTTCAAAGTTACCCATATAACATCCAATTTCGACGTCGTCAAAAGTTTAACAGTTTTACGCAATATTCAACATGGGATACGGATAGTACAGTTTCAAAATAATAATATACAATATACATTTTAAAGATAAACACCAAAACACACCTGTTTACGGTAAGTTTTATATTATAATTGCTATTTCAAAATGAAGCATTAAACACTTGCAACAACTTCACTACGGAAAAGGCGGTATTTTTTAAAATTATGACATTGACAGGTACCTTTTTTTAGCTTTCATTGCTATTACAACATTTTGGCAAACCATTTTACGCAGGTACGATATTGAAATAACAAGAAGTTTCCATGTAATAAATTAATATATTTTTTTCACAACTTTGTTCAAAGTTACACCGCTGTTCAATGTTACCCAAATTGAATGTAACGATTTTTTTTAAATTAAAATACGTTTAACGTTAAATAAACCATAAAAAGGTTTACATTAAAATGGCTGTTTAAACACTTAAAAAATAAGCATTATTTTATTTTAAAATACTTAACTTGGCGGCAAAGATGCGATTCTTTTCCGCCGCCTTTTTCTGAACATGCTGACACAGTTCTTATTTAAAAAAATATGAAGAAATATTTAAATTCACTAACCCATCATTGATTTCAATGTCTTGCCAATTCTTGCAACATCCGGTTTATTATATTCTTCCGAAGTTTTTCCTCCACGAACAAATGAGTTAGAAATTAAAAATAAAATATAACACTGAATACTTATGGTCATTAAAGTCATTTTGCCTCAAGTGTTCTTAGTAACTGCATCTATAGGTTGTAAAAGGGCAAATCTCGAGATGTAAATGGTTTACAAAACATGGTTTTATGGCTAGGCAACAATGCGTAGGATTTGCGTCAGCGATAAGTGTTTTGTAAATTTTCATCGCCATTACAAAATTTATAAACTAATTTTGAAACAGTTCTATGCTTTTTAGGTATAGTTATCTGATAAGAAGCATTTTTTCAAAACTTTTAGGGATTTCAGAGAAAATAGATAAACATTAAAACATATCTGCTACCTATATATTTATTGAGTCAATTAAAGTCAACTATACTAATTAAAAAAATAGTAAGGTATATCATCTAAACTCGTACGTAAAAAATGCTTAACGCATAAGTAAAAAGTAGGTACATACAACAATTTCTTTTTACTTGTTTGAATGTCGAAGATATAATACGTAATGAGTATTAAACAAAACTACGATTAATTTAACGGAGTGATATCCCAATTTCTTTCTTAAAATTCTTTCTTTCTTAAATCTAGTGTAAAAAAAAGAGTGTGTGTGTCAGCTCCGACGCACGACTGGAGTTTACTCGCATTAAAATAGAAGGCGCCATACACTAAAAATATAAATAATACCAATACATGGTTTATTTTGAAAAATATATCCGATATATAAGTAGGCATTAAAATATTAATCTAATTAGTATTTACAGAGTATTTACATTACTTATCTTAAAAATTCACCATTTGAAAAATACCATTGAGTTTTCGGTAAATCGTAATTACGAAACCTATGCATACTATCCATGCGTACTGATAAAATAGTTCTAAAGTTTTAACTAGATGGCGTTATACTCAATAAACAAACGTAACGAGGTCATTCATCAGTAGATTTTACTCCTCACATTTTTTTCATACCGGGCCCTTATATATACAAATCGATTCTTATGGAGTAAACTCCAATAAAATTTTGGGTAAAATATTAGGTACTTACATAATAGTCACGTGTTTATCCACAACAACCGTAATCGAAAACTTACAGGGAACAATAGCAAGTTTTCAGTAAACACTTTATATTTTTCAAACTTTTCTAAGTTGGACTTAGAATTTCATTCGCTACTAAAATTTGAGTTACAGTAAGAGAAAATGAGTTAACTTGATCACGTCGTTATATTGCCTACTAAACGTTAATCTTAAAACATAATAATAATTTTGCAAGTTAAGACATTGTTAACTTTAAAACCATAGTAGAATATTTAAATATTAAAATGTGTGAAAAGCAATTAAGACTACAAGTCGTGTTGATTGTTTTAAGTTTAGTCCTTAGAATAATCTGTGCCGTTGACGATAGTAAGTTTTCTTTATAATACAGTATGTAGTTGTAAGCCATCGGATAAGAAATCACTGCCTATAATATGATTTACCGAATACCTACCGCATGAGTTCCTATTCGGTAAATGCCTTATGTAGTCAATCCATTGTGTCACTGCTGGACTCAGGTTTTCTCTTAGAATGAGAGAGTTACAGGCCGTAGCCCATCGTTCTAAAAAAATGTCTAATGTAACAGCTTGATATTTAAGGGTTGGCTTGGCACAACATTAAAAGGGCGCATTGTGCGGACCACAGTAAAAATATAATAAAAAACTATGTAATCTGCATTAGTAGTCATCATTCAAGGATTTTTAATAACTTACCTATGTTATATTACTTACCAATAGATACTACAAAATTCGCTATGCAAAAAAGCCTTTTTTTGAATGATACTTTCGTCATTAATATGTAAGGTTTTCCAGTTCCCCAAGATTTGATAACTCTTAAAATATTCAACAAATCCACAGAATTTATCTACCAAATATCATCTATTAGATACGTGTCACCTATAAATGAACTAGCCAGAAAAATGCGTATTGTAGAAGTAGTACGCAGTCTACGTTGTCTGCTCAAGGCTCTATGAATCTTGAAATAAACCCGTACTATACACAACGTTGGAAATATTCGTCCTTACCTAATCGTCGTAAAGACTAGACGAAGCAGAGGGGCCCGACCGCTCACCTAGGAGGAGCCCGATGGGGCATTATATTACCTCTTTTTTATTTTTTTATCTAACTCAAGTAGCAAACGAGCATGCAGTCCACCTATCATCAGGTGGCCACTGCCGCCCATGGACATCTGTAATCAACTTCATACAGAACATGGGTTTCATCTGAAGTCAATCACAGCGTTGCTACTCCCGAGGACTATGATGGTCGCCTCATGTGAAAGTGTGCCGGCAACAACAACCTTCTGTCGAAACGCAAGCACTGCTAGAAATAGGTGTGGCGGTGGTACTTCCCCAGTCGAACTACGCTGGTTCTACCACCTCGAAATTTACCTTATTACCTTATTACCGTTCGTCTTTACCGATTTATGTAAAATTTAATAGCAAAAAAATATGCTTTCATAAAAACTAATATGCTCCCATATTACATATTATTTTAGTTTACAATGAAAAATATAATTGCACTATATAATATTGGTAGAAATTGTAATTTAGAGTAAAAAAACATAATCCCGTATGTTATATATAAATTCTTTCACCCCCTGAGAGATCCGAGGTTAAAATACCTGGGCAGTCCACTAATAGGCAAGGAAAGAAAAAAATCTAGAAACGAAAGAACTTTAGTTGTCGACTAATAAATTATGTCGCACCTTCGGCAGAACAAGGGCATTTAAATTTTAAATATGCCAAAGTGCTTTTTCAAACATCCTACTGTCTGGTAGTTCAAAGTCAGACATTCAGTTCCATCTCATTTCGGCAGAGGTCGATAATGCCTTAGTCTAATTCGTCCCATTTTTTGTCAATATTGGCGCGACACGATCGTAAAATCCTTCTAGTGAAAATTGGTAAAACATGCACTTGTGTGCTTGGCCCACCCAATGTGCGATATGTGTATTTTGTGCTGCTCTGCGGCGAAGGAAAAAGTGCTCAGGAATATTACATCCTTGAGAATTCTTTCTCAAAAGTTCTCGAAAATGTGTGAAGTCTTTCAATTCGTATTTTTCTAGCGCAGTGGATTTTAGCCTAAAAATATTTCGCTTATAAGGAGACATAGGTCTCCTTCCAGTGCAGAGACATAAGTCGCCTTTGAGCCCAGTAGTGTTAGTCCGTCAAAATTCATACTCTCTCTCACTTTGAGGCGGCGAGAGTAGTTTTTATATTGTCTCTATTAATTTATTACCCTAAGAACTGTTTTTCAGGTCTACTGTTTACCGTTACGCGTGCTCCGCGGTATTTTGGTATACTGCAAGACCATCGCGGTCAGCCCATATCTGTGGAGGTATCAGAAGAGTACATGGACCAGGATTACATAGCAACTAATAGGTAAATACTAACTTATTCGATTTTCGAAGAAACACCGCGACACCTATTTACTGTTTAAAATTATTGGGTAATTTATTCAGGGCTTTCGTATAATAGCACTTCAAGTTCTTTGAAAATTTCGTACCATGAGTATCAGTTAGATAAAATGATGTTTAATCAGTATGGTAGGTATAGAAATTGGAAACCTATAAACGTATAAAAATATTATTTTTATTTTCAGGAAAAGACATAAAATCGATTGGAACAAGTAAGTTTCACGAATTCGTACCTTTTATCTATTTAATTAAAGTGTCAAGATATCTAAATTTATTAAAAAAAACTGTATAATAAATGTTAAATATAAAAGAATAATATATTAATTTATGAGACCCAAGGGCTGGTGCGTATTTTGGCCAACGCATCAGACTATCCATACAAGAAGGTAAATGACGCAAGCATTCTTGGGACTCTCCCAAGAGGCAGCGATATGGACTATTTCTTTTTATTTATTTATTAAGTATAAAGAAATAATCATTTATTTTCACAAATATACATATTATATTTTTCAGGAATCCACTAGACATTGACGATTTCGATGATGACGAAACGGAGGAATTCTTTGATGACAAGGATAAAGACGTGAAATTACCCAATAAGTACAATTTACAGGCCGGACCCGTTTAGAAAAAAGTACTTTATTTTTAATAGTTCTAAGTTTAACAGACCAGTACCATAACTACAAAGAGCGATAGAAAAAATGCGTTTAGTATTTAGTATTACCGTTCCGATTTTTGTGTAGCGCCATGCGCTTACAACTGCATAAAAATGTAACATAAAATACAATTGTATTATAAATAGCTTTTAATAGGGCAGATGAATTTAATGAAATAAAGACTAAAATTACCTCAAGATATGGTCCGCGATATTATTTTTATTAGATTCCTTTAAATTAAGTTTAATAATTTTGGGATCTTGAGACATCAAATACACTAACGGACAGAAAAAATACAAATAAATACTTCTTTAACATACCTATATCTTACATAGGACTGAGAAGTCCTCAGTCAATACATTGTGTAAATGTAATTTGTATCCACGTGTGTGAAAAGTATCAATTAAAAATATTTTACATGAATCGAATTAAACTTATTATTTTTACGTGATATTTTATAGCCATGGCCGTAAAAACTAAGCAAGTTTGGGAATGTTTTTAAAAGCATAGTAGACAAACCGATATGTTATGTTACATGTCATATTCGTTTATCTTATTTATCACCCTTAAATGTATAGGTACATTTGAGTGTTGCAAAATATGTAACCCTTCTCAGGGGAATACAAGACCCAGAACAGCAGAACAAAAAAATACCTATTCCTAGCGTGAAGCAATCTTGCGGTTTGTGGAACTTACCCCCTTCCACAACTACACAACACCCTTAAACTTATCTGAAGCCACTATCTAATCGAGAGTAGCAACGCATCTGAGCTTGACTTCAGATAGAACCCCTGTTTTATTCGTTGAAGTTGCTTATAGATGATGTGATGTGATGTTGCTTGGAGATGATTGAGAGGCAGTGACTACTTACCATCAGGTTGACTGCATCCTTTTTTGCAACTTCAATGTAACAAAAAAAATGCCGAAATAAATAAAAAAAGTTTTGAAAAAATACAAATTTTAATACGTAAAAAAATACAAAATTAAAAATCAAAACTACATATCCACATCATCGTACATCTGAGCGAACCTTTCTTCCACGGAATCTATATTTTTATCTGGGAACAGTGGCATCCGCGCCATTTCCAGCGATTCCTCAGACATATCGGTGGTTTCGTCTGAATACATCTCAGCTATGTGGTCCTGGTAGATCTTCTCGCACTCGCTCGGGTATTCGCTCCGAGTGGTGCTGGGGTGGTAGCCGATGGCATCGATGGGTCCCAGCGTCAGATAAGGCACCTGAGTTGTTACTTGGAAGTGTTTGTCTGTTGGTAAAATTTGGGATTTAATAGTAATATATAACTTTGTAGGTTATTACCCTGCGAAGTTAAGCATCTTCTGGCACGGTCGGGAGTAGGGTAGGTGAGCGCTTTGTCGCAAAATATCAAATTAGCATTTTTGCGTTTTGTACCGGAAATAAGATGGATGAGCGTTATGAGGCAAAATTTCAAGCCATTTAGAGGCATTTTTGCGATTTTTGTACGATTATTATGAATGTATAATACTTAACTCCTCATAACTATGGAGTTATGAGAAGTTATCCGTTCCCAATAGTGGCACAGAAAAGAAAAACAACTGAAGAAACTGGTGGATCTAGGATTTTTGTTTAAGGGACTGGACTTTTAAAGGTTTTGGAGGACTTAAGCATCCTTTGATAGACCAAATCAGAAATTCGAATTCTAAACTTGCATAGGTATAGGTATCTAAATAAAATTTTCCTGAAATTAAATTGAAATCATAATAAATTTGATTTAACTTGGGTTCTGCTGACATAACGTCTACCATGGCTGGCCAAATTATTAAGGACAGTATGCAGATTTATGTTTTTTCTATTTTAACGTCATTTTATCGGAAAATTTACTTATTTTTCTATTGCCGTTTTTTTGATATTAGTTGAATTCCGCAGCTTCGCCCGTGTTAACAAAGAATGATTGTCCCGTGGGAATAAGATATTTTCCTACAGTAAAAGTAGCCTATATGTTAGTCCAAAGTATCATCTAATTCCCTACCAAATTTTATGAAAAGCGCTCCAGCCGTTTAGACGTGAATAAGTAACAAACTTACACGATCACAAACTTTCGCCTTTATAATATTAGTATTAAGTATTATTAGTATTATTATCGTTGGTATCATAATAATTGTTTTAAGAGTGAACACATTAGAATTTTATATTGATTTCTAAAGCTGTTGACCGCCCAGCTATCAATTTTTTTAAGAAATACAAACGTAAAGTAGAATTATTGTATTAATACGTGAAGCAAAAATTTGTGACGGATTTTTAAGTAATATGCCGCGGACGGATTAGTATGAAATTTTGCACGGTTATAGTGGACGTAGAGAAGGAGTGCAGAATGTTAATATTTTTTTCAAATAATGCATTTTTCATACATAAAATCAACTAAAAACACATTACACAAACTGCCTTGCATTTGTCACAAACACATATGTACTTAGTAAATGAAATAGAACATTCAATGTCTTACTATGAAAAGACACAACGTCAAGAATGTCAGATGACATTTGATTTTTAATTTAAATTACGGTCGAATTTCGGCCGATGCGACGGGCGACTAGTATACTAAAATCTGTGTACCTACTGTCCCTAATTATTTTTCCACCCACTGTATACTTAAAAAATGGTTTATTTAACATTTGTTTAGTCAGGCTTAGAATTGTGTGAAATTAACCTATTTCCTAAATTAATTAAATCTCCAAAAATATTGAAATCTACAACGAATGCGAACGACCGTGACAGGACTCGAACCTGCAATCTTTGGATCCGAAGTCCAACGCCTTATCCATTAGGCCACACGGCCACGACAGTGGTTGTCAATGTGGGGTACAGATCCATACAAGATGCGCGCGCAGCCACAATGGTAAACAGAATTTAAGCTATAAGATTTTAGGCAACCGCAAATAAGCTTTTTGTTTACGTTAAAGTATATATAAAATTACAGGTGGTAGAATCAGTGTAGTGCGTCCGGGGAAGTACCACCGCCACACCTATATCTACCGTGAAGAAGGTTTTTGCGTTTCGATGAAAGGGTGTGGTTGCCGGCACACTTTCGTCTATTTTAAAGGCGGCATTTTTATGATATGAGGCGAACATCTTAGTCCTCGGAAGTAGCAACGCATCTGTGATTGACTTCAAGATAGAAACCCATGTTCTATATGAAATTGCTTACAGATGTCCATGGGAAGCAGTGACCACTTAACATCAGGTGGACTGCATGCTCGTATGCTACTTCAATCGTATAAAAATATAGAAATGTATGTAGATCCTCATAAAAATGAAACACCACATCCATTGCGTTTTGATAAAGTTGTACAGCTATCGACCTCACTGTATAGCACTAAGTAGTATATTATGTAAATTTTTGCATACACAGGAAAATCATGGAAATTATACTTATGTCCTTACATTATGAGATTTATATGTCCTTATATTATTTTGGTGAGACTTGTGGGCAAATGTGTCGCTTTCTACACTCATAGTCCCACATTAGGAATTTCTCCTGTGTCGTGGGTACCATGGTACAAGACGAATACAAAAACACCCAGACCCAGAATAGGAATCTAAACTCATCATTCAGATTCAGTCTGGCCGGGAATCGAACCTGGGACCCATTGCGCGTCAGGCCGGTATGGTAACCGCTGTAGCCACGCGGGTCGTCACAGACATAACTACTTTATTTTAGATTAGGGCTTGGAGGCCTTGATTCCCTTTACCTACTGTTACGGACGACGGCGTCAATACATAAAATAAGTTAGAATAAGATAGGCATGTATTGTTATCCCACTCTAAATATACGCAATGTCAATAGATGTAAGAAAGAGACAGCGCTATAGGAAAGAAAGAGATGCAGAGTGGTGCCGTGTGCAAAAGTGGCTCGCACGTGATTGGTGGAGAGGCCGGTACCGCTGACTACCATACCCTGCTAATGTAAGAATCTTAATAGTACTTAAGCACGCCTAATGCATTGTTGATCATGTTGGGTATTTGGCATACATCAATAAATAAGATTGAAGAGCGAACTACGAAGTTTTTATTGAGACGCTACAATCTACACTCTACACCTACCCTCCTTGTTTCGCTGATCACTAAAGAAAAGAAAGTTTATCTATAGCCTTGAATACTCACAATCAATATGATCAGGAATGATGACAGTAGCAACCGTTTTTGCTATTCTGTCATCGTAGTCCTCTCCGAAGATGTGGACTTCGCCTCCTTCAGGAACCTGCCTGTTAGGCGGCTTCTGCGAGCAATCATCTTCGAGGTGCCGACGACCTGAGTGCTTGTGGGGGACGTGAGGTGGGGGGATCTCTGTTAGGGGAACGAAGTTACTCGCTACCACGCCACCCACGGGTTTAACTTTTTTTAACCTATCAAAAAAAGCGATTAAGTTATGTTTGTGTTTGTTAATTAAAAAAAATATGATAAAAATAATCCTGACTACACCTTTCCCCTTTTGTTTCCTGTCTCAGGTGCCATATTTAAGAGTATATGTAGCCTATATCAACTTTTAAAGCAATATAAATATAAAGGCTAAATTTAATTGTCTGTTTGTGATTTCCGAACAATAGTTATTTTGTATGTTACTAGCTGACCCGACAAACGTTGTTTTGCCATATAAAAAAATAAAGGTCGACAACCCTTAAGGGGTATGAAAAATAGATGTTGGCCGATTCTCATAGATACCGGATGAGCACAAAAAATTTCATGAAAATCGGTCAAGCCATTTCGGAGGAGTATGGCAACAAAAACTGTGACACGAGAATTTTATTAAATAAAATTCTCGTGTCACAGATTAGGGCACTATATTGAAGCCAGATAAGCTTAAAGCGTATTTGATATGTATGAATGATTTTGGTGTAGTGTAATTTTTCAGATAAGTATGCATAAATGTAACATTTAATTATGAAAACAGTTTGCATTTTTGCGAGTTATCTATTAGTACAAAGATACAATTAAAACCACTCACTTATTAACGAGTACACTGCTCCTTATCTCCGGCGTCACAAAACCGCCTAGTTCTACAACAGCAATGAATACTAACGCGTTCATTGTCGCCTATCGTATCGACATCATTTCCTTCACTCTAATGGCTTTGCCATCTGTTTAAGCTGGTCTTTTAAGCTCCCTTTTGTATTTATTGGTTATTATCTTGATAGGGGTAACAATACGAGAAACGTGCATTGTTGTTAGCACAATGAAACAGGTGGTTTATATTGTTATCGGCTATCGCTCGTCACGATATTCCGCTTCGTTGGAAATCTCACCTTGGTTGAATCGTATTTGGAAATTACTATCTTTGTTTCCTATTTACATACGTTGCTTTGCTTTTTTGGCTTTTTGGATAAATTAGCGGTAGGCATTCGCTGAGAAGATTTTTTAAATATAAATGACTCAAGAAATCTTAGATTTAAATAGAGAAATATCGATTTAAGAAGATAATTTATTATTATTATTATATATATTACTAGCTGTCCCGACAAACGTTGTTTTGCCATATAAAAAAATTTAAAAAAATGTTAAGGGTGGACAACCCTTAAGGGGTATGAAAAATAGATGTTGGCCGATTCTCAGACCTACTGAATAAGCATATAAAATTTGGTAAAAATCGGTCAAGCCATTTCGGAGGAGTCTGGCCACAAAAACTGTGACACGAGAATTTTATATATTAGATAAAGAAAACCGTTTATTGTGTTACAAGTGTATTTATTATTTTAATACATTTAGTAGAATCTGGACTTTTTCTTTTTGTGGGCGACAGGGTCAAGGTGCCAGGACTGGTTGCCACCGCAGGAGACCAGGGTGTAGCATCCGCCGTACACGATGGGTGGGTCGGTGTCCGGTACGCATATGTTGTCTTGGCAGAAGGTGGCTGTTCCTAGAATAATAGAAACGTTATTTAATACGTGCAATATCAATCTTCATCGACTGTAATTTACTTAAAAAAATGAAAACTCTCAAATAGTAACACGCATAAACAATTATAAACAACGAGGTAGAATGGAAACCCCCGACCAGATGGACTGACGACCTGAAGACGACGGCGGGTAATCCTTGAATTCAGATAGCTCAGGACCGATCGAAATAACGCAGATTAGGAGAGGCCTATGCCCTGCAGTGGACTTTTAAAGACTGATGGACTATGGAAGGAGATAGAGGTTTATCCTTTGTGGTTTGACTCCGGAAGCACCACCGCCACAATTATTATGCGCTGTCGTATTTCTATTCGTCTTATTTTTTATTTTTTTTAGATATCCATGGGCGGCAGGGGGCCCTTACTATCATATGGACTACGTAAGTATGGTTTATTAAATAGTTTATATCATCAAATAAGTCTTACCAACATAACCTGTAGGGCGCGCTTGTCGCTTGTTCTTCACATAGTCCACAACAGCTTTGGACAGCGCGTAGAAATGCTTGCTGGCCTTGTATCTCATCTTGGCCAGCGCAGCGTAGCAGTCGGAGGCGTCTGCTCGGCAGTGGTAGACGAGGTTCCTAGTGTTGGCCTTCACCATTTCCTCCCGCAGCACCTGGTACTTAGAGTCCGTGTGGAGCATTTGGGCAAAACGGACGTTTACTAGAAGATAAGGTCTTATACTACTCGGACACATTTAGTTCTTAACGTACTACTTAACTAATTACGTACAGTGTATACTTTGTTGGTGCCATTTTAAATAAATAAATAAAAAAATACACAAATCAGACCAGACAAGGAAATTTAAAGGATAATTTATAGAGTTTGTAATCTGGCTCCGAAGGCATTGCCGCCTAATCGTCGTCAACCCATAAATGTCCCACTGCTGGGCATGTGTGTTCTCTCAGTATGAGCCATATTTAGGTCGTAGTCTACCGCGCGTGCCAAGTGTTTATTGGTAGGCTTTACAAACCTTTGAGAACAATTTTAAGAACTCTCAGGTTGACGGTTGACGTTTCAGGTAGGTTTCTTATGATGTCATACCTAACACCGCCTAATCGGTTAATGCCAAAAATTACAGCATTATGCGGTGCGGTTAGGTTAGTTAGTTAGTTAGGTTAGTTAGAAGGGTGGACAAATACGTAAACGTTGACCGTTTTGGGGAAATGTTTTAACTTGCACTACTGGCACTTAAGCTTGTAGGAAAGTAAACATTAAAGTAGCTATGCAAACTTACAGCCAGCACCGACGATATACCCGCGAACTCCAACATGATTCGTCAATTGCAACAAAACGCAAATCAGTATAACACACCGCATGTTTCCGTAGCAAATAAATGTCCAATTCACTGTGTATTTTGTTAAAACGACTTACTAATTGGCTCTAAAGGCAATTGGCAATAAACACGATGAAAGTGATAACAACCATTGAATGTTTTCGTTGCAAGAAACCAAGGAAGGTAATGGTTTCTATTTAAAAAGATCGTGGAGAATTCTAATGTAATGAACGGTTGTATTGACTTGAATGTGAGCATTTGTATAAAGATATATGCCGTATAAGTCGTTTGGTATGTGTATAGAATATAACTTTTTCATTAACTGTATGTCCTAAGATTTAACAAAAAATCAAAATCAACGCATTTTAGCGGTAAACTGCTTAGATTGATGGGGGATCTGTTATCTGCTATGAGGAATGCATGTCTTTTTCAGTTTAAATAATGAGAGATTTTTAGATCACAGACAAACGCGCTGACCAAGCGTGAATTCTTAAACTTAACATTTTTGTCAACTTTTTATAGACGTCAGGTGCGTGATTTTCTTACAATATCTTTCACCAAGTTCGCTGAGTAAGCTTTTTTTTTTTTTGTTGTCGAGGGGGAAACCCGACGCCGTGGGAGCGACGCAGGGTTATGTGGGATTTTTACCGCACTAAAACCCCCCCGGTGGCCGTTCTCGGCGCTAAAAAGGAGGACTCCGGGATCTCGAAACGACTTCAACCGGAATCCTCTGAGCGCGTTGCCCCATCGGGCTCCTCACAGATGGGGCTGAGTAAGCCTATTTGAGTATCTGAGTTTAAACTCAGATTAGGGTTTCACTGTTAATATTAAGAATTTAGAGTCAGGGTTATCAACTCAAAAATGTATCCTCCATGAAAAAACCCCCAGAATCTCCTAAAATTGGTATTCCTGGCGACCTTCCACATTTCTGAATCAGGTCGTAGATTTCCCCGACGTCGAAAAAAACCTTTTTTTTGGTCTTGCTTTGTTCTTCATCGTAGTAAAGGCTTGCACTTGTCGGAAGATATCGACCTCCGGTCTGAAACTCTCCGGACATGATCATCTAGCCTGGCGGGAGATTTCCCTTTAAAAATACAAAAAAGTATCTCTAAAAGTATCCCTAAAAATAGAACACAAATTCATTTCATCTCATCTCATCAACCCATTATTGTCCCACTGCTGGGCACGGGTCTTCTCTCAGAATGAGAGAGTTAGGCCATAAGTCCACCGCGCTGGCCAAGTGCGAATTGGTGGACTTCACTTTGTTTTTTTTTTTAAGAACTCTCGGGTGAGTAGGTTTTTCTTCACCGAAAAGCAGTGATAATTAATTTCTAATACGCACATAAATCAGTGGTGCGTGCCTGGGTTTGAACCTCGGACCTCCCGATCGAGAGGGCAAGGTTCAACCATTAGGCTATCACTGCTCTGTTCTGCTCAAATTCATTTACTTTAACATATTAGACAACTAGCATACCCGGCCACGCGTTGCTGTGGTTAAAGAAATGTTACATAAACATTTGCAATTAAACCTATAAATTAAGATATAAACTATCCTATCTTTCAAGTTGGATCAAAATGCACACGTTGAGTAAATTTGATTATAATCGGTTCAAAGGTTTAAGAGTCCATTGCGGACAAATAAAGTGACACGTAATTTATATATATTAAGATGTTGGTCTGCAATAACCCTTAAATTCAAGTGGAACTAGATTTACATCAACTAAAGTTAAATCTTATTCATTCAGTTGCACCATGCCTCTAATAAGCCTTAGTCTATACCACTGTGAAATTACCCATTAACTTTTTGGGCATATCAACGTGTAGAAGATAAGGGTTCTCGACAACTGTCAGTTAAACAATGGCTATATTTAGTCTGGGCTGGATTCCTAGCGTCTCTCTGGAGTCTGTTCTCGTTAATTAATGTCTAGCCTGACGAGAGATAGCACTGAATCATTCCAGCATTTCACGCTTAGAATCTTGCATCACCTTATAAGCCTCTTATTGCAGATTTTGGACTCGAAGTAGGGATTGCAATCCGGCCTCATTTTCAATCCAGCCGGATCCGGCAGCATTTTTCTCAATCCGGTCGGATCCGACCGGATCCGGTCGGATTAATCGAACGGTTGAAACAATGTAAAAAAAGGATCGATTTCGAAAGGTAAATATTTTTGTATGTTTGTCTGTGTATGAAATCTTTGTCAAAATATACAATCACCGGATCCGGTGGAGGTCCGGATCCGGTGGTGAATTGGTACCGGATCCATTTTGTGTAAATTTGTGCCGGATCCGCCGGATTACCGGATCCGGTTTTCCGGATTGCAATCCCTAACTCGAAGTTACCGTACCATATTAGACAGGCCAAATGCGGGAATTGAAACTTGGAATATCTTACGCATATTACAAACATAATATTGCGCATATTGTTTAAATAACATTTTTAATATTACGACTCTTCCCTGTATATATTTTATGTAATTTCGCTTCTGATTTTGCATATAATATAAATTACAAGAGCACTATTTCCTGGAATTCCTGATAAGTACCGATGTGAACGATGAAGAACACAAGCCTGTGTAACGTCTGACAGGGACACACAAATCGACAGGCCTCTAGAACAAAATCGTATATGAAAAATTACGAATTTACAGTATGAAGCTTAGAAGTTTTGTGGACATACATACAAGCATTGATTACTTACGCCAAGAAAGACGATTTATGGAAAATCATTGTAATAGCAATGTAGGAACTTATTAAATAAGTTCCTAAATAGCTATTACAATCACCTATTAACAAAGCGTCATACTGTAAATTGGTACTTTTTTATATACGATTTTGTATCATGATATTTTTCTTCAACGTTAAAGTACAAAATTGCTATTTTTTAATAACAGCTTTACGATTTGGTAAAACCACTGTAGTTCGACCGGCAAGGTAACATCGCTACACTTATTTTATACCGACAAGCAGTTAATGCGTTCCGATGGAAGGGTATGGTTGCCGGCACCCTTTTATACGAGGCGACCATTTTAGTCCTCGGTAGTCCTGCCACTGAGGACTAAGGTGGTTGCTTCTGAAGTCTAAGAATAAAAAGCATAATAATAATAATAATATAAATAAATAAATAATAATTATTATTCTTTATAATCACAGATACGTTGCTGCACATCTGTAATTACTTCATATAAAATGTCCAAGGGCGTGACCCCTAGTGGAGTGTATGCTCGTTTGCTACAATCATTAAAAAAACACTTGAGTCAGCAGAGGTCTGAAATTTTTAGGTAGTCTAAGAAAAAGATGATGACGATGGAAGGGTGTCATTGCCGGCAAACGTTTATATGAGGTGAACATGATAGTCCTCGGGAGTAGTAACGCATCTGTGATTGACTTCAGATAGAACCCATGTTCTGAATGAAGTTGATTACAGATGTCCATGAGCGGCAGTGACCACTCACCATCAGGTGGACTCCATGCTCATTTGCTACTTCAATCAGATGAAAAAAGCAAAACAAGTCTATTAAATGACATTGTAGCCCCAGGCTGCGAAACATTCGTCTAAAGCAGCACGCGTTAGTGTTTAGCGAATTCCAGATTTTTTTGCAACAATTTGCAGAAAATGTTGTGGTATTTAAAGATTCTACAGTTGCATTTGTTCTAAACGCTCAAGTTAACACGGAAAACGGTGATATAATCAGGCAATATTGTCAGATACCCATACAGTTAAGTTTTTTCATTATGGTAACGGCTACGGACTCTATCTTCGATCAGCAATGTCTGGTACTAAACGATGAAGAAGGATAAATATAAATTATATCTGATTGTACGCAAGTAAATATATCTTAATATTTAAAACAAAGTACAAACAAAAAATGTTTACAAAGTGGAACTACGAAACGTTATACATTGAAAGTCATATTAGTAATCGTTCACCATATTAATATCATAAAGGCGAAAGTTCGTGAGTGTGTATGTTTGTTACTTCTTCACGTCTAAACGGCTGGAGCGATTTTCATAAAATTTGGTAGGGAGTTACCGGACACTCTGAATTAACATATAGGCTACTTTTTATCGTGGAAAAATATTTTACTCCCACGGGACAATCGATACATCGATTATTCAACGCGGGCGAAGCTGCGGGGTTCAGCTAGTTTTTATATAAGAATCGCGCTAACGACTTTAGATTTTTATAATATCACGCAGAAGAGACAGTCTGCATTTAAATTGAACAATTCAATATGTTTGTAAAGAGAGGCTTGCAACAGGCATCTTGATAGCTGCGCCTTAGCTCCGAATGCAACATAAGAAATTGTCCCTCGTTACCGGAATAAATTGCGTACAGCCAACATCGCACGCACTAATTGTGCTACAAAATAATACATCAACCGCTTATCTGCGCCATTGTTGCGTACCAAATAGCTAAGATATTATGGCGCCAATTACAAATAACTAACCGATTCAATGAGCCTTCTTCCACTTCGAGCTAGGGTTGCTTGCGATTATCTCGCTTTCCCTAGATTCGGGCAAGGTTCCCTACTTCATTTTTTAAGGTTCCGTACTGAAAACTATCACTACATAGTATAAAACAAAGTTGCTTCGCGCTGTCAGTCCCTATGTATACTAAGATCTTTAAAATTAGGCTAAGAATTTTAATGCAGTTTTTATAATAGATAGAGTTATTAAATGAAGGTTTTTATGTATAATACATGCATAGTGGAGGAACACTAATAATTTAAGATTTTTAACTTTTAGGCGGAACCAAGTTTGTCGGGTCAGCTAGTTACTATATATGACTCAGTTGTACGACTGTCTGTCTGTTACCAGGCTGTATCTATTGAACCGTGATAGTTAGACAGTTGAAATTTTGACAGATGAGGTATTTCTGCTACCGTTATAACAAAGTATTTTAAAAACAGAATATAAAAAAATATTCAGATGGGCTCCCATACAAAAATACGTGTTTTCATGCCGTTTCTTTATAAAGAACTAGCTGTATCCTGCGCGAGTTGCTATGCCATCACATAAATACACCAGAAACCTTGGCGAGCTCATGAATAACAACTTTGCTAACATATAGATCATCACGTGATCAAATAAATAGTTATATTATTATTATTTTTAGAATCGTAAACTAATCGTCACATTCATTTTCATAAAGAAGCAGAAGATGGTGTGGAGTCCTTCGATTCCGACTCACACTTAGCCGGTTATAGTTTGCTTTGCTGTGATAAATACCGTAACTAGCCTTTTTTCGTGGGCGATGAACTTTTGTCACCACTTCTGTTTAAAAAAAATAGTCTTTGTTCGGTTCGTTTTTTGCGCTCTTGCAGGATCGTGTCCTGTGTGCCTGAGCACAATTGGCACTGCTCTAGATAGGAAACTGTAAGTGCGTGATTTAAGTTTTTTTTTAAATTGACGGGGACCATCACGTTCAGAACCTTATAATACCTTACCTTTTTCTTATGCCTTACAATTGAGCGTAACATAGAGTAAGTCAATTGAAAGCATGTCTTCAATGTTACAAGTTAAAAATAATAATTCAAAATAGTATTTTATTATTTTCTACGGCGTTATTGATGGTTCAACTAAAGTCGAAACGAATTGGGAAATGGATTACAAAATTTCAATTTGATTTTAGTGCGGTTCCATAGACAACACTTCAAACGCAGTATGCACATAACCTATTACGCAGTGGACAACAGCCTTAATACTTCAATAATGTTCGAATACCACCTGATAAGTCATTGAGGCAGCAATTTGGCGACACCACCACAATGGACGGAAATTTCTTTATCTCCCCGTCTGTTCTAATTCATATCATGCTGATTTATGTGAAGTTTCATTATCCTTCGGGTCACATTATGCAAAGCGGTAATTTAGGTTAGGATTTGGTATTGGCTTAATATTCAATTAGTGGGTTGGTCACACTATGTAGACCACTTTATCTGGCATCGCCTTTATAAGTATCTACTTATTGACGTACGCAGAACTTTAAATTGATTTTTGGAAGTAAAACTGATTCGAAATCGATCAATTGTGCTCATATTAATCTAGATTTTAGATTAAATGAGCATTTCAATATAAATTTGCGTTTATTATTGAATTTTGAAATCATTTATCGATAAAATCGGTGGAGTTTATTTATTTATGATCGTTAAATTTTATGAACGTGAATTAAGTATCTATCTGGTTTGGGTGTAAGTGATTAATTGTTATCTACATGTTGAGTGACCCCTATAAAATTTTAAATTCAAGTGAGACTATGAGCGTAGAATTGATTTTTAATGTTTTTGTAATGGCACTATCTATCATAATAATGTTTCATTTTCTTTGATAACTAACGTTACCAGGTGCCAAAATTATCATTTAAGAATATAGGTACTATTTCGCAGTGTACTTTATTAATTATTTGGAGTTCGATATAAAATAATATATATGATTGTAAACGTTATATAACTATGAATATCATCTTTCTAAATAGGTGAAAATAAGCATAACTTGCACTCCATGTTGCATATCTATTGATCCATCCTTTAGCCTTTAGGGATACAATGCGGTACTTAGAAACCCAAAATTTTGGATTTTGCCAAAAATCACCACATTTGCCACGCAGCTGGTGACCACACTAGACGTTAATGATATTTAAAACGACGCTGTGCCTATTTCCTGGGTCGTCTTTTGTTTTCTCCTAGGAGTTCTAGACTGACACTACGTCGTTGGTGCAATGGTTACACACATACCAAAAAAGAAAAGTAAATTCTTCATTTAGATATCTATCTGACCGAGGATGAAACCCGGAATCCACTTCGTATCGGACCGGTATGGTGACCGCTCCGCGCGTCGTCGTATACATATAACTATCGAATTGTATTGGTCAGTTAATAATCTCAGTGGGTGTCTTTCAGCCATGTATGATGGACGGTCTCTATTATAGTTGTTACAGGTGGATTTATGGGCTCAATACCTATTAAGCATGTAACTTTATGTTCGCTCTTCACCAATTTAGCTTTGCGCTTCTGAAGATGAGCGTTAGAGGTAAATAAGCTTTAATGTAGGGCGATAAGACTGTTGACCGCTTAAGGGATTACAAAGTAGGGTTGTCCGATTGTTCGTATCAAATCGGGGTGGTCACATCAGTAAAATTGTCGACGAAGTTACTGTGTGGACTCCCGTTGCATTTTTTTTGGATATAACCCTGCGTTGTACTGTAGAATGTAATGTAATCAAACGAAATTTGTGGGTTATATTATGCGCATTATTTATAAAACATTTTGTTTTTAAAGCTTTTCCAATTTTTTTGTTTCATAACAGATATATCTGTGGATGTCCGGAGATGTCTACTTTTTATTACTTACCTAAAAACAATTTATTTAAATGTAATTTCGACTTCATATTACATTATTGGCTTTCTTTTCATTTACTTCTCATATACATTTACATATACATATAGGTACAGTTTCTAATTGCAGAATTAACGTAACCTCAGTTTCTTTTTAAATGATAAGTAGGTACCCACATTTTTATTAGAGTATTTTGTACTTTGTATCGTATTTATGTAGCTATTGTACTTTGTACCGTCCTACGCTTACACAACGCATGTTCACAGATAAAACTGTACTAAAATTGGACTCTATTCTGATACCTCATCCATGTTATTGATATACTGTATGAAATCAGTGTAATGTGATATTATTTTATTAGACAGTACATGTTACGAGCCTGATAAAACATTAGTGACCAAGCAGTAATTGTTCAGGCGGTCATTATTGCTATTAACTAGATCTTGTCAGTACCGCCCACATGTGATATAAATGTTAACGATTGTCGCCGTATAATGAATTCAGGACATGCTATAAATATCGTATCAAAAACTAGTAAAGACTTGTCTAATGATTAAACGATATCTATGGGTGCTAAGTGTAGTAGTTGACTCATAAATCATAGCTTATAACATCAAGGTAATGGTTGAAACTTGCCCTCTCGATCGGGAGGTCCAAACCCGATCGAACTCGATCTCAAACCCAGGCACGCACCACTGATTTTTATAAGATTATGTGCGTATTAGTAATTAATTATCACTGCTTTTTGGAGAAGGAAAACATCCTGAGGAAACCTACACACCCGAGAGTTCTTTTAAAAAAAGTTCTCGGAAGTGTGTGAAGTCCACCAATTCCCACTTGGCCAGCATGGTGGACTATGGACTGAATTATAAACCTTAAGTTATATATTAGGGTTTTAATTCCCATTATAATAATACCAAAAACTCGTAAGTAATGCTGTAACCGGCTTCTTATCTAGCGATCGATTTGAATTGAATAGAATATATGAGCGAGTCAACACCTAAATACGGTAGTAGCAATTTATAGCGGATATAAATGTGGACAGATGGCATGATAAATGCTGTGTAAGATCAAAATATCAATTTTAAAGCGATTACCGTTACCACCGGTCGAACAAATCATGGCGGCGTAATGCCAAAATGGCGCAAACTGATAAATTATTGTATTTCACATGCAGTCACAGAGCGAATCGAAGCTTCCTGGATGCATCGTTTTAAGGCATTAAGCTTGTAACACAGTGTAAGCGAGTTTAGGCGTCTCAGACTGATTTGAGGGTCACGACATTCTTGCCTCAAGCGTCAATCGTTTTGCACTTTAAGTGTTGCTGTTGAGTTTCAGAAACAAGTGAATATATCAGATCTTTTCACGTTTCTCGGTCAATAGCCAAAAACCAAACGCTGGTGTTTCTGTTGTGTGAATAGTTCAGGAAACCACAAACCTAGATTTAATATAGACAAAATTTAAAATGGACAATCTCGCGACAAGATTTTATATGATAGAAAATTGTACGATGCAACAAAATGATGGGTTTTACTGCTGCATAGTTTATTTTCTTCTTTTCCGTGCGTTAAAATAAAGGCTTGTTTTATAAAATATTTTTTAACATTGTTTTATTTAACTATATCTCGTTTTGATAAATCATCTTTACAAGTAGCACAAGGATCGAGGATTTGCCAACCGCTGCCGCAGAGTGTTACCAAAGTAGCGTTGTTTCCCTGACTTTTAAACATTTATATTTATCTCGTATTTAAATCACCTTTACAAGTAATGCAAGGGTCGCAGCTCGCAGGTTCCCCGACTGCTTCCGCAGGGTATCATTATTACTCTTTCTATATCTCGTTTTGGTCAATCATCGTTTGTAGTACCAAACATACCTTATCTGGCCACTGTATTGTACAGACAAGAGTGATGATTTATCCCGCATTCAGCATCGCAAATGCGAAATTATAATGTCGTTCCGTTTTTGTTACGTGATTTTTTATCAACTCATTAATCAATTGTGTTATATCTCAAAATGTCCGCATTAAAACTTTATATCTATTAATACTTACCTTTTAAAATGTCTATTAAAATTGTTTATTCTATTCATTTATTAATTTATGATATTAGTACCTTTTTATATGTTTAGATTCAGTAGTTGTAAGTGAAGTAACTATACTTCACTTAAAGATAATATTTGATGCAGTAGATACAGAGATAAAAAAATGTATAAAATAAATCACAAAATGCAAATCAATCTAATTATATTTCAAATATAAAATTAAGCCATCATTTCCCTATTTTTCCAGGGATTTAAAGCATAATTAAACTAAAAAACGGTTTTCTTTGGGCATACTTTACGTATAAGTGTCTTTTATTCACGTGTAGTTCAATAATCTCCTATATATGGCAAAAAATACCATTTCTATAATTCAGTGGTAAATAAATATGCTCGATTGTTATATTTCAGACCTACTTCTTAGACCATACTGGACTGTAGGCTACCTAAGTTTTGAATAGGGATTCCATATGGTATACAAAATAGGGATATTTTAAAAAATGGAAGCAATTGACCTAGTTTTCCAGTGGTAAGCAAGCCACCCATGGACATTGTGTTTGTTTTGGGGTTGGTTACAGTAATCTTACTAAGGTTACTGTATCCAACTCGAAAACAAGTGATAAAACCTTTATCTCTGATGTATTCATAACTTTAACGGCCTGAGTCGACCCTACGATGAACCTTAGACTGCCGAAATCAATCTCAGTAGGCTATAATAAGTTTAATTTAAATATATTTTAAAAAAGAACCTTAATTAAAACAAAGTGGTAACGATAATTTTGTTTTAACAATTTCATGTTTTTCGTAATACCCTTTTACGAAAAAGTGTCGCCCAAATCTAAACTATTAAGATAATTTAAAGACTAAGGCATTTATATGTATTTATATTATTTGAAGCGGCAAACCAAACCAGAGGACCATTATATACTTATACTCCAAAATAACACAAAATCATCATGAACTTCATGTACATTTGTAGTCCATAATATGGAGTACAAATGTCCTATACGGAGTTCATGCATGTTCGTAATCGGGAAAAATATGGTAATCATGGTCACCCTACTTTAACAATAGCATTGTTCCACCGGCTCTTTGTGTTACGTTTAAGGTTCTACGGCGCGTGTGCAATCACACTATCCTTACAAAATTAATTACTTAGAATTGTTGTACTGTTGACCACTGACTCTGTATGTTATTTGTACTCATTTGAAGCGGCAAACCAAACCATAAGACCACCTTTTACCACCATGTACCCATGCTCCGAAATAACCAACGCGATATTATCTTAAATTTTAGGGACATTTGTACTCCATAATATTGAGTACAAATGTCCTGTATGGAGTTCATATATCTTCGTAATCGGGACAAATAATCATGGTCACCCTACTTTAACAATAGCATTGTTTCACCGGCTCTTTGTGTTACGTTTAAGGTTCTACGGCGCGTTTGCAATCACACTGTCCCTACTAAATTAATTAGTATTATCTTGCTGTTTACCATTGACCATGTAGGGCAACTGGTGTAAATTATGAACAGTAATTAACCAAATGTTATTACCGGTTAATCAATGATTGTTTGTTAATGAATATTTTCAGGGTTCAGTATTCAAAGGGTAAAAACGGAAACCGGATAACCATATCTTAGCTTTCTGTCTGTCCTAAGGCTCTATTTCTTCAAGCGTCACAAATACAGATTTTTTTGTTTTTTGTTATTGTTTTTTAGTTGCTACTGTGGGTGCTATAAAAACAAAGAAAGATTAGAAAATTAGGAAAAAATTAAGAATAAGTCTCAATCTACTTACTATCTTTCATTAGATACCCATATTGTTATGATAATCAAAAATAAATCAAAGCGAGTGAGGAGGGATCACACGCTTTCTCTGGCCGTAGGTGCAATGTAAAAAATAATATGTCACTCTCACAACTGATTCCTTTCAAATGATATGTCATACGTTATTGTCAAGCCATACATATGCGCGTGTCAACGAAATAGACATACATACAAACATATATACATAAGCTCGAAAAATTTTACGCTTCTTCAGACGCATTCGGTTAAAAACAATTTTGAAGGAGAAATTGCAGGTATACACTACATACTTCGCACCGGCGTCGTAGGGGCATTGAATTAAGAAAACTTTAAGGATCTTTAGTACAATGACATGATGAAACTACTTTTCTTTGGGAAGTCGGCTAAAAAAGTAAGCTTATTACGTTTTTACTACTTTTAACGATACTGTCACACGGTTTTGCCAAATATAGTAGATACTTTACTTGCGATAAATATAAAGTATCGTTGATTTAAGTCAGATTACGATAATTTATTACCTTTTTCCGACTTATCTACATAATAACGATCCATGCAACTGGGTCGAAATATCGGCAAAACGAATTCGAAAAGAATTCAAAAACATCATATCGTGAGTACCCGTTAATTATTAAAAGATCTACGTAATAAGTAAATACGGATAATACTGATAAAAATTAAAATGGGTGCTTTATGTGTACATTGCGCCCATTATCGCAGTTAAAGTGAGCGTGACTTGTTGTACACCTCCATTATAGGTTTTAGCGTAAAAAGATAATTCTAAGTAGATTTATGTAGGAAATTAAATTGTTCGGTTTGTAATAACAACAAATAAATGTCTTTCGACTCGTTATTGTTAGGCATCTATTCTTGTCATTGATACAGTTTGTTTCTTAATGACATTATATACTTGAAAAGCAAGGAAGGACAGCCGATCCTTTGAACATCAGAAGCGGTTCAGAGGAATTACTTTAGATAGGCAATCAATTAAACTGATTGCGAAGTTACAGCAATCTGAAAGCAATGGCTATCGCTAGATGACAATAGTGAGGGCTAGGAGTAGTCTGTTGAAACAGACAGCAGTCCGTACTCTAAGATGCATCCAAATCTAATGTGCATTTAAGATAGTCCTCAGACTTCTTTTATAGGAGAAGCTTTTTTTGTGGTTGCCGGCACACTTTCATATGAGGCGACCAGCATAGTCCTCGGGAGTAGCAACACATCTGTGATTGACTTCAGATGGTACCTATGTTCTATATGTAGTTGATTACAGATGTCCATAAGCGGCAGCGACCAATTACCATCAGGTGGATTGCATGCTCGTTTGATACTTCAGTCAGATAAAAAAAAGCAAATAATAGAAACAGGTAGATCTTTCGATATCGGCCGGTGCACGTGCGGCCATTGTGAAGTCATCTGTTTTCAATATCTGTTAATCTGACATGCTTAAGGTTGAAATAATAAACAAAAATATGGTACTCCTGATGGTAAGTGGTCACTGCCCACACTAGTATACGGTTCTATTTGAAGTCAATCACATATACGAGTACATTGCTAGTTCCGAGGTCTAAGGTGCTCGACTCATAAAAGTTAAGCTGAAAGCCACACCCTCCCAAAATGCAAAAACTGCTTCACAATTTTACAGGTGGTAGAATCAGTGTAGTTCGACCGGGGAAGTATCACCGCCACACCTTTTTCTAGCGTGAAGTAGTTCTTGCGTTTCGATGGAAGGGTATGGTTGCCGGCACACTTTTATATGAGGCTACCATCTTAGTCCTCTGGAGTAGCAACGCATATGTAATTGAATTCAGATAGAACCCATGTTCTCTCGCAAGAAATGCTTTAAGTTAGAAATAGGTGTGGCGTTGGTACCCGGTCGAACTACACTGGTTCTACCTACCACCTAAAAAATATTTATATTTAAATTTAATTATATTTAAAGAAGGGTTTAGTGACGTCACTTCACATTGTAACTCATTTATGTCCTGTAGCGAAGCACCAGTTAATTCAGCTACTTCAACTAGTTGTATATAAATAAAGAAAAAGTTAAAGTGTAATGTTGAATGCTCAAAGGGCGATATTATCCGCGGCTATCAAGGAAGCTAATATCAAAGTCTACAAAGCTCTAGTACAAATGTTGCGCTGCACACGCGCTCCCGCCCGCCATATTTTACGCTCGTGCTTCCCTTTTGGATTTTTTAAGTGACAAAACATGAGCGATTTTGTTTACAAGCGATATACATCGCATATTGTTCTTTTATGTTACATTTTTTTGAATATTTGTATTTGGATATATTTCGTTTTAATTACTTTAGATATGATTTATCAAATTTGATTTTAATTTGTTTCGTTATCATTTAAGGTGAAAGGGTATATATTTTTTTCTTTTATTTATTTTTATTTTATATTTATTTGTATATTGGTAGGAGTAAGTGGTAAGTAGTTAATTCTGTTCTAACTGACAAATCGTCAACGACTTATTAATAATTAGACTTGCTGCAAATTCTTTGTACTTAGACGTATTTATCGTGTCAATACATCAAATTTTACACGGCGACGACTTCAAATGCATCGCTAATTTTATGCGCTAAGTAAACTCTAACTAACTCATATACATATGTTATTCGCACTAAATAAATCTCATAAATACAAAAAATATAGTCGAATTGAGAACCTCCTCCTATGAAAGTCGGTTAATGATTAGAATATAAAAACACCAGCAATCCATCTACGCTTAAATCGTATTTAAAATCGCTAGTTCCTCAAATTGTACCACCAGCAATCGGTTGCATTAAGCCGAGCAACTGGGTGTCCGCGACCGTCTCTTAATGCCCTAATGACTTTTGGTTTTGCTCGCTTTTCGCAGTTCGGTAACAGCACTAACAACTCATTTCTCTCCGAACCGCATAACTCTTGTTTCATTGTGCTCGTTTTCTTACCGCTAATAATCGGTCTGCTCCTTATTTATCCTTTGACTTTGAACGTTTAACTTTGCAACTGGTTGAGCTACTTCGAAATCTTGCCGTTTGAAATATTGGTACAGTTTTGTTATTATGACGTTAAAGTTTCTTTGCTTTTGGTGAGGTGTGTTAATTATGCGTTTGTAAACTTCAATAATATGTTGATGATGTAGAATAAAATAAATAGGTTTGCGCTGATACAAAGTTAGGTAGCGTTAGGAATAATATCGCCTAATAATGTATTATAATATAACGGGGGCGTACCGATAGATGCGTTGGCGGTGGGGCCACAGAGGAAGAGGAGATGCGGTGTGTCGTTGCCGTCCTCCCTGTTCTCTGCGGCCGTTTAGTGGTTTGCGGCGGAACCAAAGAGCGGATCCACCGCTAGGTGTGGGAGGTCGGTGCCTGTAAGGTTTAGAAGACTTTGCGGGTATCGGCTTGTCTATGCCCACGGCTCCTGGGTGGCGGTCTCAGGGTTGGCCCGTCACCTTGCGGATCGCGGCCTTGGAGGTAAGGGTAATAATTAGAATGTAAAAGGACCAGCAATCCATCAACACTTAAATTGTATTTAAAATCGCTAGTTCCTTAAATTGTACCACCAGCAATCGGTTGCATTAAGCCGAGCAACTGGGTGTCCGCGACCGTCTCTTAATGCCCTAATGACTTTTTGTTTTGCTCGCTTTTCGCAGTTCGGTAACAGCACTAACAACTCATTTCTCTCCGAACCGCATAACTCTTGTTTCATTGTGCTCGTTTTCTTACCGCTAATAATCGGTCTGCTCCTTATTTATCCTTTGACTTTGAACGTTTAACTCTGCAACTGGTTGAGCTACTTCGCAATCTTGCCGTTTGAAATATTGGTACAGTGTTGTTATTATGACGTTAAAGTTTCTTTGGTTTTGGTGTGGTGTGTTAATTACAAGTGTCAACTTGTTCATAACGATGCGCGTTTGTAAACTTTAATAATATGTTGATGATGTAAAACAAAATAAATATGAATGCGCTGGTACAAAGTTAAGTAGCGTTAGATATAATAACGCCTGCAGTAACTAAAACTTGCAACTGAAATGTGTAAGGCGTTAGCTATTGCCTTATCGCTGGTCGACAGCCATCTGACTGAATGGAAAGCATTATATGATTAATTTAAAAAAGTGTGTGTAAATTCTCCTTGTGTGTGTGACCTCCTAACATTAAAATAGTTTATATAAAGTTGCATCACCTCATTAGTTGTGTAAGCTTCAAGACTCTACATTTGGACTTCAAGCCTGAAATCCTCTGCGCTGTAGACATAGTGTTAAACGGTAAAATCAAATCTGTGACCGATCTTTTAATGTTACGAAATAATGCTACAAACTGTACCCTAAGTATACCCTAAGAGCTTATAACCTTTCTTTAAAACAATTATTGTTTACGTAATTCGCCCGCACATATAAATGCCCATGTACGTTTCCGTTTCAATGGATGGATGAAATAAATTCGTACTAAGGCCACTGTATCGAAATTCGTTGTATGTTGTTTTTTGAGAAGGTCCACCGTGTCAGGCCGAATACCTTTAGGTGTACTTTCGTAGTTGTCGTATTATAAATTTCCAAGAAGGCTGACGACGAGCATACAGTCCACCTGATGGTAAGTGGTCACTGCCGCCCATGGACATCTGTAATCAACTACATAAATAACATGGGTTCTATCTGAAGTCAATCACAGATGCGTTGCTACTCCCGAGGACTATGATGGTCACTTTATGTGAAAGTGTGCCGGCAACAACACCCTTCTATCGAAACGCAAGAAATGCTTCGCGCTAGAAATAAGTGTGGCGGTGATACTTCCCCTGTCGAACTACACTGGTTCTACCACCTTAAAATCATAAAATGGACTATATGTTTATTTTATTTTCGACTTTTATATTTTTCTGCACACAAAAACCCGACTGCCTAGGTACATAATACCTTTGTCCCTGTAGTTCCGGGACCAGAATAGGACTACGGTACCCTCTGCCTGTCGTAAGAGGCGACTAAAAGAGGCTACCGGGGTTGCGGGCGGGAAGAGTGGGAGTACGAACCGTCCGGTCAAGTGACCCCGGGAAGGACAGCGGCATGTGTGGTTGCATGTTGCCGTAAAAACCAGAAGGTGCGGTGAGCAGTTCACGCCCACCAGAGAAGAGCCCGATGGCGGCGGTCAACTGGAGTTCCCGGAGTCCTCTTCGCAGCGTCGAGGTCAGCCACCGGGGGGGTTTTAGTGCGGTAAGAATCCCACATAACTCGCGTCCCCACGACGTCGGGTACTTTTTGAAAGTTTCCCCCTCGGAAACAAAAAAAAAAGGTACATAATACCTTAATTGCTTTACACCACTTTGCCCTTTCGCCCTAACAATTCCAAGTTTGCTCTATATGCATAATATCTGAATCTCTCAATCCGGCGCCATATCTCACTGCAATATCGGCTATCGGCAAGTTTAACCCCAGGTCATCGCAGCATCGGTACATTTAAATTTCTCAGCCGGGTATAAACAGCTGATATCTGATTAAAGACCCGTGGATAATATCGACATCTGCCAATACTATTTGTTCTCGGAATTATTTTCAACATTACTCACGCAAGAATCACAAAGAATCAAACATTTCTCGCACATTATTTAGTTCATGATGTGTGAGCTTGCGCGTTAGTCGTACATAGCTTTTTTCTGTAGACTTTTTTACATTTTCCTAAATAATTGAACTTATATTACATTTATCGATAGATTTACGCTTACCAATAAAGTACCTATTTAATACATCAACAAATAATACAAACTAGTAACTAGTTTGTATTATTTGTTGATGTATACATCGTATACATTAAATCCGAAAAACACTGGTTTTCATAGAAGACTACATTAAAACTTCTCAATATCAATAAATTGAAAAGACTCACTACGGAGAATAGATTTTAATTAAGTAAATTGCATTTAATGAGTGTTAAACATTAACAATGACGTAATCAAATGTATCCAAATAAGTCTAATTATTATGACATTTATTGTGCATAAAGTTTATTTCTATACACCTTTTCTCTAAATTAACTTAACTATGCCAAAACTACCACCAATTTCACGGCTTTCAGTACAAGTAGGCTTTTTTAAAAAGAGAACAGAAGTTTTCATTCTACTTATTAATATGTATTCTGCAAGATTTTTAAAGATATATTTGTTTTAAATTGTTTGCAATGTATAACATAGTGTGATTATAAATATGTAACAGCAACTATTTATTATACACATTTGTTTTTAAAAAAACTCAGAATTTTCAACACCACACAGAACCTTTTGTCTTCGCATATTTTTATAAAAATGACATATTTTCGAGTTATGCGTGAGGTACAACCTCGAACTTTAAAGTAAATCCGTAGTAGGGTTTAGGCTCTGTTCAACCTGTGTTATCGCATCTGTGACCAACGCAGCATCTGTTTGTTAAACTGCTGTTTAGCGGATATTTCATATACATCTACAAGATCCGATAGGGCACTTGTATTGACCATTTTGGTTTCGACTAAACCGGACTATGCCTGTGTTTTGACAATTAAATGACTTTACAGAGCAGGATGTTGTAACTAAAACTATTCTGTACGAATCTAGTCTCAAAACGTTTTTACCAAACACATTTATAGTACAAATATAGGGACATGAATGGGTTGTCAAGAGAATCAGCTATTCTGTGGTTTTAAAATAAAAAAAAAAAACATTACGTAAACTCCCTTACCTATCGATTTTTTATTTATGTTTGTCTCTTCTTTTGCCTACAATCTCATCTTGGAAGTACGATCAGCCATTTCAATTAGGTATTCCACTGGATACTATGAGACTAAATGAATTAGCCATTTTGTTTAAATGACAAAATTATAAACATAAAAATGTTAAAAAATCAAATCAAAGATTTATAAAATTAATTGACTGTCTTCATTTTTTTCATAAAACTCGATGGCATTGTTATGATCCTAAAACACATAGACAGTAGACACATATTGTAATTATGTTTATATTTTGTGGCGATCACATTATGTATATTTACTCTTTATACTTACTAAAACTCCTGCATTTTTAATCAATTTACAAATATAATTTAGTTTTGACAACACTAAGAAAAATATTGTAGTAAAAATGATATAAAGGTTTATTTTTAATAATTATTTACTGTAAATATTTTTATGTGGATTGTAAATTATAGATATCATAATGGAAAATACTTTTCCTTGTTCCCTATAACATTATTTTCATGGTGACGTTTTGTTCAAATAATATTTGTATGTACCTAATGCATTTGCGATTGATCTTATCTGTATTAAGACAAATATAAGCTGTCCCTTTGAACAATTGCATAAATTGTGGCATAAATTTTCCAATAATAGAGTGGCATTATGCAAAAGGTTTACATGTGGTAGTAATAATGTTTGATGTTATACTTCGAAGATTGGTTATATAGGTGGCACTGCAGGAACTATTACCTAAAATATAAAGAGACGACTCAGGGGAAATTAAATACATATAAGTTATTTGTTGTACATATAATAATATAAGAAAGGTTAAGATATATTGATAAAATTAAAGTCAGTTAACTTTGTTAATGGTTGTTATTCATAAAAATATTTAATGCAAGACGAAAATCTTTAGGACATCAAGTTATTGCTTACCCAGCTGCGTCAGGGATATAGTGTTTTTCGAGCGTTTGTATGCATGTACGAGCATGTATGTTTGTATGAATGTCCATTTATTTGACACGTAACAGTCCAAACGGAATGACGGATTGTAAAATATGACGTATCATTTGAAACGACTCATATGTGAGGAAAAAACGTTTTTAGTCCGAGGGCCGTGAAAGAATTGCCAGGCGCTTCAAGTATTGGGCGAATTTCAGTATATTTCGCAGTTGCAGCAAACTTTTATGGCCTTTTAAAAAATCGGACATATACTTTTGTTGTTAATAACCCAGGAACGTAAACCAAATCCATTTTGCCCTTTCGGCCCATAGCCTCTTTGTCTCAGCTTTAAGCTTGCCACTAAAACCCGGTAAAGCTATAAAGGTCAAACGGATACAATAATTTTTTTTAACTCTTAACACTGACGTTTAAAGTAAAAACAATCAAACGCCGGAAGCGAATGTTTTTTGGCCTATGGGCCAATAAATATTTCTTTCATATTTATTACTTTTACGCACATTTTGTGATAACTTATCAGTTACTTCATTCATTCATCCACCCATCAGCCCTTTGAGGTCCACTGCTGAACATAGGCCTCCCCTAAATGACGCCACTCCAATAGGTCCAATGCCCTCTGAATCCAACGGTTTCCCGCTGTCGTTTTCAGGTCACCGGTTAGTCTATAATTAACAGCATATACTTAGTAAAGGGGTACATTTTCTCACAGAACCCTAAGCAACAATGTATACCTTGAATAAAACCTAGACCTAAAATAGCTTGGTAATGTTCTGAACCATTTTGAACAATAACAATAATGTTAAACAATAAATATCAGAGATAGAGATATCGACGGAGTGCGTAATGCCGCTCCTAGGCTATATCTGGTAGAGCACAATAGAGCTAATATAATGCAAAGTTTATATTTTGTTTTGAACTTGTCCTAGCTTCTATATAATAAGTTTATTATTTTGGTTTCGTAAATATACACGTAAAGCGAAAGGTTTCATACTTCGACTTATCATTGAAGCTAGAATGAATTCCGACAATAGGATCAATTAATGATATTTTTTAATAAGATTGAAGTAGCACACTTATACAATTTCTACACTCATAACCCCACAGTAAGATTCTCTCCTGTGTCGTGGGTGCCATGGACTCACACAGCACGAATACACGAACACCCAGACCCAGAACAAGAATCTAAACTCATCATTCAGATACCTGTCTGGCCGGGGATCGAACCCGGAACCCACTGCGTGCCTGACCGGTATGGTAACCGCTGCGCCACGCGGGTCGTCAATCCAGCATGTTCACCTGATGGTTAGTGATCACTGTCGCTCATGGGCGTCAGTAATACGTGTCGAATAGGACTTCAATATAAAGTCAATCAAGATGCGTTGCTAGACACGAGAACTAACATGGTCGTCCATAATTATAGTGATCCGTCTACAATACTTTCCACTGAAACGTGATAAATTGCTTCTTGTTACTATTTTTTTATCTGATTGAAGTAAGAAACGAGCATGCAGTCCACCTGATGGTAAATGGCCACTACCGCCCATGGACATCTGTAATCGACTTCATACAGAACATGGGTTCCATCTGAAGTCAATCACAGATGCGTTGCTACTCCCGAGGACTATGATGGTCGCCTCATGTGAAAGTGTGCCGGCAATTACATCCTTCTATCGATGTGCTTCACGCTAGAAATAGGTGTGGCGGTGGTACTTCCCTGGCCGAACTACACTGGTGCTACCACCACCTTGCAAAAGGTGTAGGTATAGTAAGTCCTCGGTCTAACTAGTAATCGGTGTGTACAAAGTGACCTGTAAAAACAGAATCGTCGTCGTCGTCAACCCATCATTGTCCCACTGCTGGGCACGGGTCTTCTCTCGGAATGGGAGAGTTATAGACCATAGTCCACCGCGCTAACCAAGTGCGAATTGGTGGACAAAATAGTGAAAAACAACATTTTTATAATTTTTAACGATTATAATTTCTGGGATCGTCAAGAAATTGTTTCAAATTATTAATTTATTAATCTTTAATAGAAAAACTCAATACTCAAATGGTACTTAGAATGTGAACATCAATTTATAAGAAAGATTTAAACTATATGACTCACGTGACGGGACTTTCAAAACAAAGACCTGACACGCGGTTCAATCCCCGGTCAGACAAATATCGGAATGATGAATTTTAATTTCTGTTCTGGGTTTGGGTCTCCCTGTACATCCCTGGTACCCACATCACAGAAAAAAATCCTAGCGCGGGGCTTTAATCGTAGAGGGTTTTTTAAACCGGGGTTTCAGCCGGTTCAAGGTGTTACCTTGAGGCACCACAAGTATGGTTATTTCAATAACAGGTATGTACATTGATGCTATGATTGGAACAGTAAGCAATATAATTATTGAACTAGGTATAAATTCTAATAACTTTATTTAGCTGTTACAAATCGTCGCCCCCAGTAGTTCTTGGAACGAATTCGTAAAGACTGGTCTCTATAAGCTTATTTGAAAACATACGGGTAATGATCTACTGCCGGCCCGTTACATTAATCGTTTGTTAGCAGTGCAGAGAAAAATAAATATTTCCAAGTAAAAGTAGCCAGAATATATTTTAAAACTGTTACGTTGGTACATTATAAATAGGTAAAATCGCTTTAAAAACATATTTTTGTAACCTACCTTGAGTTCGCATTCACTATAAACTCAAAAACTAGCTTAATATTTTGACTGTTAAGTCTTACAAATATAAAAGTTACGCACCCAAATATAAGCATAAAGGTGTAACACAATTATCAGAAGTAGATATGGATAATGCGTGGGTTGGCGGGCGAGGAAACCAGGACACACAAATGAACAAAACGCTTTACAAATTACAAAACACAGTTTTTTTTATTCAGTCACTAATCACATTAATTTAACAAAAGGGACAAGTTATTTAATTGCGCGTTCCACCGAAACACGTGAGGTGCGAGCACTAGCTCCCAAATAAAATAAAATTACTCGTAGTTCAAACAAAACGTGGCCGCCTCCTCAGCGTTCAGTGTTACGTCACTTGTCAATAATAATCAATATAGTCCATACTACTGCCATTTATTCATCTTTGGGAAAATCACAATGCGCTGTCAAACAAATTTATTATTGGATTAAGATATCATTAAAATGCATAACTTTAAAATTTTCAGTATTTACTTTAAAACAATTCTTTTACAACATAATTGCAGTTGTAAACAATGGCGTACGTCTTTCGGGCCCGTATAATTTGCTTATACATATTACATCTTATTTAGAAATTAATTCTGGAACAAATGTGGCGGAGAGACGCGCTAGTATGGTAATGGAATACAGCTCAAACGCTGACATTACTGCGGCCTAGCATTGAAATAATTATGTTTACGTGTATTTTCTGAAAATTCACTAACTTAATTATATATAGCTTTAAAATTCTGTGTTATAGCTTTGGTATTTTTTTTACCTTTATTGTAGATATTTGCTATCAATGGTTCTCGACGATCCATTATTGTCCCACTGCTGGGCAGGGGTCTTCTCTCAGAATGAGAGAGTTCTAGCCCACAGTCCACCGCGCTGGCGAATTGGTGGACTTCACACACCTCCGAGAACTTTTTTTTTAAAGAACTCTCGGGTGTGTAGGTGGCGTCACGATGTTTTCCTTTACCGAAAACTAGTGATAATTAATTTCTAATACGCACATAAATCAGTGGTGCGTGCCTGGATTCGAACCTCGGATCTTCCGATTGTGAGGGCAAGTTTCAACCATTACGCTATCACTGCTCGTGCTATAATGCGGTCTCAATGGTTACTGCATTTAGCATAATTTACTAAAATCAGTAAGTGGATGAATGATTGATTATTACGAGTATTAATATGATATTTATTAATTTGTCAAGATCTAAAATTCACAGACATGCGTATTGTGTCTTTAGTAGTATAATTATGAATAATTTTAAGTTTTGTTTATTTTAAAAACGTTCTCGAATATTTTATTAGCGTAATACTTGTAACACTCAGGTTAAAAGTTAAAACGTAGTGCAAATTAAAAGTATTTAAACGTAATACGGTTCAAATTAATGTTTAAATATGTCATTGTAAAACTTGACCAATTATCATTATAAGTTAAGTTAAACCTGGCTGTCGTTAAACTGCTGCACAGTGAAATGAAATGAAATGTCTTTATTTTGCATAGGCCTACGGAGGCACTTACAAATTGTCAGTTACACACACACATATATATATATATATATATATATACTAGCTGTACCCGCGGCTACGCCCGCGAGCAAATCAATGTATCGCAAAGTTTTTCCCGCGCATATCTCCACTCAGTGGGAATTCTACGATAGAAGTAGTCTACCTGTTGTTCCATAACATTTTCTATAGTAAAAAAACCCGTAAAAATCAGTTTAGCCGGTCAAGGATTACCCGGACAAACACAGAGTGAAAAAACGAATTTTAAGTGTGTATTTGTGGGTAGGTGCATATTGTTATGTAAAATGTTATGAAAATAAGACGAATCAGAATATCGTAAACCCCTTTTTTGAGCCAATTTACAGTCTTAGTGGTCACATTAACAATATCGGAATACATCTTTTCAAACAACGCCTCCACATTTAAACCAAAGCGCATAGATGGATTTTAACTTTTATGAATTGAAAAATACTATTTTAAGTAATTTGGTTAAATTTCTGAGTAAGATTACATATAGGTGAACCTACTTTTAACATTAATTTGACAACCTTGACGACCCGCGTTGCGGAGCAGCTACCACACCCGGTTCGATTCCCGGCCAGACAGGAATCTGAATAGATTCATGTTCTGGGTCTGGGTGTTTCTATATACGTCTTGTGTGTCCATGGTACCCACGACACAGGAAAAAGTCCTAATGTGGGGCCTATTGTAGAAATTGAAATTGTTGAAATTTTCTATTTTATTGAGTGTAGAAAGCGTATTTTTATTTAAAAAATAAGTTTGTGTGGAGGAGTACCGGGAGGCGGGTTGAAGGAATCCAAAAATTTTGTTGGATAATGTCTTCGATCTCGATGGCTGTATCTACAGAATCTTCATCCCAAATAGTCAAATAACAATCCCGCATTGAATTTCCAGTATTCCTTTGATTTGAAATATTAAAAATGTTAGAGAAATCGTTGCTACAAATCTTGAGTGGACGCTCAAAGGCAAATAGGCAGGCATTATGACCGCTTTTTAAAAGTGTAGCCGCAACGCTAGACGACGCCACGGCAATAGCTATTTTTCTATCAGATCTTATATTTTTCGCTAATAGTAAATTTATTAAAAACGTTTTACCCGTGCCTCCTAGTGCATCTAACTAAAACTAAAAATCTAATAACAGTATCAATGATACGTAAACTAATTTTGGTTCTACTAACATTTAAGCGGCGCTCAGGTATGTTTATAGTTTATCTTTATTAAGCCTTGTTTGTGGTTCATTACATTAAAATTTGAATTTGTCGGCAAGGTAAATCCAAATTATTTTGTACTTTTACCTGACAGAGGTTAAACCTCTATTAATTTCATATAAACTTTGTGACACATTGATTCCCAGGCGGGCGAAAGCTTTGCATTTCCGATACTAAATAATTTTTAAAAATGAGCTGGTTATTAAAAAAATAATACTAAAATTTGTATTTATGAAAACTACAGATTATAATATATTAATAATAGTAATAATGTACATAAGACAACTGGATTCGAACCCCAGACCTCGCGTTTCTAATCCGCCCGACTTGGCACCACACGGCTATCACGATTTTAATAACAGATGCGAAATTCACATACTTATTACTTAAGAACATCATCTATTTTGGCTTATTTTGACACACTTTGTTATTCTAAAATTAATTTAAAATATGTTGTTATTTAAATGCATGTTTTCTATAACATTATTTATAATGAACATATCATAAATATAAAAAGAACAATAATATTGACCTTGCTCGTTTGTTATTAGAGCCAAGTGTTCATCAACCATGCTTCAATATTCATAAATGCAATTATTTATCACAAAAGTTGCAAAAGCTTCTTTATAATAATAATTCATGATATAAATGTTATATCTTATTTAGATAGTGATCGACTTATTAATGTTAGTATTTTGTTTAAAAGACTATCAATTGTATTTTGTCCTTAATATTTATTTTCGCAAAAAATGTACGGGTGTGGTCAATAACATAACTTTATTTATGCAATAATAGTTAAGAAACTATTTATGTAACATGAACATGGAGTGACAAATGGAGTCGATAATTTTATTTTAAAACAATGTTAAAACATTTTATCGCCTTTGAATTATTGGATTCGAATAACTATTTTACTATAATAACCAATTATCAATTGGGAATCCCTGTACTCTAAGAGCGATTTTACATTAGGTCGCAAGCTGCGCGGCCGCAGCGCGGCAACGGATGCTTTTTTATTATTGAAATATTTAATAAATTCATAGATTAAATTAAAATCAATTTGAATTACATCTATTTATAAGATAATTGATAGTTACAAATTTATACGTATTATTTTTGAATTAATTTAGAATGACATCCGGGCGGTCATTATGGCTACTGTCATGTCACACTACTGTCATGTCACACATATTTACATTTGAATTTAACAAAATACGCGACAATCCGAATTTTACGGATATATGTTGTCGACTCGAAATCAATGTTTTTTTATGTTCTATTATTTAGATAAGGTTTCAAGTAAGTCTATCGTACTCCTTGACGGACTTGTCAATATGGGACTTTGTCAAAAACGAACTTCCAAACAAACATTTATGCTCGATTTTAACGCTTTCAACCCATTTTTTTAGATAAAAAGCAGCCTATGTCCTTTCTCGAGGTCAACACTATCTGTGTGCCCAATTTCATAAAGATCGGTTCAGTTGTTTAGGCGTGAATAAGTAGCAGACAGACAGACAGACAGACAGACAGACAGACAGAGTTACTTTCACATTTATAATATTAGTAGGGATATATATATATATATATATATATATATATATATATATATATATATATATATATATATATTTACACTACCACCGTATCGGAACACGACCTCAACTGAGAAGATCCGGCGAGAAACTCAGCGGGTTTGCCTTTTTTCTTTGTATATAATGTTTCGCAGATATTGGTCTAAGCGTTACTGTTAATTTTTTATAGGAGAAAATAAATAAAAAAAAGTATCATAGCCGATGACATCACTTTTCCACTAGAGAATTAAGAACACATAAATATTTATAGTTGTATCTCTATAAGGTTGTAAAAGACGCTCAGTGAACGATTACATCGTCTAGTAGAGTCCATTTCTAAAAGGATTTGTTCCATTTTTGTAAGGTCTTAACGAACGGTTTCCATTCACAGAGGGCTCATTAAATCCTCTTTTATCTAACACCATCCATTGGTGGGTGGCATACTCCGTCCAAGATTATTGAGGCTCAATCTAAAATCCCTCTACGAATCTATTACAATACACTAAGAACCAAAATCCCTTGCACAACAATGCTTTCAGTAGCACAATTTACTTTGAGCAAAGAATAGTGATCCATACGATATTAGACCACAGTAGCTACTGGACACGTCAAACAATTGAAGTATTCCAATGCAGTAAAGGTTATATTGGATTCAATGGTTTCGGTGACATTAGAATGGAAATTGAGGTGAAGTGTGATGCAGCGCATGGGATAATGGTCTTTAGCGTTTATACGAGCTGCTGATAGAATGTGTTGGACTAACGAAGTGCCGATAGGTCGGTAATGGACGGGCTTCACGCCACAGATGTCATCGAAGGACAAAAAGGTGTGGAGTATAGTTGAAGTAAATTTCCTGAAATTAAACAAAACGTGGTCGACGTGCGAGTTGGACTCGAGCACAGAGTTCCATACAATCTTTAAACAACGGTACAAAAATCATGTTTGTGGTATTGATGGCCCCTAAAATGTATATTTCAATCTATTTTTATTGTTGTAGGTTTAAAAAAAGATCTTTACTCTCAAATATTGTTGCTATAGCGTCAAGTGAAAAGTATTATTTGTGAAAATGGCAACTGCCTAGCTATCATGATACTTGAGATACAGTCTGGTGACAGACAAACGGACAGACGGAAAGCGGAGTCTTAGTAATAAGCTTCTGTTTTTACCTTTTGTTACAGAATTAGCGTTCCGTACGCAAGTTTACAACGTAGGTTTACCTCTAAAGTTGTCGATTTAATTGGATGCAACTTTGTAAAATAATACCACTTCTGTTATTTAAATCGTAGCTAACGATACTTTATGTGTTCGTTTGTCTTTTCTTATTTTATATCATTTATACTTCCTACGTATTAGAAATTATCACTGCTTTTCGGTGAAACATCGTGAGGAAACCTACAAAATCGAGAGTTCTTTAAAAAAAGTTCTCGGAGGTGTATGAAATCCACCAATTCGCATTTGGCAAGCGCGGTGGATTGTGATCTCTCATTCTCAGAGAAGTTCTGTTCCCAGCAGTGGGACAATAATAGGTTGACTAGATATACTTCCTAAAACATAGTGATTTAAATATTTTTGTTTCTATCACTAGAAAGGCTAAATCGATTCTCGTATGAATTTATTAAAATGAAATCTCTATTTAGGCCTACGTGAGCACTTACTAATTGGATATTTTTATCCAATTAGTAAGTGCTCACGGATTATCGGGATATTTTTTTACCACTGCCACTGGATCGGAACACAATATGTAATAAAAAATAATTTATACTAATTTAAAAAAGAGCCATATTTTTTTTTAAGTATAACTGAAGTATTTTAACGGCACGGGCAGAATGTTTTTTGTAATAAAACCCGACTCTACAGCATTACTATTCTGAAAATCGGCTGCAGCTCAGAGGTCACACTGGCTCCCATTACTACTGGCATACAAATTGCGACTTAACATGTGTTATCACTGTCGGAGTATTGTCTTGGGAATTAAACTCATTAGATATCTGTATTGACTCTTTAAATGAAAGAACAATATGAAAATCTCTACTATTATTTATTCTTCAATTATATTATTTATATTATATGTGTTATATATGTATTTATATTATACATGCGAATGTAAGTTTGTTACGTTTAGACGCCAAAACTAAGTACTCAATCGATTATCATGAAACTTTGTACAGGTATTCTTAGAGGCATAAGGAAAACATGGATACTTTTCATTAATATGTATATTTAGAAAATGTAAGTATGAAATAATTTCTAAACATTAAATCACATTTATTTAGTTGTATTGGAATGTAATGATATTTATTTAAAAGCCTCAAAGCGAGCGAAGCTATGGGTAAGAGCTAGTATATTTTAAATGTGACATTTTATGATGATGTTACCATTGTTACTCGTTGACGTAAAAACCTGTCGGATTTCGCTTATATTTTGCACATACATAGTATAATAACTACATATTAGTCATCCGTAGCAACGGTCGAAATTCGACCTTAATTCAACTCAAACTTGATATTGTCCAAATTAGCACAATTATTTCTCAAATTAAATAAAACACTACTAATTTTAAAGGCATTTTAAATGCACCCTAAAGGTAAAAATAAGTTTAATTGACTAAGGTACCTTAAAAAAATGACAAGGAAAGATTTATTTCGTATATTATACGTATTTTGTCAAATGCATGGTAGTGTGTGGAAAGTGTTTTTAGGTGATTTTATGTATTATTTGAAAAAAAATTGCATTTTTTTTCCTATAGTGGCATTCACATCTCGAGTGTGAGACGTATTTAGCCAATTACGACGTTATATGAAGTTACACGCAGGAGAAAGTGTTCGGTATTTTTAATTTTTAAAAGGTGACAGGAATTTGGTCCAGGATACCTAAAACAAATAATATTAATTGACGACACAAACATTATAAACAATAACGGTATCATACAAAAAAAAATTGCATTCCGCAATCTTTCTCTACGTCAACTATAACCGTGCGTAATTTCATCCTCCTCCGTCTGCTGCAAGTATCTTAAAAATGGATCATAAGTTTTTGCTTCACGTATTAATATATGGACTGGCGTTTGAGCGAATTTACGTGAATTTCACGACAATTGGCTTTTATTTGTTTTCTTAAAATTTCGCTAGGTGATCTAGTGTGTAGCTTAAAGCGATAATTTTTTTCTTGGGATAATTAATTTAAAGGACTAGTTATTTAGACATTAGACATATACATTTCAACTTTAATGGTTCCTAATTTTATAAAATCCGAGTCGTGCGCGCGTGCGTGACTAACATACGCAAGCATCTATTAAACTAACTTTTAATTGGATTAATTCTAAAAATGCTTTTAGCGTTTTGTCCAAGTAGGATTAAATATTGCGATTGGCGTCCGTTTGCCTTAATGAGAGTTCCATGTATCCGTGAAACGAGAACTGATGCCGCTGTTATAATTAGACTTAATTACTTTGAATCCAAGTGCCGTTTAGTATCGGTCTTGTATAGTACTTAGGTACTACTCTCTTTCCGTGGATGTTATATGAGGCGAATATTGGACAGCGTCTTTCTGTTTAATATAAATAGGCATAACGGTCAACAACATCAATGCTTGACGCGGTGACTATTGACAAAATCCCTCCTTTTTATCTGACTGAAGTAGCAAACGAGCATGCAGTCCACCTGATAGTAAGTGGTCACTGCCGCCCATGGACATCTACTACATACTAACTACTACACTATCTACTACATGGTAATCAACTAGGTACATACAGAACATGGGTTCCATCTGAAGTCAATCACAGACGCGTTGCTACTCCCGAGGATTATGATGGTCGCCTCATGTAAATGTGTTCCTTGTAAAAAATAGACCCCTGCCTATTTCCAGCAGTTGTTTTCAATATTTTAATGGAGGGATGGAACCAAAGTCAAAGAAGTTTTTTTTTTAATTAGATTATTATTTTCAATGCCTATTTTGACGGTCATGAAGTCTACCACCACTGTCGCCTCAAATGGTCACTGCCGCACTTAGACATCTACATATAGTCAAATTGGGCTGTAGTAATACACAGTTTTTAGTTTTAAAACGTGATTTTGATTGTGATGTGGCCGACCGAATACAAGAAAATTACATTTTGAAATTGAAAACTGTGAGGAGATGCCTTATTATTCTTAGCAATATACTATAATGTACTCAAACCCGATAATAGTAGTTTTTATCAATTATGCAGAAATAGATAAAACTAGAAAAAATATTGTCATTCGCTGGTATTCATCTCATAACTTTGGGTAGGTCTAACGATGCATTTGCAAAGGTGCATCGTATTGAACTGTTATACCTGCAAATGTATTGAACTGTTATACAGTAGCTCCTTGATGTTTATCTGATAGAGCAAACATTGTCCCATAAATTCAGGAGTACCAAGAGTGAATTATGTCTACGGTAATGTTTATTAGGTGTATATTTGATTACTACGTCATGGCTCGTAGTCACGAATAACCTATATATTTCGGTAACACCACATTTACGAACAAAGGTGCGAACAATGGAAACTAATATTAATATTCCTTACAAAATCCAAATCTAAAATCTACGCTACCTGGGCGCACCGCTTCATTCCCGCGCTTAAGGCTCGGCGTGATAAGGCATGCCTATCTAATAATAACATCATTAGGCTAGTGCAAAATGGACCAAACTGGACTCCACAATCTCTTAATGAAATCTCCAACTTCCCAACACCTTTGAAATATGAAACCATTAAAATTCGCTACCTAAGTTATATCGGGTTTCTAATTTTCGTTGGGGAAAATGCATTATAATTTGTCACTGGATTCGACCTGATGACTGATAAGAAATTGTCCCGTGAATATTATAAACGTGGTTTGTATTTAGGATCTTTGCCATTCAATTATGCAAAACAACTGAACGGATGTTTGATCTATAAATAGTTTATGATCTGAAATAGCTCGTAGGATACGTTACTAATATAGCAAATTGGAAAGTTTGAATATTTATTAAGTAACGCAAACAACCACCAATCCGCTCTTGGCCAGCGCGGTGGACTATGTATAAACTCTCTCATTCTGAGAGAAGATCCGTGCCCAGCAGTGGGCCAATAATGGGTTGATGAGAGAGAGAGAGAGAACGCAAACAACGCCTGAAAGGGCCTTTTTTTTCATTTCATAGAAGAAGTCGCATATGCATTATAATTTGTCACTCGATTCGACCTGATGTCTGATAAGAAATTAGGTGGCGCGGAAATATACACATTTTAGCATTTAAGATATAAGTTCATGAGTAATATATTCTGTTGCTACTGTTATTGTTGAGATAAATTGGTCGCATCAACACATTATTGGCCCACTGCTGGGCACGGGTCTTCTCCCAGAATGAGAGAGTTTAGGCCATAGTCCACCGCGCTGGCCAAGTGCGAATTGGTGGAGATAAATTGGTAAATGTTTGCAAGTACAGTTTTGATTATAGCTTGAATATTTGGGCAGTTTGATGAACCCGTAATCGCTATTATATTTTATCTAATATCCTCGTTTCTATAAATATTTAAGGCGAAATTTGGCTAATAATAAAAAATATTATTTTTATCATCTGTTCATTTGTCTATCAGCTCTTTGAGGTCTACTGCTGTACATTTTTTTTTTCTTAAGGGGTTCTTTGCCATAAAATCATCGTGCCTGGCACGACATGAATATACCAATAACCTCTATAGCACTCGCATGAGCAAATCATTTGATATATGTGGAAAATGTCATATAACATTTTAACTTAATTTGACCGACAAGACAGACGAGCCCAATGGAAAGTAGTAACTATGGCGTCATAACCAAGTCAACTTTGTAAATCCGGCACGAACTTTTTGAATATTTTTGCATAGAAGTTTATTCTTTAGTTTATAAGTCATGTATGGATGTCCCTGTAGTTCCGGGACCAGAATAGGACTACGGTACCCTCTGCCTTTCGTAAGAGGCGGCTAAAAGAGGCTTCCGGGGTTGCGGGCGGGAAGAGTGGGAGCTCGAACCGTCCGGCCAAGTGACCCCGGGAAGGACGGCGGCATGTGTGGTTGCATGTTGCCGTAAAAACCAGAAGGTGCGGTGAGCAGTTCACGCCCACCAGAGAAGAGCCCGATGGGGCACACGCTGAGGACACCGGCGGCGTTCCCGTCAACTGGAGTTCCCGGAGTCCTCTTTGCAGCACCGAGGTCGGCCACCGGGGGGGTTTTAGCGCGGTAAGAATCCCACATAACCCGCGTCGCTCCCACGACGTCGGGTACTTTTTGAAAGTTTCCCCCTCGAAAACAAAAAAAAAAAAAGTCATGTATGGAACGACAAGAAGAGGACTAAACCAAATGGAGGCTGATCTCGTATTAATTCTTCTACAAAAGATACTTTTAGACCTCTTCTAAAAATCCCTTGGAATGCTTATTTCCTCCTCCCCTATGCAAAAACTGTCAATTCTCAAGATCAGTCACGTCAGTATTATTTTCAACGCGGTTGAAATATATAGGCAATTTAATATACCTAATAAAGGCATAACCTCATAATATATACCTAATAGCTATAAACACGGCAAGTTATGTATAGTTCCATACATCGGCACGGTGGTCAGAGTAGGCATTATTAACTGCATAATGCTTTAGCTGAAGCGAAAAGTGTTTATTAACCCATAGAGCTTTGTTCAAACGGCAATAATTTCGTCACACGGACATGGGCGGTCATCAATCTCCCCACAATGACCATTGTTATCCAACATTATTCAATTGTACTGAAATGTTACCGATGCGCTTCCTTTAGCTATGCCACAGTATTAATATCATACAGTAGTCTAACTCTTCCGTGTCCTTGAATTTTACACAGACGCGCTGGACGAGAGTTCGCGATAGGGCTATCCGCCTAAAGTTTTTTAATATATCTGTATACTTATCTTTCTTTCTTACTTATTATGTATTTTATTCAGTAGATTAAGGTAAAAAAACAACGCGTTCTTTTAATATTTAAGAGATTTAATAATAAATCGTACACAAATAATAGTTATAAATATCACACTGAATAATATTTTACCAACCAAAATAAAAATTATTAACACTGGACGTGTTTATGCACAATTAAAGCAATCAAAAACAGCTTAATATAATTTTCAACTGCTCTTCGCTACATTATTATTTAAATAAAAAGATCCACTGCTTAAAAAACGTCACATCGCCCGCTCGCCACTACGGCACCTTCGCTAGCTGTTGGGTACCGAGTGCATACCGAAATCGTGGCGCGTAGGTACAACTTGCGTTTCGTGTGTTTGTAAGAAGTTAGAATACTGTAGATACTAGTACTGTGGCTATGCTATGCGGAGTATCGAATGAAACGGTGAATTGTTTTCATTGATTCATTTCGTTAAATAGATTCGACTGATCAATCCTGCGTCCTAGTAAAAACGGTACAAGCAGATTTTTGCCAAAATTGTTAGAAAAACTGTTATCAGGTATTGCTTGATAACAGTTTTTCTGTTATCAGGCAATACCTGATAACAGCATTTTTAAATCGAATAGATTTTTTAAATCTGTTTGTTACAATAACGTCTTGGTTCGCTGTTTACTGATTAAATTAATTATAGTTATTATATATTTGTGAAATGTGTTAAAAAACAATAAATACTCATATTGTCATAGTTCCTCTAAAATTTAGTATATTGACTTTTTAAAAATAAGAATTGAGTTAAATATGGACCTTTTATGATATTGAAACTAAAAAGTAGCCTTAATTATGTGTGCCCTTAGTGGAAATGCTTATAAGTTCAATATTTACCGGGAGAAAAAAAACACCATTTTCCCTAGATGCTAAGATTCGAATATTGTAGTAATTAAAATCCTAAATAGATTTTACTATTGAAGGATACTTATAAATGTACCCTTGAATGTATTTATGTTTTATTTGAATGCGTTTTCATTGAGTTGGCTTCATCCCTTAGGAATACGCAAGAAATTCAGAAGAGAGCGTTGTGTCCAATATTTATGAAATAAATGAAATTCATAATATTATTCTCCTATGGATATGTAAAGAATTAACAGATTTTGCTTATCAGGTATTTTTCTAAATTTTAATTAAACAACACACGGCCATAGAGTATATTTTTCAAAAGTGTAATACAACTGTATATATTTTTTATGTTTTTTTTATTTTAAATAATTTATTTTGTATATAATGTACATAGAATTGTTTGTTTTAATTAATTAAATACATAACTGTATATTCAAAAGTGTAAGTTACTTTGAGTTCTATTAATAATTACTACTAAAATTGTAATGTTCTATTAACTCAAATCTTCCTCAAGAATTGTACTATCTTTTAGTAAAAACCGCACTTAAATCCGTTTAGTAGAGGTTGAGAAAAGCGATTACATACTAGCAAAGACTCCTAGCCGATAGCTTGCGGGGAATTAATAGTACAATAAGCATAGAAGTACTATAACACATATTTATTTGTAATGGTCTACTTACTAGCTTTCATTTGACAACCATATTGTTATTGGTTATTACAAAATCGTCGTCCCCCTTTTTCTCTGACCGCAGGCGCCATATTGAAAAAATATATAGCCTATGTTACTCTCACAACAGAGTCGCTTCATCACATGTTACAATCCGTCAAACAGTTTGAGCTGTAGCGCGTGCCAAAGAAATGGACATACATACAAACATACATACATGTTGAGCCAAGTAGTGGAGCTGGTCCTGGGTTTGATTCCCGGCCAGACAGGTATCTGAATGATTAGTTTAGATTCATGTTCTTGGTCTGGGTGTTTGTGTATTCGTCTTGTTCTTGTTGTTGTTTTTCTCCTGTGTCCATGGTACCCACGACATAGGAGAAAATCCTAGTGTGGGGCTATTAGTATAGAAAGCGTGTTTTTTTTATACATACATACGCTCGAAAAATATTACCCTTACGCAGTCGGGTATTAATGTAGTTGCGTGAATAGTGTAATGCGTTTTATAATTGTGTAAAATAATTTTACGAGTTCTTACTGTGGGTTTGTGTAAAAATGCGCTTTAACGATAGTTAAAAAAATAGATTTCCTTTTAAATTAATTTAATTACGACTATGCGACCCCGCGACCTCCTCATAAAGTATGTTTAACTGACATGAAAAACACTGATCGAAAGTAAAAAACAGACCATAACGAGAGTTCCACCTGTTATAAAAATGTGTATGAAATTACCGCTCTTTTGATAATGAGACAGTAATGTTGCCATAATAAAGAATAAAGATAAGAAGGCGGCAGTAAATGGTGGTTCAAACTAGGTGTTCTCTGTACGATCGATCATCTTGAATCCATCGCGGACAGGTCTAATGATCGTGTGGTTTAAGCGATAAGCGGCTAGAGCTGTAACCTTACACGTAAAAGCGTATACGCGTGTATATGCTTTACATGTAAGGTACAGCAAGGTAAAAAATCTTATTGTACGCAAGTAGCAAATAAGCTTGTAATCCAACTGATGGAAGGTGGCCACTGCAGCCCTTGTACAGGTTAAATCAATCCTAGGTTATAGGGTTATCTAAGATCGACTACAGGTGCCTTGCTGCCTTGGAGGATTAAGTTGGAACGCCATGTGTAATCACTCATATAGCCTTACCACATTCATAAAAATATATACTACTGGTTTTAACACTGTCGTTGTTAGGCAGAAATATGTTTGGCGAAGGTATCGCTGGTGTCGAACAATAAGATGTACTTACTACCTACCTTCAAATTACATTTGCATATTTGCATATTTTGGATGAAGCACTAAAGCTAATGGCGACAGGACTTAGTCTTACTTTAAAGAAAATTTTTGAGTACTTACGTTTAACTAATACAACGATGTCAGAAATTGGGGAGCGGCAGTTCCGACATCGTTGGTATTCGGTAAAACCGGGTTCATGGTAATTTTAATTTGAGTCAAATAACACAAACAATAATCCTCAGCACAACGAAGTGAACCGATACTTTCGTATCATATACTCAAACTGAGCCGACTCCGTCCACGAGCCGCCTTTTTATACGGACGTCACTGAGTTTACCCTCATTTTTATTTTTAGTCAAAAAGTCAAAACAACATCATAACTTTTAAATTACAATCTAAACAATGTCCTCATAACGCAAAAATCATTCTCCACAACAAATAAATATTAAAATATTCATTCAAAACGCTTCAGCTTACTATTTCCACCAACACGTCACTAAACTCCCAACTTACTCTGTCCGCTGTTTGTCTTATCGAATATAGATAATAAAATTAATTTGATGTTGTAATTGAGAGAGATGAAAATCATGATGAATTACGAGAGGATCGGAGAGAATAATAAACGGTGGAATAATTCAAGATGTCTATTAAGTTATAGACAATTTTATTACAGATGATTCATACGGTCTTATATCAAACAGCGAGAGGTCCTTCTATGGATTATACCTTTGTATAATAGTTTAGTCAAATCTGTATCTATATCTTTTGAAAACTTTGTATTTCTGTATGTTTGTCATGAATCAACTTAAAAACTACTGAACCGATTTCAAAATTTTTTTCACTATTAAAAAAGCTACATTATCCCTGAGTAAGATAGGCTGTTTTTATTACTAGAATATATAAGGGGTCTTTGCTAAAACTTGAGTAACGTGATTCAAAGTGTCCAAAAATTTTGCTCAAATTTTTTTCATTGCATACACTGCGATACCTATTGATATTAGAACAAAAAAATGTTCTAAAACATAAGAGAAATCAATATCAACGAAAGACTTGGACACCGCCGCCGCACAATGATCCGTGTACCCTTATTCAAAGCAGTAGTCGCTAAATTTTTTGGGACTGCTAACGGAATAGCATCAATACCCACTACTGACTATGACTATTGACCCCATTACGAATGGGGGGGAGGGACATGTCCAGGAGTGGTGCTCAAATGTATAATGGTTGGATAGATTACATTATAGTCTGCGCGAACTAAGTCACGTCTGTTCTTCTAGTAATTAACAAATTAGATTTTTTCGTGGTTTCATGAATACTGAATATTGACTAGATGTACCTGTTGGCAGATTGTAAATTGTTTTTAGGTTTTGTTTAAACCACTAATACAATGTTCAATAATATTAATTTTAATTTTAATAATTTTAATAGTCTAATAGAATAGTAAGCACTAAAAATATTCCTTTTACAGACTACAGATTTTTAGTATGGAGGAACAAGTTTAGTAAACAAGCTTGAAACGCTTCAGACAAATATGTCTTTTTTCTTATTACACCCTTCAGACCAGGATATAGAAACGCTTAACACTAGTGTTATAAGGTAGAAGTAGGTGTGCTGGTGTTGCATTTGGAGTAAAATCACAAAGTTTCCACTACTTACAAAAATATACTTTCCAAAGGTTATATTCAACCTGCATTGGAAGTATGGAATATGTTTCAGGTATCATCCATTGTGGAGTATTTAAGCCGTAGCATTAAAAGGATTGCTGTAACGTACAAACATCCCATTAGCCTATTTATATTGAAAGGCGGCTGATATATAAATAAAGCTGCCAAACGGTAATGCTCAATGTGTAAGTTTTAATTGATCGCAACATCTTATTAATTATGACTTAGTTCCCATTAATGTCCAGTACAAATTTGGAACTGTTGAAACATCCTATAGCTATGCAATGTTGTTCATGATGCCGGATACTCATTGAATAGTACTGGCGTTAATCTCAGTTGCCTTGCAGGTTACCAGCAGAAGAACTTAGATTTTAGTGCCCATTTAGCGGTCAGTCTGCACACGCATTTGCTATTTACGCCCATAAAATAGCAAAGCCTGAAGGTTTACTTAACTTTGTCGCAGTGCACCGAAGTAAACCGTACTCTATAATTTAAAGGCGGTTTTAGCTATAAGTAGTTAAAAGTCGCACGAACACTTGACTGCAGTTAAAGCCCGGCGTCTAACACCTCTTGACTCTAGCGGCGCTTTGGCTAAGGCAGATTATAGACCACGCTTTATTTATTAACAAATCTAAGCGCTTAAACGCCTGTCATAAACTTGGGTTATAGATTTTGGGTGATTAGTCTTTGAGATACATACAAGATGTCTTCTATAAGGCTGTCTTCTTAGGTTAGTTACATAAAAAAACAGTGTTGCTATTAAGTTAAACTACAGTCATTAAATAAATAATTTTCATTTTTGCCTTTTTCTTGTAATTTCATATACTTGTTAGCATATTAATTTATTGGTAAGACATACTATCAAGTTTATTGCAGTTTAATATCATAACTTTGACTTGAATTGAATTATAATTATTCAATATTTTAATTCACTCCACCGCTGTCTTGTTTTGTAGATATTTGTAAATAAATCAATATCAATATCAGTCGAGGGTGTTTTCCTACGAATTTCTCTTATGTTTCAAATGAGTGTCGTAATATTTCACATTAGCCCACACTCGTCCCTGTAGTTCCGGGATCAGAATAGGGCTACGGTATCCCCTGCCTGTTGTAAGAGGCGACTAAAAAAAAGGGGCTTCCGGGATTGCAGGCGGCTAGAGCGGGAGCTTAAACCGTTCAGCCAGGCGATCCCTGGAAGGACGGCGATACGTGTGGTCGCATACCGTCGTGAAGACTAGACGGAGCGGTGGGTCCAGCCGCCCATCTGGGAGGGGCCCGATGGGGCAACGCGCTCAGAGGATTCAGTTTGCGTTTCTTTGGAGATCCTGGAATCCTCTTTGTAGCGCCAAGGACGGCCACCGGGGAAGTTTTATTGCGGTAAAAATCCCACATAACCCTTAGTCGCTCCCGCGGCGTCGGGTGCCATTTGAAGGATTCCCCTTCATAAACAAAAAAGAAACCCGCACTGCCGAATACTTTAGGAGAATTTAGATTTCATTTGCGAAATATTTAGGTAAAAGAACGTATTTATTTGATTATTAATATACCAATATACAAATACGGCGTTTTACCTGTTCCGCGTGTAGTCCGCCTATCGTGATCGATACGGTCGCTCGTCCGAGGGGTATTATCTGGACGCTAACTAATCGTGCGCTGTATAATTTTGACGTCCAGTTTTTCAACGCGATTTTCGAAATAAGACTGACATTTAGGTTGCATTTCTAACCTGGTTCACTGCGGCATGTTTAGAATCTCTTGTAAAAATTGGCGGTAAATGAGATTTTAATATATTATTGGTTCTTAGATGTGGCAGGAGTCGGTTGTTAGTTTAGAAATATATTACAGAGAGAAATTGAAATGCTGTATGGTGGGAATGTCTTGGATTTATCACTTTAGTACGACTTTATTAATTCCTTAAAACATGTATAAATTTTCAACATAATTGAAAAAATAATAATTAAAAAAATACAACTTAACAAAAAAGAAAAAACCCGCTGAGTTTCCTTTTAATATATTCATGCTACAAAACACATTGAAAAACTTTTTTTTTCATTGGAAACCAGTGCTTCGCCAAAGTGGTTATTCTATGGTCACATTACGTGAATTGTATGAGAAAATATATTGCTAACTTTATTACATAAACTGTTTGTTTTTACTATTACTAAAATCCCGTTCACGGAGAGCGTAGGGATAGAATGCTCACAATTCGCCGATAAATATTGCTTTATTAAACATTTACGTTTCGCAAATCGATTCCTGTAATGGCGCACGCGGCTGGAAGAAATAATACGGCATTGTTCAATCGAGGATGTTTGCTTACGAAGTTATTATCTCTTATGTGTAAATGAGAGTCGTTTTTGTTAAAGGTCTACTATACAACCTACGGCTATATTACGTATAAGTTAGTTTTTGAAAGTATTTGAATGAGTATAGTTCCAGGTGTCATATGCCAGGTGGTAGAACTAATGTAGTTCGACCGAAGAGGTACCACCGCTACACCTTTTTTATCTGATTGAAGTAGCAAACGAGCATGCAGTCCACCTGATGGTAAGTGGTCACTGCCGCCCATGGACATCTGTAATCAAATTCATACAGAACATGGATTCCATCTGAAGTCAACCACAGATGCATTGCTACTCCCTAGGATTATGATGGTGGCCTCTTGTGAAAGTGTGCCGGCAACCACACCATTTCGTCGAAACACAAGAACTGATTCACGCTAGAAATAGGCGTGGTCGTGGTACTTCCCTGATCGAACTACACTGGTTCTACCACCTTAAGAGGATCGTCTCATATGTAAGCTCATCAAAAGTGAGCTGGAAACCACACTCTTCCACCGAAACGAAAGAAAAGCTTCAAGCTAGAGATACTCGTAGGTGTGGCGGCGATACCTCCTTGGAGTCCTCGGTCGTTCTACTTACGTCTTACTCGTTCTACCACCTTGTAAACCTTCCACCTCCACCAGTTGGTGTCTCCTGCAAACCACGTAAGGTTCTAACACATTTAAACGTCCATCGTTAAAAAAACAAATGTTTCATATTGCCAGACCGTTCTTCAGTTAAAATAATGAACGTCTAAGACCGCCTTAACGTGGCAGATTCTACGCTTAGAAATATTGTAACGAGAAACGGAGCGAATGAATTTGTTGACTTTGTTCCAGCCATATTGTCTAATGGTGCGCAGAAGTGCTTGAAATAAATTGGTGCAAACAAACATTACTTGTATCTTAAGTCTATATTAGTAAATGCGATTTATAGAGATGATAATGGTTGACGTAAGTAAGAAACGTTATTATACCAAAATAAAATATCACAATAATTGTGGTGTTTCATTAAAGTACCTACTATTAGGAGTTAGGAACGATTGAAACTGAGTCTCTAAATGAGGTCGTCCATGCTTCAAATCAAGGATATAAAACTCAGTTTTTAAAGTTATGTGCATATTACAACTTATCCGCGAAGGAAAAAATTAATAGAAAGCCTGTTTTTTTTTCGACGGTGAAACATTCAAAGGTACCCGACGCCGTGGGAGCGACGCAGGGTTATATGGGATTTTTACCGCACTAAAACCCCCCCGGTGGTAGTCCTCGGCGCTATAAAGCGGACTCCGGGACCTCCAAAGGACTGCAGCTGGAATCCTCTGAGCGCGTTGCCCCTCGGGCTCCTCTCAGATGGGCGGCTGGGCCATCCTCCATCTAGTCTTTACGACGATATGCGACCACACATACCAACGTCCTTCCCGGGATCGCCTGGCTGGACGGTTCAAGCTCCCACTCTAGCCGCCCGCAACCCCGGAAGCCCCTTTTACGACAGGCAGGGGATACCGTTGCCCTATTCTGATCCAGGAACTACAGGGACGGAGCCTTTACGCCGAAGAGTTTTTTAAACAATTTAAGGTGTGTAAGGTTAGCATGTTCGTACTTGGCCAGCGCTGCAAAAGGGACAGTAATAAGTTAGAAGAATAAAAATATTAATGGGAATATGATTAGAACGTTTATTATCAACCTAGACTTTAGATCAGTGGTTCTTAACCTGTTAGTGGCGAAGGACCATTTGACAAAATATCTGTCTCCTCATGGATCACCAGGGCCAGTGGAATCACATCATCACATTGGAATCTGATGAATCTGACGACCGTGTACTTCTGACGCCCTTTTTTTTTGTCATCCTACTGAAATCTGTATTGTTGACGACCTCTTTTTGGTTACTGAAATTTATTATGTTTTTTTGTTGACTTCTTATTTTACAATGTTTCGAATGGCTTCGCGGACCACTGGTTAAGAACCACTGCTTTAGATCAAAGATGATCCTTACATATGTCCTCCACAGGCTTTAACACTGCATGCGTTCTGACATTGAAAGCTTTTATTGCCGAAGAGGGCCACTGTATACATCCATTAGTGAAGGATCTATCTAGTTTTAATATTACTCTAAAATAAAAGCATGGGAGTACAACCCATTATTAACCCACTGCTGGGCACGGGTCTTCTCTCAGAATGAGAGAGTTTTAGGCCATAGTCCATCGCGCTCGCCAAGTCTGAATTGGTGGACAAATAAAAGCATGTACATTATTTATTTTTGACTGATTTTATACTATCAAAAGTGCAGTTGACTCATAAAGTGCCCATATCGTTCACCAAATTGTCGAAACAGTTATCTATTTTTTAATTTTTTTTAATATACACGCTTTCTACCCTCATAGCCCCACACTAGGATTTTCTCCTGTGTCGCGGGTACCATGGACACACACAAGACGAATACACAAACACCCAGACCCAGAACAGGAATCTAAACTCATCATTCAGATACCTGTCTAGCCGGGAATCGAACCCGGAACCCATTGCGCGTCAGACCGGTATGGTAACCGCTCGGCCACGCGGGTCGTCCATCTATGAGAACAAGCTATAAAGAACAAGGGCAAATCAAAATATTTCTGTTTTATTTCAGAAACATTTTAGGGGCCTTTATCTCCTACCTTAGCTCCCCCCAATTTAAACCCTACATTTACGCACGCACCCGGCACCGCCCCTCTCACCCCGCAGCATCTCTGATTTCTCCAAAATTACGTGCATATTAGAAATTAATTATTACTGCTTTTCGGTGAAGGAAAGCATCTTGAGGAAACCTACTTACGCTTTCTTTCTACACTCATAGCCGCCACAGTAGGATTTTCTCCTGTGTGGGTACTATGGACACACACAAGACAATTACACAAACACCCAGACCCAAAACAGGAATCTAAACTCATTATTCAGATATCTGTCTTCCAGGGAATCAAACCCGGGTCCCATTGCGCGATAGACCGGTATGGTAACCGCTCCGCCACGCGGGTCGTCAAGTTTTTTAAAAAAAGTTCTCGGAGGTGCGTGAAGTCCACCAATTCGCTAGCGCGGTGGACTATGGCCTAAACTCCCTTATGAGAGAAGACCCGTGCCCAGCAGTGGGACAATAATGGGTTGGTGAGAGAATCCTGAAATCTCTGGGTAAAGCCTAAATAAAGTTACAGTTAAGGATATTGGAAAGTGACATTAATGCCTGAAATTTTACGTGAACTTCTGCATTCGTTCCAGGCTACTTTTCAAGTTCGTGTAAACTCAGCGTTAGGGGAAAAATATGTGAACACTCTGCTCACTGATTGCCTACGAATATTTGCAAAGCGGCTACTTAAGAGCTACTTCAGAGATAGAGAAAATTCTACGCGTCCTTCCAACATTATATCCGTTATAAACATCTAAAACATGACGCGGCTAGGGTAACCATCTTTTTGGGGACAGTTGTTTGAGCGAAATTCTTGGTTCATACTATTTAAAAAAAGAGATGTAATTACTTACTTTTTTTAGAAATTCAGTGGAATTAGAATTAAAATAAACCCTTTGATTTTGCTGATCACTTCAATATAATATAATATATATATATATATATATATATATATATATATATATATATATGTCACGTCACTTTAGAGCGTTGGGAAAGATGGCGCGTAACGAAAAAGAAAATGTTACACTAAATTTTTTTCCAACCCCGATAAAGAAGTTTCACTTCAATAACACAGATCTAAATTGAGAAGGCCGTGACCGATTACTTTCATTTTGTGTAATGTAGACCAAGTATGGTTCAACCGGGAAGGTATTTCTAAAGTTTTTCTCAAGAAATTGTTACCTGTCCGTATAAGGCAGTGTTTTTGGTAAAAGCTTTTTTTCAAATGCAATGTATTTGTACTAATTACAATTTAAGTTAAGTAGGTTACAATTAAAGCTTCCCTGTAGTTCTAGAATCAGAATAGGGCTATGGTATGCCCTGCCTGTCGTGAGTGGCGACTAAAAAGAGGCTTCCGGTGTTGCGGCTAGAGTGGGAGTTCGAACCGTCCAGCTAGGCGATCCCCGGAAGGACGGCGGTATGTGAGGTCGCATACCGTTGTGAAGACTACACGGAGCGGTGGGCCCAACTGCCCATCTGCGAGGAGCCCGATGGGGCAACGCATTAAGAGAATTCTGGTTGCGTTCTTTTGGCGATACCGGAGTTTTTATAGCGCCTTGGACGGCCACCGGGGGTTTTAGTGCGGTAAAAATCCCACATAACCCAACGTCGCTCCCACGGCATCGGGTACCTTTTAAAGGTTTCCCCCTCAAGAGCAAATAAAATGTTAAAATAAAGGAGATGTGCCCTCCTACCGAATCAATACATAAACTTAAAAAGCCAATAATACATTTTTAGGCTAAAGAATACATATATCAAGAGTTATTACTGACGTAGATGGTCACCCTGGTTAGTAATGTGGAGATCGTGCAGCGGTTGACCGGACCACCAGAGCAGGGGAGGTGATCTACGGCCCGCTTTACATGTTAACTGCTGTGAGATAAAACCAATAATTTGCAGCTCTGTACAACTGCGTTCCTTTCCGGACCTATGATGTACCGACATCTAGAATAATCTCCAAATAGGAATGCATGAAACCCTTCTGCCATTAGTATAAGTTTATTATGTTTCCTCAAAACGATCATTGTCTACGTCTTTTTGCTGAAACGGTACGTCGGCACTGAAAGAACTAAACTAAGTATATGCACATCGTATTCGTGTGCCTGCCCTACTTAATTGTTTAACCCGGAAGAGCCTAATAACAAATAGTGGAAAGGCTTTTGAAGGGGGAAAGGGTTTTGAAGGTGGTAGATCCAGTGTAGTTCGACTGCGGAAGTACCACCGCCACACTTATTTCTAGCGTGAAGCATTTCTTGCGTTTCGATGGAAGGGTGTGGTTGCCGGCACACTTTCACATGAGGCGATCATCAAAGTCCTCGGGAGTAGCAACGTATCTGTGATTGACTTCAGATGGAACTCATGTTCTATATGAAGTTGATTACAGATGTTCATGTGCGGCAGTGACCACTTACTAGCAGGTGGACTGCATGCTCGTTTGCTACTTTAGTCGGAAGAAAAAATAGGCATCTCCTGGATTCAAGGTATCTCAACTTACTCTACCCCCTACTGTTAGAATCAGTTACTTTCCAACACCTTATAATTGAGGAATATAAAATCATAGCTTTTTGGGCTGCAATTCATATAGATCAGCGAGAAAATACTTATCTGTCTTTGCAATAAAAACAATCAAAATAATTTAAACAATCTTCGCCAATCTAAGCTTGCCGTCATCCATATTCAGATTTATTTGACCCTTCACTGCCTTCCCCTAGAAGTTTATAGCCGGTTTCCAGCTTAAGAAAGTATGTGTCAGAGTACCTACACTGAATCTTTCTGTTAACATATCAAGCAAAAGCATCACGGGATTCATATATGATCTTTTTCATATAGACAAGGATGTTATCGAAGTAGCAAATCAGCATGTTTTACACCATATGGTAAGTAGCCACTATGTCCATGGATATCGGTAATGACCTCTGGCTATAATGAGTCCCCTGAGGATGAAGTCTGAACGCTTCGAAAATATCTTAATTTTCCGATGCATTGACATACATAATTGATTTACGTAACTTATTTCCACGGGACAGATTTATTAACATAATGTTGTAATCTTGTAATTACGAATACAATTAAGTTGAGTGATACTAGAAAAATTAGGGTCAAGGTAACATATTGAAATGATTTATAGGATGTTTCTGAAATATTGACGATAGAGATATTTAATGATCGATGGCATTCATTTGCATTAATTGCCTTTGAACTTAGACCAAAAAAAAAGATAACTCCTACCGGATTTGCACTTGCATTTCTGTGAATGGATTACAGCAGGCGCGGTTTTAGCCCTCGTAGCGCTCGTTTGCAGTCAGTACCGTGGTACCGTCTTGTATCAAAGGGGTCATCCATAAACTATTTCATACGAAGTTCATGATTTTTTATGATTTTGCGTGATTCCACATACAATCTTACACAAAGAAATTAATTTGTAACAGCAGCTCTGAAATTACATGACACATTAAAGCAATTTAAATCAAAATTTATACAGAGACGGAAATCAGAAGGTCGTGTTCCGATCCAGTAGTTATTTGTATATACCGTAATACAAAATAAAAACATTTCATCTCACTTGATGTCTTTTAAGAATTTCATTCATTACAGAATTTTTGTGTGCGTTAATATTTATATCCGGTTAAAACCTGATCGATTTTGAACGTTTGAAAGACGAAGTCTATCTTTGTTGGTCTAAGAAGTAAGACAGATTTATTGTCACAATGTAATACAATGCTAAATAAGAATAGACATTGAATTTTGATTAGATCATTTTGAAAATAATGGTGGTTACTGCATGTAGCAATCAGGTGTAATGTAACAATTTGGAAATGAACAGAACAGCTGAATTATTACAATGTGTTTTTGAGTTGGCAAACCGGTATCATATGCAAAATAAAAGGAGACAAAACATTAAATAATAAGTACATTATTTAAAGATTCGAGTTCTTGCTGAGACACAACAAAAAATCTGTTTTTGTATTTTTTTTTATAATACATAAGAAGTAAATGAGCATCCAATCCACCTGATAGTAACTTGCTCATCTGCGATCAGATCCCCAGGTATCTCAGATATGATTTTAACCAACCTCAAATAAAACTTACCAAAGTTTGTCTGACGACTATTGTCTAAGGAAATATGTAAATATGTCTCCCTTATTACACCCTTCAAACCTGAACAAAGGATCACTTAACAGGGGTGTTACATTAAGCTTTTTTTTTTTTTGTTTTCGAGGGGGAAACCTTCCAAAGGTACTCGACGCCGTGGGAGCGACGCAGGGTTATGTGGGATTTTTACCGCACTAAAACCCCCCCGGTGGCCGTCCTCGGCGCTGAAAAGGAGGACTCCGGGATCTCGAAACGACTTCAACCGGAATCCTCGAGCGCGCTGCCCCATCGGGCTCCTCCCAGATGGGCGGCTGGGCCCACCGCTCCGTCTAATCTTTACAACGGTATGCGACCACACATACCGCCGCCCTTCCCGGGATTGCCTGACCGAACGGTTCGAGCTCCCACTCTAGCCGTCTGCAACCCCGGAAGCCCCTTTTAGTCGCCTCTTACGACAGGCAGGGGATACCGTAGCCCTATTCTGACCCCGAGGCTACAGGGACGGTTACATTAAGCTTACCCGACTGCCTAAGCAGAGTATTAACAATAAAAATAATATAATTTATTGTACCCAAACATAAATATGAGATTACAATGTTAAAATATAAAAGGCGGTCTCATCGCTAAGCAGCGATTTCTCCCAGACAACTTTAGGGTTCGGAGTAAAAGTAAAAATGAAAATAAGAATAAAGTAGTGTGCAACCTGTGTAGAACAACGTACAAATTGAGGAATGAGCTACAAATAAACTAATTTTAAGAATATAAACAAATACTAATCTTATAAATATAGGGTAATGTTGTTTTTTCATATATATTTACCAAAACAGCGCATTTCTTTCTCACCGACGCTACTTTTAATTCTTCTTCAAAAATAAGTAGCTTTACCTCAATTTCAATAACACGAACGAAACATGCAAAGGCCATTTCAAATACATCATTTATTGATACATGTTGTACAAAACAAACAGTTGTATACTTTTAAAACATTTCAACTACAGTTTTTTGATGTAACAGAGACATGATTTTAAAATGGGATCGCAATTAAGATCATCATTGACATGTTACATTATTGACAGCGGTCGGTTGATTTATATCTAACTAGATAATTGATTGACGTATTAATCTAGGTACGGAATGCTGGACTACCGTAAGTGACTCTAAATAATGGGAATCTCTAAAAAACGGGATAGGCACCGTATAAGTACAGGCTAACTAACAGTTGGTATTTAGCATACTTTTTGCGTTCAAGACTATTTCATTAGTAGATTTCGGTAATGTTAAGCTTGACTCAAAACCGACTATAAATATTAATAGTAACTACGTATTATTAAAATAATGCACACAGTAATAAAAAATATCGGTGTCCGTCTGTAAATCATATATATTACAAAAAAAACTCGTTAGAACAGAAAAAAACTAATTAGGAGGATCGAGAATAAGTAATAACAGATATTTCTAAAATTTTAAATATTTTGGTTTGCGTTTTATGAATCGTCTAAATAAAAACCGATGAATACATCGGTTAAAATATAATAAAACACTACAAAGTATATAACAAAGTCTTCTCCCGCTGTCTGTTCCTATGTATGCTTAGATCTTTCAAACTACGCTACGGATTTTAAGGCAGTTTTTTTAATAGATAAAGTAATTCAAGAGGAAGTTTTTTATAATATATGCATAATATAGTGGAGAAACACTGATAATTTTAGATTTCTGACTTTTAGGCAGAACGAAGTTTGCCGGGTCAACTAGTTTAATATAAATAGATTTGTGGTTATCTTGAGATAATATTTAGTATTTCTTAAATTAAAAACCATCAAAATAAATTACAATTTAGATGTGTTAATTATTTCTAAATAAGCATTAAATCTCGGTGCACAGCTAGTATCACATACCTAATAATTCTGCTTTATACTTAAAAAAATATCTGTCTGTAGATTGACATGAGTTTTTACTCCTCAACGTTGTGCTCTACATAATATAGTGTGTTTTTATAACGTTCTAACAGAAAAGGAAACATATTCTTTTATTTATTTCTCTTATTAATATTGAGAGCCTGAGTCACAGAGATTAATTAATTAGGCTTATGTTGGGTACAAATTTATTCTTATCATTTAACGACAGGTTGCAGTGTACCTACAAACACTCTAGAGGTATTACCTCTAGAGTGTTTGTATATAAACTAGGTTATTTCCGCATATCCCTGTAGGCTCAGGACCAGAATAGGGCAACGGTATGCTCTGCTTGTCGTAAGAGGCGACTAAAAGGGGTTTCTGGGGTTGCGGGCGGCTAGAGTGGGAGCTCGAACCGTCCAGCCAAGCGACTCCTGGAAGGACGGCGGCATGTGTGCATGCCGCCGTGAATAGTAGAAGGTAAGGTGAGCGTACTCGCTCATCAGAGATGAGCCCGAAGGAGGTATTGAGTTTGGAGGACTCCGGTTGGTTGGGAATGGCTACCAGGGGGACTTTAGTGAGGTAAAAATCCCACATAAATGTAAACTTAATGTAAACTTAATGTTGTTCTTAATGATGTTAATGTTAATCTAATTTTATCTCTTATAAATCATTTATATTAATTATTATCGCTCTTAGCACGTAGTTTACACCTATAATTGAGGTGACACTTAGTTTTAGTATCTATGTAATATCCAATTCATTAAATGTGTAAGTCTTCCCTTTGTTTTTGTAACTAAATAAATAAATAACTCTGCGTCGCCTTTCCATCGTAACGTAGGAACTGCTTGACGCAAAAATAGGGTGGTAATATTATAGAGGCGAATGCCATTAAAATGTACATTTACAACATCAAGCTGGTTGACACGAATGGCATTTCCTACATTCATCTTCTTGGCACCTACATATTCTAGTGTTCTATTCTCTCTAGCGCAGTGTTTAGCATATTTATCAGACCTGTAGAAGAATCCGGCTTCGATAAGGCAAACATTTAGACGTAGGAAATAGATATCCAAGCATTAATGCAAGAATTTACTTGTCAGAAACTTCTTTATAACGTTGGATTAGGTTTTAAATAAATGTTTGCGTTTTAGCCCTAAAATTAGTAGTCTAGTCAGTTAAAGCAAAAATACTAAGGTGGAATCATTAAACCAGGACAGCACAGTTCATATTACGTACAATGTAGACCCATCAAGATTTTTTTGATATTCCATGTAAAAATGGGTTAAATGTAAGTGTCATTTTGTATAATAGATTGCGCGTGCGAAGTCGCGGGCAATAGTTAGTATTATTATAATTAGTATAGTACAAGAATTAGTGTAACATAGTGTAGTTACCGTATTTTCGTTTCAATGTAATTGACGCTCACCATTTCCAAATTATATGTAAATGCTCATATCAGTACCCGACTTTAAGTCCCACAAATTATTATTGGCCGTTACCGCACTTCATGATCACACTTCACATCTTTGTAATCTATGCGCTTAATCCCGCTCACCATTGCTAAATTACATTTTAATGCTCATATCAGTACCTTTAAGTTACGTAACTTAATGGCCGTTGCTAAGCTCTACACTCAAATTACCCTGCGCATGCCATAATACAATCACTTTATACACCTGTCAAAGTTGCACTTCGCGTTTTTGTGTCACAAGACTAAGCTTATACGTATTGATCGATAAGATAACTTGAAATGCAGAAACCGGATTCAAAAGCTGGAGATATCATTAATCAATCGCAATTGATAAATCTTTGTAATCTATATGCTTTTTGTTATCGTGGACATATAGTGTGGAACACCGCCACACCTATTTTGAGTAGAACATGCGTTGCTGTATTCTATGTTTCGAGTTAAAGCCATCATAGTCCATTGGAGCATCTATTATAGTCCATAGTAGTAACAAATTCTAATTGATTTCAGGTAGTACCTCAGTTTTATAAGGAGTTGGTGTCAAACAGTGGCGTAGCTAGCCGGGGGCGCAGTGGGCCATCGCTCACGGCCTCGCACTTAAAGTGGCCTTGCAAGGGCTCAGTTTGAAGATGGTAGAACCAGTGTAGTTCGATCGGGGAAGTACCACCGCCATACCTATTTCTAGCGTGAAGCATTTCGTGCGTTTCGATGGAAGGATGTGGTTGCCGGCACACTTTCACATGAGGCGATCATCATAGTTCTCGGGAGTAACAACGCACCTGTGAATAACTGTAATAAAGTTGATTACAGATGTACATAGGCGGCAGTGACCACTTACCATCAGGTGGACTGCATGCTCGTTTGCTAATTCAGCCAGATAAAAAAAAACTATAGGGAAAGTCTTTAGCATTAATATATATATACCAGAAGATTCTGGCTTCAATCTCCGGCCAGTCAAGTGTTTGGTCGATGAATTTTGGTATTGTTTTGAATTTGATTTTTTGTGTAAAAAAAAAACAATAAAGAACTAGTCTAAATATTTATGACTGTGTTCATAATTCTATTTAAAATTCAGTAGCGCTACATTCCTGATTTAGGCTAGGCATAATGCTCAGATGTATCGGTGTCGCCTAGAATTTTTGATAAATTGTTAAACATACCTAAATTATGACCTGTCCGCAATGGTCCAGTTGAACATTCAAACGTTTTCATCATAATATATAACGATTAATTATCTTGGTTTAGCTACTGTGTCGTTTTTTGTATATATTGGTATTTGATAGTTTTTGTACAGTTTCTGTTCTAAAATAATTAAGGTAATTATTTTAGTGTTTCTTGTCATTGTACTATTGTTATTGTTAGTGTTATTTGTCATTGTACGGGTTCGATTCCCGGCCAGACAAGTATCTGAATGATGAGTTTAGATTCATATTCTGGGTTTGGGTGTTTATGTATCCGTCTTGTGCCTGTCCATGGTACCCACGACAAAGGAGGAAATCCTAGTGTGGGGCTATGAGTGTAGAAAGCACATATGCACAGCTCTCCTGCCTCCTCGGAAACACAAAGAGTGCTTCTCAAAACATCACAGGGTCAAGGGAATATTTAAACCTAATCTAACTTTCAGTTTGTATTAAGCATGGTGAACGGTACACGTGCCTGCCGCACCAGTTCGTGATGCCTAGGAAAAAATATACCGTAATACGAAACCGAATAACCGATTCAAGAATAAACCGTCACAGTACATCTCTGTTATAATAACATTATTCAAAACGTTTGAGAGCCATTTTAAAATACCGTGTCAATAACCTACTATTTTTCCAGTGGTTCTCAAACTTCTTTCGAACTCTTTGTTCTGCAAAGTTTTGAATCTTTTTAAGCCCTAAGCTTTCGCAATAGTAAGTAGAATGGTAGAAAAATAAGATAAAGAAAACTAACGGGTAGACTCGATGTGCTGCTTATGAAATCTTTTACAATTCTTTTGCCAATATTTCGACCCGGTTGCATGGATAGTGGTCACGGCGAAACTAAAAAAATAGTACACTTCTCACTTATTATAAACCAGCACTACGTTCTTGCGGTTTAGCATGCATTTCTAAATTAATGGTGTAGGTACTTGGCGGACCGAGTATTTTTGATGAAGAAAAGGAGAGAGGGCTAGTTCTTGACGTTGACCGAGGAACACGTTACTAATAATTTCCTTAAATCGTTATATCAGTCTACATTTTAGTAGTACTTACAAGATTTCAATTATTTTTGATACTTTAACAGCCACTGTCCAGGCAGTCATCCGGTAATATTTTTTGTTCATTCCTATGGCACGCGGCAGATCGCAATCTCGCAGGTAGTCTAGCCAGAGACGAGCTCAATAACGTTGTCTATGGACGGATATTAACTGTCATTTTGACAGCTACGCGCCAAACCATTTTTGGGTCTGTTACTTTCGTATAGGGTGGCATTATATTTTTATTATAATTGATGTTCTCCTTAAGCATTAATATTTATGTTATAAAAGCTACTGCTAGATTTGAGATGTGTGTAGTACCAACATAAAAAATATTCGGATTCATACATCATTTTAATTTTATTCGCGTAAAAAGACAAAATATTCATATCACAAATTTAATTACAATTTTTAACCGACTTCAAAAAGGAGAAGGTTCTCAATTCGGCCGGTATATTTTATTACCATTAAACAATGGTATATTAAATTAAGACACTGAATGCGAATACTAAATTAGACCAAACTAATTTATCTAGTGTAATAAAAGCCATGACTATCCTTACATCCAAGACATATATTTATATGTTATCATACGATCGCTAATAAAAGGTATGCAATCAGACCGCGGGAGCACGCGACTCGGAACTACTCGGAAGCTAACAATGCCAAACAATTTATTTTAATGGGCATTTATTAAGTTGGCTATATAATATCTGTGGGCGCAGCGGGTGGTTTAGATTATCTGTGTCATGCGCGCCGGTTGGAGATGCGTATCGGCAGTATTCGGCTCCGTTCGGATGCTATCGGCCGATGACAATGCTCGTACAAATGCGATCACGTGCGCTTGTACGCGCGAGTTATCATCTTCATTGCTTTCGCGTGTTACAGTTGTTTTAGGAATCAAGGTATTTGAAGTATTTAAATTGCTCTAGATTATAGCGCAAATAAATAATCTATAGTTGCAATTCTACGGAATTTCTTTATCAGTTGTATAGGCTATCATTTTATATCTTAAAGTATCTTAAAACTAATACAGATTGTATTGGGTTTAAGAAGAGTTTCTGCTAGTACTTTTGAGGTGACAACGTCTTATAATTTGACGGAGCCGGCTGCACCAAAAAACATGACTCATGCGGCGTTACCTCGCTCTGAGGCGTTCCAATTAAGGCTTGAAGTGCAAGCGACAGCGCAGAACGAGCGACAAAGAGGTACAATCGGCCTCCACGTTCGGCAGCGTTCGAGATCTGTCTCTCTCCTACTTGAGTGAGAGATGTGTCAGCGTAGACAGCGTACAAATAAATGTAACTAGATTAATTCCATTGTGATTTCCATTTACCTCCTTCTCTTTATCCATACAAAATATCTATCAAACAAATAAAAATAATATTTTCTTTTGAAAAATGCAACCATTCATCTGTATTTTCTTATAACGTTGTCACGTTCAATTATCGTCAGTAAACCGACTTTACAGACAACCGTTTTTTTAATACGAATTATATTTCAATGTGTAATTCCTTTAACCTGTATACTATTATCAATCTTACTTGTTTTTTACAAAATACCTCTATTCATGGGTAAAATCTATTTGATACTTGATACTTGATAGTGTGCATATTATCATATTATACTAAATTACAACATCTGGTTCGTTTGTATATATAGATATTATTGTTTTCACTAAGTTATACCAACAAAAGTACATTAAGATATCAAATTTCCTTTCTAAAATCACATTTAACTTACAATTCTCGTATAACTAATTCAAGCACATACGACTTATTACAGTAACAGTTTATGTTCCGAATAAACCGAATATATACCTCTGTGACACCTTTGTTCAGTCAAGTTATGGTTCTTGTAACCAATATGTTTTTGTCGAACAGGTACGGCTCCCTTTGGTCTGTGGCCATACTGAAATCGACAACAAAACCGGTAAAGTGCGAGTCGGGCTCACGCACTAAGAGTTCCGTACCATCACTACAGTCTACATAGTATAAAACAAAGTTGCTTTCCGTTCTCTGTCCCTATATATGCTTAACTCTATAAAGCTACGCTACGTATTTTAATGCATTTTTTTAAATAGATAGAGTGATTCAATAGGAAGGTTTTTATGTATAATAAATGCATAATATGGAGGAGGAACACTGATAATTTTAGATTTTTCATTTTTCGGTGGAACAAAGTTAGCCGGGTCAACCAGTTATCTATAAATAAACAATATAAATATCATGTTTGTTGTATGGGAGCATCCCTTAAAGATTGAATTTATTCTGTTTTTATTTGTTGTTATAGCGGCAACAGAAATACATTTTCAGCAAGAATTTGAAATGCCTAGCTATCACGGTACATGAGATATAGCCTGGTGACCGGCAGACGGAAAGAGAAATCTTAATAATAGGGTCCCGTTTTTACATTTTTGGATAAGGAACCCTAAAAATATAATGTCTTGTCTCGGTCTCCGTATATGGTTGAAGTACTGCCGAGATTATCTCTTACTGTATTTTAGTTCGTGGGAGTTGTAGTAGTTTTATAAAATTAAACAAACGAGAATGCAGTACTGATGATAAGTGACGTCTGCCACCCATAGACATCTATAATCAGCATAAGAAAGGATTTTTATGAAGTCGTTCAAAAGTTATTTTATATATACTTTGTTGCTATTTTTGTTCCTTTGTTTTGATAGTTACTTTCTACATCAGTACAATATTGCATTACATGACTGCAATTTGATACTACGACCTCAAATCTTAATCTTATCAACTATATTTTCCTGCAATTTCGCTTCCGATCGTACATAATAAGATACGTACAAGATTCCTTCCTTCCTGCAAAACGGCTTTTCAATAAGGAAGAATAAGCAAACAAGTCTGTGTAATAAACCTTATACAGGAATTGAATTCTACATAAGACCAGCATAACTAAGCAAGCAACAGTTGTGACTGTTGCTGATGCCGTTGATCGACGAAGTTTAAATGTTTACTATAAACAATACAGCCCCCTTCCTATTCGTATTTTCCATATTCATTGGAAAAGTGTGAGTGCTCTCGGAATGAGAGAGTTTTAGGCTATAGTCCAGCGTGGATTACAGCCTAAAACGCTCTTATTCCGAGAGAAGACCCGTGCCCAGCAGTGGGATAATAATGGGTTGTCGATATAAACAGTACAGTGCAGAGTTTAAAGTGAGAAAGCAAATAAGTAGATGAGACACTTCAGTAGATTTGTAATATGGCTGACCGTCAAATATTAATTTTGACTGTCAGTATCCCATGGTAATCATAAACTGTTTGATAAATTACAGTGAAATCCGACCAGTAGTTTATGTGTGAATCGCCACAAAATTGCAAATTTGTAATATTATTACGAACTATTAAATTATTTAATAAGAAGTAGGTAGATATTAATTGAAGGTGGTAGAACCAGTGTAGTTCGACCGGGGAGGTGCCATCGCCACACTTATTTCTAACATGAATCATTCAATCATTCCATGCGTTTCGATGGAAGGGTGTGGTTGCCGGCACACTTTTATATGCGATACTCCATGTCCTTGGGAGTAGCTGTGACTGACTTTAGATAGAACCTATGTTGTATGTGAAGTTGCTTACAGATGTCTATGGGCGGCGGTGACCACTTACCATCAGGTGGACTGCATGCTCGTTTGCTATTTCATTATTATAAAAAGAGTAAGGTTTGGAATTAATGTATTTAGCCAAATCTAAAGTAACACACAGCATAATGACGGCACATCAAACTAACGCAAAAGCTTAGCAAATCAAAGAATCACTTGCTCAGTCGTTGTGCTTAGTTTTTATATAACAACACGGTATTCTGCGCGATATCAAACAAGTTTGTATGAAGGAAACCAGTGCTGAGACAGAATATATTTTAATCTGATTGATACAGCAGCGCTCCGGGCAGAGCTTGGCTTTATGAAATACCTGCCATTCTCACAACAAGGGATTAAGGTACTTGCTACACTTGTGTCCAGTGGCGATATACGTTAAGAGAGCATTGCTTACGTTGATTAATCGAATAGTGTTCGAGGTATACATTGCGATACAATGTGATGATTTTATTAAATTGTGCTGAGAAGAATCGTTTGGGATTTGTCGTATTTTCTGGTCTATGAGTTTCGATATATTTTAGTTATAAAGACCGTATTTAATGGTAGGTACTGTAAATATTTTTTTAATAGCAAATAGCAAGCGAGCAAGCAATCCTCCTGATAGTAGATGACCTGCCTATGAATATTTACAGTCAACCCCAGATAAAGTCAAATAATATAAAATGAAATTAATGAAACAAAAAAGAAAAATTAAAAGTATTTTTGCAAATGCAAATGCAAAAGAAAAATTAGTGACTAGTTATGTTTTTGCAAAATTTTATATTTGTTTTTATGATGAAATTATCTTAGTGACGTGGTCAGTACAATTCAGCTCAGTGTGACAAATTTATCGTTTGATACACAATCGCTGCCGTGGAAACAGGTCTATAATACCCGGTATTGAGAATCCGTGTCGGATAAAGGATCGTGTATCATAGTACCGAAGTGCATAATTACGTAATGTTTTATTGTATCAGGGCAACGCTTGGAGGTAGTTTCCGGATCACAGGGCTGGTGAGAGTTGCTTCAAATGCTTTGCTAACTTGTAATGAAATTATAGGTGTAGAACTTTATTAAAGGCTTCTTATTTAACTAACTCGGTTTCAACTTGGTTTTAACTCTGAAGTCCTCGTTGCGCCGAAGAAGTACACCGAAGGGGATTTTATAGCGGTACAAATCCCACATACCCTTTTGAAGGTTTTGCCTCCTCAACTAAAAACGTCACCTATATTTATTTATTTACTTATACATGTTGTATTACAATAAATTTTCAAATATTATCTTTACTGTTGGTGTGTGATGTTTATTTAATGTGACTGGAATGAGTTGATTGGTGACCGCGATTAATTTCCAATATCTTTTCGACGAATCTGTTTAATTTATGATAATAATTGTTTATGGAGAGGAGATGTCACGACAAACATCGCGAATTTTCTAGAATACATTGTAATAGTAAACAGAGCAGTGATAGCCTAATGGATGAAAGTGATTAAACTTACCATCGCGATCGGGAGGTCCGAGGTTCAAACCTAGGCAGGCACCACTGATTTTTTAAATATTAATGTGCGAATTAGAAATTAATTATCACTGTTTTTCGGTGAATGAAAACATCGTGAGGAAACGTACACATCCGAGAGTGTGCAGCCCACCAATTCGCACTTGGCCATCGCGGTGGACTATTCAAACTAGTTGCATGCAACTGGGACGAAATATCTGGAAAAAGAAATTCAAAAACTGCATATCGTGAGTTACCTACCTATTTGAAATTAAAATAAACAAACAAACAAACGCTTCCTACACTCATAGCCCCACACTAGGATTTTCTCCTGTGTCGTGGATGCCATGGACACACACAAGACGAATACACAAACACCCAGTACCAGAACATGAATATAAACTCATCATTCAGATACGTCTGGCCGGGAATCGAACCCGGAACCCACTGCATGAAAATGTATTAATTCCGCGACAATATTTGTTAAAATCTAATTCTAGACTACTTCTAAAAATATACACAAAAGCTGTTTAAAAATAGCAATACCTAATAACATAATGCAGCAACCCTTTCCGCATATTAAATGGAAGCTCGTTGAATCTATTTAACAGTAACAACGAGGCCTTGCTTATCAGAAGTTTTATTGTCTGTCGTGTACCAGTAAAGATATCGTTCAAATTAATGGCGAAAGCTACACCGTGCTTACTCATGTGATAGCAGTATAGTTTGGTTATAAATCTGTGCAAATATTATGGGGTTTTAATTCTTGCTTAGGTTTAGCGATCATATAAACAACAATGGTTGAACGAACACCTATGCATAATACTAGCTAATCACTTGCTCGACTAAAAGTAGAACATCGATTGTGTTATTTTTTTATAATATTGAAGTAGCAAACGAGCATGCAGTTAACCTGATGGTAAGCGGTCACTGCCGTCCATGGAAATCTGTAAGCAACTTCATACAGAACATGGGGTTCTATCTGAAGTCAATCACAGATGCGTCGCTACTCCCGAGGACTAAGATGGTCGCCTCATATAAAAGTGTGCCGGCAACCACACCCTTCCATCGAAACCCAAAAACCGCTTCATGCTAGAAATAGGTGTGGCGGTGGTACTTCACTGGTCGAACTACACTGGTTCTACCACCTACAAATTATGTAGTAAAAATAATAATTATTATAAATAATAGTTTACAAGTATCCCCCGACAGTTGAATGTGCATCGCCTTGACGAAACAATCGAGTCGCTATTGATTATATTCGCATTAACGTCGACTAAACTGTTTGATTGTTGGAACTTGTTTGACCGATATAACAATCATCATACTAATATTATAAAGGCGAAAGTTTGTGAGTGTGTATGTTTGTTACTTCTTCACGTCTAAACGGCTGGAGCGATTTTCATAAAATTTGCTAGCAAGTTAGCTGACACTCTGGATTAACATATAGGTTACTTTTTGGTGTGGAAAAATATCTGTCGGCGGGAGACCGCGTATTTAGAAAACGCGCTGCCGAAAATAATTATTTTAGTTAGTTTAAAGATTGAAAATTGTTTGTTTTTTATATTAGCAATATTTAGTGAGTTCTAAAAATATTAATTTAGTTTACCCTCCACAAATTTGTTATTGTCATCTCACTAAACTTTAGTATAAAAAGGTGAGCGCCTGCCGGTAGAAAAAGATTGTTGTTTAACCGTCGAAGCGATCGGACTTCCTCAAGTGTGAATAAATCTAAGAAGTTTACTCCTGTGTTTTACTTGAAATCTTTAAGAATGGACAGTAATGAAGACTCCTGGCCTTCCTGACGTCACGCCCACTTCGTTATATCTTATTCCCACGGGACAAGCGATATATTGTTTTTGGTTTGACACTTGTTGAAACTGACGTCTGTACGTCAGATTCAACAGGTGCCTTCCGAGCTGCGTTCGGAAATGGCCCGGACTGAAAATCAAGTGCTGGGGTTTAATCTCAGCTTCTACTGAGCTCCGGTGCCTATTTCATGTACTTTTGCTGCAACACATTTTATTTAGATTATAGATAAATAATTTAAATACTTTCTCTTTAATTTTTTTACTTGTTTGTTGTTTTGTGTTTGTTTTTTGTATGTACCAACTATTGTTCTATGTTTTGTATATGTATTTTGTGTTGTATCATAAGTTATGAAAAAAATGTTTTATCTATCTATCTATCTTTTTTTTTGTCGGGGGCGAAGTTGCGGGGTTCAGTTGTACCTATATTTGCGCCATACGCTACTCTTTTAAGTATGAGATCAGAAGAATTTCATGTAATTGAAACAACACGCTCTAACTGTAACTGTAAGCTTTAGCTCACCACATGTTTTTTTTTTAATTCACGATTTTTATTATTTAGTAATTATCCATTTGGTATCTTTTCGGATTTGGCTGATTTAGATTATGAAGCTTTATTTTATAGAGCAGACGAACGTGCATTTATATAACTACGAGTATGTATATCGAAAGACATCAGATAATTTTGTTCTTTTTTTCATCTTTCCTATTGGGATAAAGCTTTCCTTTCTAAATACAGAAAAGATTAGATGGTCGAAGGATTCTATCTAGGATTCTATCACCTTCTAGTATTTATAAAATTTCCAACAGCATCAATTTCTAACACAGTAAATAAATTTGCCCTTGGTGTGTTTTTCAGGATTTACTTAATGTTAAAGAAGACACCGAAGTGATGGTGGTTGCCGCCCCATAACTCAAAGTTAAATAATCCACCACACCCACACATGTCCAAAATAGAAAGTTCCGTAATGAAATTTCCTATTAAATAAAAAAAAAGAAAATTGAAATCAGTTCAAAAATAGCCAAATTATTCAGATTTATCTTACATTTTGTACCTTTAATATCTAATGACCACTAGATTTTTTTAAAATTTAAAACTTATTATCCTATTCCTGACGAATATAAATCCAAACAAAAAAAAAAACAAAAAAAATAATCCAGGCATTCTTCCGAATTACACGAAAACGATGAGATGATAATATTGTAAACGTCACTACTGCGATCGGTAAACAAACAATAATAATAGCCGAAATTATCCCGAAACCAGTAAGATATAAAATATATTATAATACTTAACGGGTACTCACGATATGCGGTTTATGAATTCTTATAGAATTCTTTTTGCCGATATTCTATAAGAATTCATAAACCGCATATCGTGAGTACCCGTTAAGTATTATAATGTATCAATTCCGCAATAATCTCTTATATATAAAATTCTCGTGTCACAATGTTAGTCTCCATACTCCTCCGAAACGGCTTGACCGATTCCTCTGAAATTTGGTAAGCATATTGGGTAGGTCTGAGAATCGGCTAACATCTATTTTTCACACCCCTTAATAATAAGGGTGGTCCACCCCTCAATTTTTTTTTATTTTTTATATGGCAAAACAACGTTTGTCGAGACAGCTAGTACTAGTCTAAAATCAAATAAAATATAGTTAGAGTTAGAGAAAGGAGTATAATTTTTTGTCATTTGCACATGTGTCGCACTTTTGTTCTGTCACTGCTATTAATACTAATAATCTCTTTGTTTATTTATAGTTTTTTATTTTTTGTGCTGTACTTGTTAATATGCTTATTTTTTTTTTTCGTTTTCGATTGTGTACTTTATGTTACCTAGCTGTCCCATATAATTTACTCTCTTTCTTACTTCATTTACACTTCCCACTTTCCTTCTTTTTCCTGTTCTCCTTACCTTTTCCATGTATAGGTTGTCTGGAAGAAATCGCTGCCTAGCGATAAGACCGCCTATTGTATACGACTAATCTGTATTGTATGTTATTGTTATGTTTGTCTGTTTCTAGTGTGCAATAAAGAGTATTCTATTCTATTCTATTCTATCTCCTATCCCTACTTCGTTCTGTTTACGGGGTGAAAAGTAACACCAGTAGACTCCTAGCGGGGATAGAATAACCTCTTTCCTTTGGGAAGTTGGTTAAAAAGCGGAGGGATTTAGCAAAATTGTACCCATTGATCAGCTATCGACCGGTGTAAAAAAATATAAAATGCTCTTACAACATAGGGGTTGGTGGTAAGAGAGTAAAAATTTAGGACTAATGTATTTTATAATTCTACATCAGAAAAAATAACCAAATAAAAGTTGTCCACAAAATAAAAAAAAAAAAACAATTTGAAGTCAATCACCGTTAATACATAGGGTAAAATTTATTGCTAATCTACTTTCATACCTACTGAATATACATAGAAAATATCATCAAAATCGATCAAGCCGTTTCGGAGGAGCTTAAACTGTGACAAGAATTTTATATATTAGATTAGATTACATTAAAAAATGAAATATATGAAATCACCAATAATAGGGCAGTTTGGCTGTGACCTATGCATGCAACTGTGTCGAAATATCGGCAAAAAGAAATTCAAAAATCGCATATCGTAAGTACCCGTTACATATTAAGGACTTATTCGCGACATTATTAGTTTAATATTGTCATAAAATAACGAAAGTCGAACCTCGTTAAATAATAATCATATACTGTCATAAAATAACATAACTCGAACCTCGTTAAATAACAAATGCTTTATCTATTTCGTCTAGATAAACATTGCTTATGAAGGCTAGACTAGACTAGAGCATAAATACGAAATATTCCTTATTGCATGTCAATTATCTGTATCGTTGCAATATCATCCACAACAAGTTATCTTTGGCTTTGTACTCCGTTAGTCTCTTTGTGGTGCCGCTCGGTACTCCATATACTGTGCTAGGAAGAATAGATAGGGCTACGATAACGTATAGAAATATAGATACGAACCAGAATACAAATGCCTACATAAATGAAGTATGCACATAGATTGAGATTACGGCACGATCCAGCTACGTAAATTTCTTTGTGATTTAAGAAAATACAATGTTGTGAAAATGTCAAAAATTTTACCTGTATGGTATCATTCTGTATAAGCAAGGTTCTGGGATCAATTACTACATAAATGAAGTATGCACATAGTTTGAGATTTCGGCACGACCCAGCTACGTTAATTGCTTTGTGATTTAAGAAAATACAATGTTGTGGAAAATGTCAAAAAATTTAACTGTATGGTATCATTCTGTATTAGCAAGGTTCTGGGATCAATTCCCGGTGGAATCCTAAATGATAAATTTCGACTTTTCCCGGTTCGGGTACATTCTTGGATCAGTATGGGAGTTTGCAGAATTCTAGCCATGCCACATCTGATTAATACTTATAAAAATCTGTCTCTATCATAAGATCGTTATAATAGTTAAAATATTGATAGAGCTTTCGTTAATTTTATTTTTTTACAGAATGTCATGGGGTCGAGTATAATAATTATAAGCTTTTTTCGCGGTTTTGCCCGTTTGGGTCTATATTAATTAAAGTCTATATTATCTAAGTCTATATTAATTAAAGTCGTAAACTATGTGCGAGCCAATTATTATCATACAAATCCAAAAATTAGTGTTTGCGTGTAGGAATATCCATCCTCGCAAACGTTTGCTTTCATAATAATAGTAAGATCGTACAATTCTGTGTGAATCAACTTAATTTTATAAGTCATCATTGTCAATCCTTTACTGTCCCACTGCTGGGCACGGGGCTTCTCAGAATGAGAGAATTTAGGCCATAGTTCACCGCGCTGGCCAAGTGTCAATTGGTAGACTTCACACACCTCTGAGACATTTTTTTAAAGAACTTTCTGTAGGTTTCCTTGTGTTTCCTTGATGTTTTCCTTCGCCGTAAACCAATGATAATTAATTTTTAATACGCACATAATTTTAGAAAAATCAGGTTCTTGTCTGGGATTTGAACCTCAGACCTCCCTATCGAAAGGGCAAGTCTCATTAGACCATAACTGGTCCTATTTTATAAATTATATTTAATCAGAGTAATCTAGATGTTCTAAAGACATCACCGACCATCGCTATAAATATGAAGTACATGTTAGTGCACGCACAACAATTAAATTATCATAGCAAGTCACCACGCGACCGTGAGTTATGACCACGGGATGATATGGGAACAAAGAAAAATGACATAAGTTTGAAATTTTTAAATTTTGGATATCTTAAATGTCTATTTGATAGTTAAGTAATGTAGTCGTTTACTGTTTTTATTTTTTATAAATAATCTAAAATGGTTTTCGTCAAATTATTCAATATAATTTTAGTCCTATATTTGGAATACGACGAATAATAAAGACGTTATTTTTATGCATTTTTATTTTCACAAGCTTTCTATTAACTTGGAACGTATACATACATTGCAAGTTAATACAAAGCTTGTCAGAGTGGAATCATGCAACTGAATTTTAAAGCAGTTATTCTTAACCGATTGAGCTGAAATATAGTTACACGCGTAGTTTGCATGACAATGCATGTTTGGCAAAGGGAGATCTCCCGCCAGGCTAGGTGATCATGCCTGGGGAGCGGCCGTGCTCCGACAGTCGTTGTTCGGAACTTGTATATATGCAGGACTCTAAGAATGCTTCGATAGCGTGTTTCAGAATACTAGTAGCGCCATCTCTTGATGAGTAGCGGGAGGTCGCCACATCACCCCCTGCTCAGACCGGAGGTCGATACGTTCCAAGAGTCTTCACTGCAAGTACCGTTGGATCGCCCCTTTATCTGCGGTGAGTCGAGATGGGAGGGCGATGGCAGGTCTTGGGAAGCCCTCTATCCACGGTGAGTCGGGATGTGAGGGTGGAGCGAAGCGTGGAGGCGAGCAATGGCTGCTCAAGCCGTCCGAGATGTCGCGGAGAGCAGCTGGACCAGGCACAGGAAGCGTTTCATGATGCGCTGCGATGCACCTGATGAGTTGCTGATCAGATGTTCTGATGCTGCAGTCCATCCAGGGAGTGACGTTGCCACCGTCGAGAAGGGACGTATTCTTGTCTGGGGTCACCACTTTGGCAAAGGGAGATCTCCCGCCAGGCTAGGTGATCATGCCTGGGGAGCGGCCGTGCTCCGACAGTCGTTGTTCGGAACTTGTATATATGCAGGACTCTAAGAATGCTTCGATAGCGTGTTTCAGAATACTAGTAGCGCCATCTCTTGATGAGTAGCGGGAGGTTGCCACACATGTTAAGCTGTATGACTTCATTGTAATTACAATATGGCGGCTGATCCAAGATGGCGAATTAGTTTTTTTACATATAATTTTATTTTGCGGTCATTGTAACAATTAAATTAGCAAAACATTAAACACTTGAAACATTGAAAATTTTAAACTTGATTCTATTCGCTATGGGTACATTACCCATAGAGAATAGAATCAAGTTTAAAATTTTCACCATATGTATAAAACATTAATCCCAAAAGCTATTTAAACGGAAACCATTTATTTTTCAGTTACAAGGTTTTGCCGGCCCGGTTCCGCTCTGGGTGGCTGACGTCAATTACGAGAGTTATAGCAAGGACAGATCGTGAGCCGTGGAGATGTTGGGGAATGCATGTAAGGTGCCCGATACCCAGGAAATACGTATCCAAGGGAACTGAATAGTGATGTGCCAACTAGGAATACGACTCGAGTTAAAATTTTCTAGTCACTCGTCGCAACGGTCAAAATTCGACCGTAATTTTAATAAAAAAACTAAGCTTCATATAGTCCAAAGTAGCACCAATATTTCACTAATTTTAAATAAATTGTAATAGTTTTCAAGTTATTTTTAACGCATCCGTTAAAGGTAACAGGAGGTTTATTAACTAAGCTGCATTTAAAAACAATATTTTGACAAAGACATCTGACATTTTTGACGTTATGTGTTTTTATAAAAGGACATTGAACGTTCTATTTCGTTTATTATTTATTTGTTTGTGTCAAATGCAAGGTAGTGAGTGTAATGTATTTTTAGTTGATTTTATGTATGTTGTATGCGTTATTTGTAAAAAATATTAGCATTGGGCAATCCTTCTCTACATCAACTAACCGCGCGTAATTTTATACTCCTCCGCATGCGGCAAGTATTTTAAAAACGAATCAAAAATTTTTGCTTCACGTATTAATATATTGTAAATGTAACTCGAGTTGAACTGGAGTTAAACTCGAGCTACCTGATGAAACTTAGTATATCATTATCGATTTTTATTTTTTTTTTATTTTATTTCAGTCACAAAATCCACAGCTCTTAATTTAATAAGTTACAAGTCATACGTTACAAGTCTTACAGCCAAAAACGAATTTACATTTTATACACAAAACTTGTAATAAAAACGGCAGTCACCAAGCTAGGCATACATTCAAATTCTTAATTTAATGTACCTTATTTAGCTTTAAATCTAAACGTGTGTGTGTGTGTGTGTGTGTGTGTGTGTGAGTGAGTGTGTGTGTGTGTGTGTGTGTGTGTGTGTGAGAGAGAGAGAGAGGTGTAAGAGATAATTATTTATACTGTTAAGTAGAAGATGCTATACTACATATGTTTTCGCGATCGATTCCATCATTTTAATATACCGATCCGGTGGTAGTGGAAAAAATGTAACGGACAATTTGTAAGTGACCCCGTAGGCTAATGCAAAATAAATACATTTCATTTCAATAACCTTGCCTCGTAAAACTATAAAAAACAGAACAGAATTATCATAAACAGGTACCTATTGGGTCAATCATAATCATACTAAGTAAGGATTTATTTTCTGTAAAGTAATTTTCACAACTTCCAAGCATCAATCTACGCAAAGATTTAACTCAAGTTAGAAGGAGTTTAACTCGAGTTGACTCGAGTTTCTCCAAACTCGAGTTAACTCGAGTTCGTAACCCGAGCTGATCACTAACTGAACCCTTCTTTGCTCAAAATATACGCGGATAATGCCTAGAATCGCTTGCCTGCGGGCTTCTTGATTTTTAAACGGATTCCAGAATGCCACGACATTTGTGTTAAGGTCGGCGTGGATTGTGAAGACTCACAGTTTAGTTTGTTTTTCTTTATTGACAAAAATAGTGAAATAAAGGATGGAAAAAACAGCGATAGCTTAGTGACTAGGGTTTCGTAAATCGATCGCTTTGGACTGATTTCTTCGTGCTATTTTCTCAGTAGAAATTAATTGTCAGTTGCTTAAAAGGTAAAATAACGCATAAGTATATGTGACGAATAGAATCTATAATTATATTAATACGTGAAGCAAAAATTTGTGATCCGTTTTTAACAAACCTGCCGCGGACGGAGGAGTATGAAATCACCCTCATTATAGTTGATGTAGAGAAGGAATACGGAATGCTAATATTTTTTTCTAATAATGCATTTAACATACATAAAACCAACTTAAAACTCATAACACACACTACACATATAAAATAAACGAAATAATTTGAAGAAGATACATGGAGTAGGGACTAAGCCTATATTTATATATAGGATATATATAGGATTTTCTCCTGTGTCGTGGGTACCATGGACACACACAAGACGAATACACAAACACCCAGACCCAGAACAGGAATGTAAACTCATCACTCAGATACCTGTCTGGCCGGGAATCGAAACCGGGACCCATTGCGCGTCCGACCGGTATGGTAACCGCTCCGCCACGCAGGTCGTCAATGAAATAAAACATTCAATGTCTTACTATGAAAACACATAACGTCTAAAAAGCCCGATGTCTTTGTCAAAATTATATTGCTGTTGCTGTTAAATGCAGCTTAGCTGATTAAACCTCTTTTGCTTTTAACGGGTGCGTTCAAAGCAACTTGAAAATCATTACAATTTATTTGAATTTGAGAAATATCCGTGCTACTTTGGAGAATATGAAGTTTAGTTTTTTAATATAAATTACGGTCGAATTTCTACCATTGCGTTGGTCACTAGTTTACACAATTACATAAATATATCTGATACATAAAGATACATCTTTTTGCATTTCGACACCTATTTTCGTCTAATTAGAGCATAAGCGCTACTGTGTTTTGAAGAGTTTGGTAAGACACGTATCTGAGTTGCCACCGACCTAAGGTAAGACTAATCATCTATCTGGGGCTTATTAGATGTCCCTAGGGTGGAGTAGCCACTTACCATCACACTGTTTTATCATCACCATTGAAGTGGAAAAACAAACATTGTTTTTCCACTTCACTACATAGTATAAAACAAAGTTTCTTCCCGCTGTCTGTCCCTATGCATGCTTAGATCTTTAAAACTACGCTACGGATTTTAATGCAGTTTTTTTTAATAGATACTGTGATTCAAAAGGAAGGTTAATATATGTAATATATGCATAATATAGCGGAGGAACGCTGATAAGTTTAGATTTTTGACTTTTAGCCGGAAGGAAGTTCGCTGGGCCAACTAGTAAACTATAATAACAAATTTTGGTATATTTTATTCTTTATTATTACTTATGTTATGTTAAAAAAAACATGGCACATTCACATACGCACACACACACACACACACGCACACACATACCCACACACGGTGACACACACACGCACGCACACACACATAGCCTTATAATTTTTACTTATGCGCACAAAAGGCCAAATTATACTTAGTGTTGCAGTGCAATTGAATGTTATAGTCCGTATAATGTAAATCCATAATTGGCTAATTAGTTTAACATAAGAAGAAGATATTGTATACATTAGTATAATAGCTGTGGATTTTGTTAAATAAATAAATAAATAAATAAATAAATAAATAAATAAATAAATAAATAATTAATTAAATAAATAAATAAATAAATAAATAAATAAATAAATAAATAAATAAATAAAAAACAAACAAACAAACAAACAAACAAACAAACAAACAAACAAACAAACAAACAAACAAACAAACAAACAAACAAACAAACAAACAAACAAACAAACAAACAAAGAAAGAAACAAAGAAAGAAACAAACAAACAAACAAACAAACAAACAAACAAACAAACAAACAAACAAACAAACAAACAAACAAACAAACAAACAAACAAACAAACAAACAAACAAACAAACAAACAAACAAACAAACAAACAAACAAACAAACAAACAAACAAACAAACAAACAAACAAACAAACAAATAAATAAATAAAATCTCGATCCAATTCCTAAGACATGTAGGCGGACATATAACGGAAGTACGAACGTTCTAAGCCAAAACCATATAGCACGTATCTCCATCTACAAATGCAGTAATAGACAATTTAAGTGGTCTCAGATCACGGTGCATGTGTTTAACAAAGCGTGAATGTTGCAAGTGACGGGCCAACAGTAGTCTGAAGCTTTCAACTCGTGCCGTACGAGAGGTTAATAGGAGGAAACGGATAAAAACATGCCATGATAGTAAATATTAATAGTATGGCGTTACCTGCATGTAACATTGGGTATGTTTTTACGCGGGAGATGAAATAATGGTGAGGTCAAAGTAGTCTACGTTTCAGCCGTTCTTATAACTTTAGTTTTATAAAATAGCGTGAAGTTCACTAAGACTAACAAAAGTGTACCTATAGTATAAATGGTCAAACAGATGAAACACATTGTTTAAAACGAAGTCGCTTCACGCTGTCTATCTCTATGTATGGTTAGATCTTTAAAACTATACTATGGATTTTAATACAGTTTTTTTTAATAGATAGAGTGTATCAAAAGGAAGGTTTTTTATGTATAATACATGTATAATATAGTAGAAACATTGATAATTTTAGATTTTTGACTTTTAGGCGGAACGATGTTCGCCGGGTCAACTAGTAAAAAATATGGGTAGCAGAATCTTCGTTGCTGGACTTCGGCAGCACGATATTTTGTATTATATAGTATTGTTTAAGAGCGAATGTATGTATGTACTAATTTATGTATATTTCTTTGGTACGTTCTACAACCCTTTAGAATAGGCTTTAAGAATTGTATTACATACGACATATCATTTAAATCGATATGGTAGGAAGAGGGGGAATTGCTATAATTTTTAGACATACAAACATTACTAAAACATTACTTTCCTAATGCAGTCTGTAAAAGTGAGCAGTGATAGCTTAATGGTTGAAACTTGCCCTCTCGATCGGGAGATCCAAGGTTCAAACCCAAGCACGCACCACTGATTCATGTGCGTATTAGAAATTAATTATCACTGCTTTTCGGTGAAGGAAAACATCGTGAGGAAACCTACACACCCAAAAGTTCCTTAAAAAAAAGTTCTCGGAGGTGTGTGAAGTCCACCAATTCGCACTTGGCCAGCGCGGTGGACTATGACATAAACTCACTTATTCTGATAGAAGACCCGTGCCCAGCAGTGGGGCAATAATGGGTTGACGAGAAGCAGTCTGTAAAAACTCAAGTTTGTTTCTAGTTATGTAAGAATCCACATCCAGTAATGCTCAATCTAAGGGATACCAATTTCAACTACATTTAAGCGGGCGCAGTGAAGCGCGTCAATAGTTACTGACAGTGAGAGGTTTGCAGGAACCGGCGCGTGCGCATGATAGCAGCCGAGAAGACCATTGTCAAGATTTTATCATGGCAGTAAGATTAATTATGTAACGAGGAGAAAGATAAATGAGTGTACTGGTATTAATTACTTTCAAAGTAAATAATATAGAAAGCTGATTACTATTAATGTAATAAGGCTCTCAAACTTTACGATGGAACTATAAACGGCATTTGCCTTAAAAACATTGATACATTTTTATTTACTAAACGGTTAAAGTGCTCTAATTTTATTGAACCAGCTATGCCTCGTGGTAGTGATGTAACGAATATTTGCATTCGCAAAAATTGTGCGAATGTTTTGCGTATATTGAATTGCAGTGTTTTACAAAAAAAAACTCGCCAAATTTATCAGCATTGAATCAAACCGCAGTTGGTCGACCAAAAAAGGTTGCTAAATTAAATATCCTCCATTGCCCTACAACTGAACTAAAAAACCCCAAGAACTGAAAAAAAAATTGCATTCGCATTTATAGGTGGTAAACAATCGAACCGGTGTAGTTCGACCGGTGAAGTACCACCGCTACACCTATTTCCAGCGTAAAGCATTTCTTACGTTTCGATGGAAGGGTGTGGTTGCCGGCACACTTTCTATATCAGCATAGTACACGGGAGTAGCAGCGCATTTGTGATTGACTTCAGACAGAACCCATGTTTTTTTTATCTGATCGAGTAGCAAACGAGCATGCAACCCACCTGATGGTAAGTGGTCACTGCCGCCCATGTACATCTGTAATCAACTACATACAGAACATGGGTTCCATCTGATGTCAATAACAGATGCGGTGCTATTCCCGAGGACTACGATGGTCGCCCCATGTGAAAGTGTGCCGGCAACACCCTTCCACCGAAACGCAAATATGCTTCACGCTAGGAATAGGTGTGGCGGTGGTACTTCCGAGGTCGAACTACACTGGTTCTACCGCCTCGAATAGTTTGTAGAAGTAAAGATGAAACTACTTTTAATATTCCAATTTTCCAATAAATTCGATTCAAAAATGTTTTTATGTAACAAAGTTCAAACACGTAACAGACACATGACGTTTAGCATTTGGAATTAAAACAGTACATTAAGCACAAGAACATAAATAATTTAATCCCCTATAGGTTAATTATATTTTTAAGCGCCTTAACGACTGCGGTCATAATGAATAAATGGAAATGGCATTACGCCTTATTGTTTAATCCACTGCCGCTAATTGCCGCCTGTTACAAGTTCGGTAGTTAGCTGCGAAGGTCGGAAGGTACGTACTTTGTAGTTGACAGCCTCAAGTGGACCTTAGGCAGGGCTGCCTCTATTTACCTTTTTTTTTTTGTGGTCGAGGGGGAAATCTTCAAAAGATACCCGACGCCGTGGGAGCGACGCAGGGTTATGTGGGATTTTTACCGCACTAACCCCCCCCCCCGGTGGCCGTCCTCGGCGCTGAAAAGGAGGACTCCGGGATCTCGAAACGACTTCAACCGGAATCCTCCGAGCGCGCTGCCCCATCGGGCTCCTCCCAGATGGGCGGCTGGGCCCACCGCTCCGTCTAGTCTTTACGGTCTTCGGTAGTCTTCGGTATGCGACCACACATACCGCCGTCCTTCCCGGGATTGCCTGACCGAATGGTTCGAGCTCCCACTCTAGCCGTCTGCAACCCCGGAAGCCCCTTTTAGTCGCCTCTTACGAGGCTATAGGGACGGCCTTTATTTACATAGGAGGAGGGTTTAGACCTAGTATAAAATGCAGGATAATTAGCAAAGTAAATATTACTTTTGTCTCTTTTACTATAATTTTTTCTAGTAAGCAAAAAGGCAAAAATAGGTGTGAAGTTGAAATCTACTTTAGATTGATCTACGAAAAGTTTAATGACATTTTAAAATGATATTAAGTAAAATAGTAGATTGCTAAGTAAGTAAGATAGATAAATCTTGCAAAAAAAAGAAATAAAAAATATGAAGTATTAGAATATTTTATCATGTAACAAAAAATGTAATTTGGATGCAGCATTTTATATTTAATTTAGCCATTTGTTTCTTTCTTTACCTTTTAAGTTATTCTTTTATATATACATATAGTTATAAAATAAGTTATTTGATATATTCATATTGTTATTTGAAAATTAATAAAATTATCTACACAAAAAATACTTTTTATTTTTGAATACTTTTAACATACTCTTCGAAAGCTGGTTTGCTATGATTTAAAAGCTGTTTCTATGGACGAATGAAGGAATCAAAAAGAGGACTTCTTACACTCAAGTCAATATACTTCAGAAACCATCAGAACAACTGGTCATTAGCGAATTTCGTTTCAAACAGCCACCACAATCAGGGTTGCAACCATTTAATTCACTCGGATCATTTAATACCTTCGTTACTTTTTTGCCAACCCTACTTATCTGTGCTGTATGTATTACTCGGGACGGGCACCGTGCACTTTTAATTGACACCTTACAAACATAATTGTCCCGGGCGTGTGTGAGTCACCGTTCTTAATTAGCGCGCCCTACAGCCCGCCCTGTCATGAGGTGTAACTATCCAGTGTTTATGAGCATCGACCAGCGAGCTGAAGTGTAAATTGGATGTTTTGCATGTTTTATGGGGAACTAGGCTAAGCATATGACTTTTCATGCAGTACTATATAGTCATTTTCAGGAATTTATCATACAACTATATGGGATTATACAAAATTGAGAATTAGACGAGCTTACCTGTAAGTGAAGTCTGATTCTAATTTTGTGAATGGTGATCTGAAATATAATTGAGTTTACAGTGTAGTAATCTTGTCCACACTCCGCCGGCACCGCGGTTGTTTAGCCTAATTAAAAAAGATTTTTACGGCCAAACACCATACGTCATCTATGGACACTGGCAACACCGAATTCTCACTTGCTTTAGAGAGTATTATTTCCCCTTGCTATCCTTGATGATATCCATTTCCTCATCAAGGAGACACTTTACTGTTTACTGTTGAATTATATGATTTAATAATGTAATTGAGTTATATTACATAATAAACAGTTGTGAATTATAATATGTTTTATTGTTGCAGTTTGGGTATCGATTTATTCGATTTGGGTGGGTGGGTGATTATATTTCAGATCACCATTCACAAAATTAGAATCAGACTTCACTTACAGGTAAGCTCGTCTAATTCTCAATTTTATTTCATGGTGATCTGAAATATAATTGAGTTTACAGTGTAGATGTTTAGAGTCTGCTGCAACAATATATATATTTAATGGAATTAAACTAATTCAAATAATTAAACATTTATTGTTACGGTATCTTATGGGTAAAAGATATTCTAAAATCCATAATAGGGAAACTCACATTAAATATTTACAATATATTATAATAACTAGACATAGTGAATGCCAATGATGACAATCAATATGTGCTTTACTAAAAAAAATGGTTTAATTTAATACTGCGAAAGGCAGTAATAATGATTAATTTAGGAATGTTTACTGCTCTAGGTTTATGTCTTAACGTCCACAAATTTTGATGAAACAAATGTGATAGCATAATCATAATGCATTATACAACATTTGTAAATAGAATTGAATTTAATGGATAATTTCCTTGTCTAGATAATATTGTTTTCCTTTCTTTATTAAAAATAGAAAAAGAAAAATAACTGCATTACATAAATTTTATAAATAATGTCATAGTATATGTATACAACTATGTAAATAATTTAATATAGAACAAGCTTAGTACACATATTATTTGACACATTAATAGTAATTAATGTGATCAAGTTGATCTCAATAAGAACCTATCCTGCAGTAAATCTCAAAAAAATATTTTTTGTCATAATTTATTACAGCACTTCCGAACTATTCAGATCAAATTAGATCTGGTAAGTATGTATGAACTACAATGTAAATTTAAATTACTTATCATATGGCTGTATACTAAGAGTATAAAAGTATTATCCATATGTGTACAGATAATAGTTTATTATAACTATCTAAATTCATTGCTAGTAAGTATAATTCCCATACTATCTTATACATATATATAAATGAATGATCTAAAGCTATCTTTTACAAAGCTGGTCTTAGTGCTTATTGATACACTCCTTGAATATTTATGAATAGATAGAATAATATATATTTGTTTATACAGTAAAGGATTCTTAATGCTTAATAACCAATTTGTTATATGCTGAACTTATGTAGTCTTACTTGTACATATGTTGGTTATATTTTGGCAATATTAACTTAAATATGTGTAGACTCAAATAGCATATCCACATGATTATAATGTGTATCAAGCCTCAGTGAGGCGCATAATAAGTTCCAGCTGTAGTGTTAATAAAATATTCATACCTTTCAGTAATATGTATTAGATGTTAGTTGTATTATCATTCTTAATGTATATAATATTTTCAGTCCCCATAGTACTGAATTGTTTTAATCCCTCATGAGGTCATTCAGTACTGCATGGTGATTTAGTTAAACAGTTTTACTTACATGGGGTATGACTTTTATAGTCTATAAGGATCCCTGAAGACAGGAATCCATTGCTCTTCAATAGTTACATACATAATGACTGACAATAATAAAGTTGTTACTTATATATACTTCATGTTTATCATTTTTGTATTAATGCAGATCATTCCTTTATATCTTGACATATATTTTCCCATATTCCAGTCCGAAGAAGTTTCACATCTTATGAATCCATATGAATGAAGCGATGTAGCACTATTTTCCTGGAAAATGTTGAAATATCAATAAGTATAATTATTATAATTTCCTCTGTAAATTCCACCAGTGTTTGATTTGTATACTGAATACACTGACATCATATTTGTTCTCTTGTTTTAAATCTCATACAGACACCTAGTGTTCAATCTCTGTGCCTCTGCAAAATATTTTGGTAATCACTGGACCAATATACAGAAATACAAATAACATTATTATTATTGTATTATAATCACATACATGCTTGATGTGAGTTTGTAATGCAAATAATGTTTCGTAACTTAAGTTTTGCTGGCAAACAAAGCAGATTTGTTTTTCATTTTTTTTTTTTTTTTTTTTTTTTTCCCCAAACTAAAATTTAAGAGACTGGGTATCTTCATAAGATTGCCCTATTTGTATGTCAGAGTTAATGGTCTGTTACATAATATGCTACTTTGATGACAAGTGCCTAAATATACGATAAATGTTGTTATCTGTAAACAATATTGCTAAATGAATTGTTAAACTGTTAATTTGAAATTAAAATTATTTTACTAGAGATGGTATGAGATTTGTATATTTAATTTCTATATACTTGTGATGCTGGTGGAATTATACATCATGTTATTATCATAATTATATTTTACAATGATGTAAGTAGGGATTATTTGCAGATGTTAAACTTATTCCATAAGTTATAAGACTGAGTTTCCAGCCCTGTGATTATTCCTGACCATTAAATATGAAGGTATGACAGTCTAAATCTGAGTACAATAGGTGTAAGCATATATTTTCATTATTTGATAACAAGACTTGATATTCACATGGGAATTAACTATTTTATGTAAGTTAATTATATGCTCCAGAACTAGATGATGGTGTCATTTAAAATTTTATAATAATTATGACAGTCTTTTGTCTCCCAGGACAGTCTCCAGAGGTAATTTCCACTGTCAACTATTACATTGTAGGTATTTATGGAGTTAATTAACTTTTAAATGGTTTGTTCCAATTAAATACTTCTAACTTGATTTTACTTTGAACCCAATGCTAAGGTTATTTGCAATATGGGTACTTATATGATATAGGTAACTGTCATTAATATTTCTCTTTACACCCTTAGGACCCTTAAGACTGTACTGATATAGATTTTGGTTTAATGTACGAAATCCAACTTTATATAACTGCAAAGTTTTATTTTTGTGACATGTACATGTAAGTCAGTAAAAATTAAATTCCATGAAACCCATCTACATGGATAGCATATTCATTGATAAGCCCAATGAATGTGCCTGCTTGAACTTACTGGTAGATCAGATTAGGTAGAGGTAACTGTAGTCCCATCTATGACCTAATTTATTCTGCATAACCAATGCTGTGGTAGGGATACTACAAAATACATAACACAACCTACTACAGTCAGAAATCTGAAAAAAATGCATTAACTTCACTTTATATTGCTGCAAAAAGAATAATTTTGTACATAGCCCAGTCACCTGATACATATAAAATGTTGTTTATTCTGTTGTTAACCAAATATCTTCTTTCTGGAATGGTTAATGCTAGTGGTTTTATTTTAAATACCCTTACCTGTTACAGGTAAATACTTCTGATGAGTTTCATTGAACTGAACTTTGTTGTATTGTAAATGCAAATTTTATAAATTAGAATATGTTTTATCACTTTCTAGTTCAATTTTTAACACAGTAGATGTAACTCAAAAGTATCAGAAAAGTATATTGCTTTATATTTATGTATAGGTCAATATCAACCAATATTTGTTCATTTTTACACACTAGCACAACTACTATTACAGGTAATATGAATGCAATAGTATTACAATATATCACTTCCATGTTTAAATATGCTTGGTAAAGTTATTTAATGAAGTAAAAATTAAGTTCCAAGCAATTGTAGAATAGTAATGCAGATATCAGACTTCCAGAATGATTCTGTTGCATGAATATAACATTAATGCTGTCCGGTGAGACTCATTAAGATTGTTATATTCAAAGTTACATTTGCTTTGAAGTTAATACACCTGTTATAGAATAACTATTTTTATGTATACCATTAAACCCAATTATTGTTATTTTATACTTGTACTAAATATTCCATTACAGTATATCACTTGTACAGTTGCTACCCACAAGTTGGCCAATTTTAGAGATCTCAGATGGTTGAAAGTTTTCCATATAGTATAGGTACCAATGTCCCCGATGTGGATAAACTTTAATTTATCTCTTTTTGACAGTAGCCACATGTTTTTGTTTTGCAATGGCATCATGAAGGCTTTCTGACTCTCTTAATGGTTACTTAATAATGTAAGCATGACAGAGCTAGTTTAATGTTCCATTAGGTATGGCATGGTGTGGGTCATCCATGGATAGCAAACCTTTTCTTGTGCTGTGTGATTGCTTGTACAGTTAGAGTGAAGTAAGCATTCAAGCCATTTGTCACATAAAAATGTTAACACAGGTATCTCGTACCCCATGGCGAATGAGAGAACCGTTTAGTGTCAACAATGTAACACTAAGAGTATCTCGTACTCGACGGTCTAGGTGCGTTACATATTTACCATTTGCCACATAGATATGTTAGCGCAAGCATCTCGTGCTTAATGGTAAATATGAAAACCATTTAGTGTTGGCAATGCAACACACGAGTATCTCGTACTCAATGGTTATGGTGAGCAGTGTTTTAACACATTTGCTACCTGAAAACAATATTACAACTTGCATGCTCCTTATGCAAACAATGTCACTTTAGGTTCCTGAAAACAATATCACTTTAGGTACCTACCTATATTATATTCATAGCACTATTTTTTGTCGAATTGATACGAGCACCTCGTATTTTATGACTCTGGTGCGTAATATATAAAAATATTTGCTGCATATTAAGTTAAGTATATTGCATTTTATTCATTAATGAATATTAGCAAAATATTGTGTCAACAAATTGACACAAAATATCCAGTGAGTACTTTATTAGTTCTGACATTACAGTTCCAAGTCCGCTTACAGAATTTGTAACTTGAAGTACGAGTTCTTAAGTTATTGTTTATTATATTGTTCACACTTATGTATAGTTACTATTACAGTAAATCATTATTTTCTTACATACCTTTTTGTTGAAACATAACCAATGAATCCTCCGGTCTGAGAAATTGCTTTGTAGAGTGCTGCTCCTGCGATTTCCACTATACCGTCCTGGCTTTTCTTTGTCACTTTCCATTTTCTTCCATTTTTCCATAAGTTTTGCTTAGTTTTACACATTTTACAAAACTTTGAAAAAATAATAGCGCGATGCCATAAAAGCGCGAAAAAGAAGTGAGAATTCGGTGTTGCCAGTGTCCATAGATGACGTATGGTGTTTGGCCGTAAAAATCTTTTTTAATTAGGCTAAACAACCGCGGTGCCGGCGGAGTGTGGACAAGATTACTACACTGTAAACTCAATTATATTTCAGATCACCATGAAATAAAAGTTACATTATATTACCAATTACCAAGAGTATATAGTAAATATACCTACATACTGTTGGTAGTTGGTAATAGAATATACTTCGTATCGGAATGGGAGATCCCTTGTGCTAATGACGTTTCAACTGTCATTTTTTTATCTGACTGAAGTAGCAAACGAGCATGCAGTCCACCTGGTGGTAAGTGGCCACTGCCGCCCATGGACATCTGTAATCAACTACATACAGAACATGGGTTCCATCTGAACTCCCGAGGACTATGATGGTCGCCTCACGTGAATGTGTGCCGCCAACCACACCCTTCTATGGAAACGCAAAAATGCTTCACGATAGAAATAGGTGTGACGGTGGTACCTCCCCGGTCGAACTACACTGGTTCTACCACCTTGAAAAATTCATTATAACTAGATTCCATTCTCTACTAGATGTCCCATCCCAAAAGTATTAAACATAGACAAATTGACTTATTCTCTGTAGCGGCTTTTGATGCATTTTACGTATAATGTTTTACGTACTTGTAATTACATTTTTCAGTTCAAATGTTTGCATAGTTATAGTAATGCCTGCTCTATATAATTAAGCTGTCATAGCACAAACAAAACGTTGAAAAGTATTTATGTATGAAGTAATGAAGTTTGAAATGGTTTACGGGAATAAAATGCATATCAATTGGTACATACCCATTTGCATGTATGTATGCTAGGCATATCATCTAGGTATATTTACATATGTAAAGGCGATAAGGTCTTGTCATTTGGACACGGTTTTAATTGAAGTAACTGGTTGACTTGCGTCAGTCTTAACGTTGCCATTTTTTTTGTAAGTCGGGATTTAGTAACTTTTTGAGTGAAAAAAGCGGGATTCCATAGTCAAAAGCGGGACAGTAGGCCTTGCGGTACAAAGAGCCTCGCGCTTCACATACACATAGGAAAAATTCTCCTTGTTGTAGGGAGGCCGGAGGATTGGCGAACTTTTTTTTGGTCAACAAACTGCAGTTCCGCTTATATTTGCAATAGGCGAACTTTTTTTTGCAAAAGTCCAAGTCCTTCCCAAAAAGCGGGACTGAGACTGTCCCGCGCGGGACATTTGGTTTTGATTAAAAAATCGGGATGGTCCCGCCAAAAGCGGGACGTCTGGAAACTCTAGTCAGTCTTTACAATCTTATGTTTTTATATCTTACGACTGAAATGGTCGCTTTATATGAATGGGTGTCGGCAACTTCAAACGAAACACAAGGACTGCTTCGCGCTAGAAAGGCACACTTTTATATGAGGCCATCATAGTCCTCAGGAGTAAACACGCATCTGTAATTGACTTCAGATAGAACCCATTGTTTACAGATGTCGTACGGCAGTAGTAACCTCTTACCATCAGGTGGACTGTATGCTGGTTTATACTTCAATCAGATAAAAAAATATTATTTTGATTTCTATTGGTCCATCATGGCGGCAGTTGATAAACGACACGTTGAATAACTTATTACTTTGAAATATAGGTACAAGTGTGAGAGGTTGAAAACTATGTGAATTATATTATTAGATTTTAATTGTACAATATACATATTTTCCATGTACGTGCACGTAGAATGCATTTTTTTGGCCAACTCCTTTGTGGTGGTAGTGTCTCCTGGGGCGAACCGTACTCGTTCCAAGTTCCAACACCTTGAAAATTGATGCATTTGTGGCGTGTACCCCGTTTTATCAAGTTTTTATTTATGCTAGTTAAATCGATTTTAATAACACGTTTAGACACGTTTAGACACGTTTAGACACGTTTAGACACGTTTAGAACAATAAAAGAAACAAACAACGGTATTTAAAAGTAAAAAATATATAAATATACTATTCAGAAAATTATTCAGTTAAAATGTATTCTCTGAAATACCCGGTTTTAAAAAAATGCGACAAATTTACTCATAGGTCGTAATAACTTTTCATAAAATTGATGAATGTTAGAGACTTCATCTTGTCTTAGGACATAAATATATTTGAAGTACATTCAGACATTTTTGTTTAATATTATTTAAAAAATACAGTAAAAAAACTGATAATTTTGTATTCATAGCTTTTTTCTTTTTATTACTATTTCTCAGGCCTTCAAACATTTTCTTTACAAATATTTGACATACAGACACTCGGTACAATTTTAATTATCTATAAGGATGAACGATGAGGCAAGCGGAGCTAAGTGCGAGCTCGTCAAAACCGAAAAAATCAAGGAGTCGATCGCATGTGTACTCGCAATTTAGCAGAACATTCCTGACTGGACTCACTTACAGTCCTTTAATGACGACAGTAATCAGAAGCATCACACAAAAAGGCGATTAATCGATTCTAGATCTTATGTGTTCATTTATAAAGATTTCGCGATGCTTGAAGCTTTAGCGAAACGGCTGCGAGGCTTAATGTTGGCAGTAGTGATGCGATTTGAGTACACCTTTGTGACTCGAGACACTCGAGTAATTCTAACACATCACTCACAATGTAGTAGAATTACTCTTGTAACTTGTAATACGAGTGAACTCCCACTCGATTTACAAGATTTCAATTACTCGATAATAATATACGCCAATACTCGGAATATCAAGTTATGACGTATTTTGGCTTGTAAAAATGACCGGCACAGCAAAGATAAAAAAAAATGTCAAGGGACATCTAGTGGTAACCAAAAAATCTATTCGGTGCGCCGAGTTGACTTGGTTCGAGTTGCCTCGGTAACTCGAATGCACTGACACTTGAGTATTTTTTTTCAATCGAGTATGACGTTGATAATTTCATTCGAGTGATTTGAGTAAAAATACGACTCGAGTACATCACTAGTTGGCAGTAATCGATTGCGTAAATCGGAGCGCGGGCTGTCAATCTCAATCCAGTCAATTAAAGGTGGTTTGTTGTTTGTGATCACGACGGAGGGTATAATATATAGACGAGTCTTCTTTACGATTTGAAATTGTCATTATTGTAAAAAAATACTGCCAAATTACTTATCAATTATCTGTTAAATATGATTATTTTTAAACTTACCGATAAGGCAAGCAGGCTCCCTGGTGGAAAGTGGATACGTGTCTTTGAAGATTTGAAAGACCGAAGATCGCCATTTTTGAAGATCATTTTGTCAGTTGAAGGCCCAATATATTATAATAGTCACCCATCTCAATCTGATTTTAACTAAAACTAAACTTGATATTGTCCAAAGAAGCACGAATGAATATTAAATTCAATTAAATTGCTGAGTAAAATTTAAAAAAAAACCCCAAAAGGAGGAAAAGAGACTTAATCGACTAAGCGACATTTAAAAGCAGTGAAGAGTATTTTGACAAAAACATCTGCCATATTTGACGTTATGTGACGTTAAGTTTTATTTCGTTTATTTCGTTTAATAAATTTGTGTTTGTGCCAAATTCATGGTATAATGTATTTTTAGTTGATTTTATGTATGTTATATGCATTATTTGAAAAATTATTAGCATCCTGTAGTCCTTCTGTATTTAAGCTATAATATAAAAAGAGATCTCAAGTTTTTGCTTCACGTATTAATATATAGATAAGTAGAAATTGAAAACCACTTATTATTTTTATAGAAAACATGAAATTAGCGGAAACTGCTCATGTTATTGAAGTAAAATTATTCAAGACAGAAAAGATGCACTTTTTGATAAAGTAATATGTCACAAACTGAAAATTAATGTTCACAACACGCTAGAAACATCTTACACGTTTACTAACATTAGATGTTCACAACGCTATGAGGCGGCAAATGTCCTGGCGCGATTTCCGCCCCTGGACATTCTGGCGGAGATGAACACAGAGGTCTTTAACAAGATCCGCGTTCTCCGCCAGAGGGCTGAACCCTCGAATGAGACGGTCGCAAAGCTTCGTCGGAACGCCAGATGGCAAGCTTTGACGCGCTGGCGCGACAGACTGCGGGAGCCGCAGAAAGCGCGTCAAAGAGTCGTCAGCGCCATCCTACCCAGCTACCGGGCCTGGATGAGGAGCGGAGGTTGCGTCACCTACCGACTGACTCAGATACTCACCGGACATGGCTGCTTCGGTGAGTATCTGAACCGCATAGGCCGGGAGCCGTCCGCACTGTGTCACCATTGCGGACACTGTAATGTTCGCGAAGGAGGGCGCTGAAAGCGCACAGATCCCTCTCGGCGAAGGAGCCGCCGGGGCAGATGTAGATAACGTCTCTCCGGCGCTGTGACCCTGTAGTCGGGGAGTAGAATACGGCTACGGTATCCCCTGCCTGTCGTAAGAGGCGACTAACAGGGGGCCTCTGGGGTTGCGGACGGCTAGAGTGGGAGCTCGAACCGTCCAACAAGCAACCCTGAGAAGGATTTCGGTATGTGTGGCTGCATCTCGCCGTAAGCACCGGATGATGAAGGGGGATGGTACACGTCCCCCAAGAGAGGAGCCCGTGAGGGGCACTGCGCTAGGGGCCACCGGTTCGTTCCGTTGGAGTTTCCGAGTCCCCTACTACAAGCGCTGAGGAAGGCCACCGAGGAGGTTTTAGTGGGTAAAAATCCCACATAACCCTGAGTCTCTCCCAAGGATTCGGTGTACCTTTTGAAGGTTTCCTCCCCGTAAAAAAAAAAAGATGTTCACAACGCTAGAAATATTTTCCACAATATTTTATTTATATTTTTTTATTATTTGTAATAAGTTTATAGTATTTTTACAGTTTTTTTTCTATTTTTATAATTGGTGGTTCAATGGAGACATTGAAAAGCTTGTCAGATAAATCTTAGATGTCAATATAGTATAGAGAATAAGTGATTTATCAAAACGTGTAATTATGTTGTTATTATCAAAAATATGCTTTAAATATCTTTAGTTGCTACACATGAATATTAAAAATGCATCAATCTTTTAGACAAGAACGTGTTCGTGCCAAGTGGCGCGCGTTTTAAGACTTCGTACTAAACGATATGTAAAGCCATCAACCAGACATTTTCCTTGTAATTAATATACTTGTTCCCTTATACTATTTGTATATGTAACAAATAAAGATTTAAAAGATATATATAGAAATGTGTGTATAATTTAAACTAGAGATGCGCCGAATACTACTTTCGCCGAATAACCGAATATTATTTGGTTTAACTTTTACCGAACCGGGTATTCGGCTGAATTATTCGGTTTATCATTTCTTATTTAGAAACAACTGCTAAAGTGTGTTATTAAAAAATGTGTGATGTAAGAGTTTAGAAAAATGAGAATTTGTTAGACGTTTCAAAAATGTTAATTTAAGTTTAAGTTTAATTGCTTTATATTATTGGCTTTATTCAACATACTCTTCATAGGATTTCTTTGACTTATAACATAAATCTTACATAAAAAGGTTTGTCTTTTTGTGCTATAACGTGACGTATACCCAAGAAAATAGGAAAAACTCGAACCGAATATATTCGGCAACAAAACAGAATAATTCGGCCGAATACAAATAGTGAAAAAGATGACGAATACGCCGAATACCGAATAACAACCGAATATTCGGCGCATCTCTAATTTAAACCCATATATTCAATAAAAGAACCATGTTGATACGTCCTCAGAAACGTAGAAACCGTTGCGTTATAGATTTAAATAAGTTCTGTGTGTTCCTGCTTCGCACTTATGTTACTACAAGATTATGTGTGTTTGTGTATCTACTGTTAACAATACGCACACATTCTACACTCATAGCCCCACAGTAAGATTTTCTCCTGTGTCGTGGGTACCATGGACACACACAAGACGAATACACAAACACCCGGACCCAGAACAGAAATCTAAACTCATCATTCAGATACCTGTCTGGCCGGGAACCGAACCCGGGACCCATTGCGCGTCAGACCGGTATGGTAACCGCTGCGCTACGCGGGTCGTCCGTAGCAATAATGGACTAACCGCATTTGCAATTAAGAAAAGTCTCTTATAATTCCAGTGCAAAGCACTTTAAGGCTTGAAGGATCGATTACGTAAATCAGGCTGAGGTCTGTCAATCTCAATCGAGTCAATTAAAGGTTCATTACTAGCGACTTCCACCGTCTTTTGTATCTAGACCCAATAGCACAGTGATTACCATATCGACCTGCGATGCACGTTTCTGGGTTCAATTCAGTAATTAGAATAAAAAAAAAATTAGTATTATATTAAGATGTGTACATTTTTTCTGAGTGTTAACGAACATGTCTTTGTGTGTCTTTGTTTGACGACCCGCGTGGCGGAGTGGTTACCACACCGGTCTGACGCGCAATCGATCCCGGGCACGACTCCCGGCCAAACTGGTATGTAAATGATGAGTTTAGATTCATGTTCTGGGTCTGGGTGTTTGTGTATTCGTCTTGTGTGTGTCCATTGTACCCACGACTCAGGAGGAAATCCTAGTGTGGGGCTATGAGTGTAGAAAGCGTGTTTATGACACCCATAAAGTGCGATTGTTTACGTATGATAAAACTCCACTGTGTGTTCGACTATCTCTCATAGAGTCAAATTACGCTAAGGATACGTCATGTGGAAATAATAAGCTACAGAGTAATCAATGTTTTCAGAAGTTGTAACTTAGAGATCTAACATACTTCTATCAAACAGCGGGTTCCTGGTTCAAATCCCACTAGTCTACCAATCCACAAAAATAATTATTTATTTATTTTATTTATGCAGTATTTCTTTTTCTTTGATATTAAAGTTAATAAACAGTCTTACTTTATTACAGGTAAACTTTGATATTAAAGTTAATAAACTTTGTTCAGTCGAACAAAGAATAGAACAGTAGATTCTTGGATCAATTCAAATAAATCAGTAAATCGATTTTATAACCTTAATTAATCGATTCTTTGATTAGTCGACCTCAGATCACATCCCTGATCCAAACATAATGGCGAATATATCTGTCACATAAAATGGAAGTAAAGTTAGATACTTATTAATTTAAGAAAATTAACTCCAAAGGATTTTTTTCAGGAAATTGGCTAAAATACCTAAAATATTTTAGTTAATTTTTCTATACAAAAATCATTGTGACACAACTCTTTTTTTTCGTTACGAAATTTCTGGATTCGGTACCCGCGCTCAAGGCCCTCGATAGAAGCTATGCAATAGCTTAAAATCGACCTAAAATATCATATTTTTCTCCCCCTCTGAAATAACGCATTCCCAACTAAGGAATTATAATTGGTTGGCGACGAAAATGATAACAATATCCATTTGAAAAAAGTGAACTATTTTAACTAGGCAATCGGTATATCAAAGCTTGCAGTTTAATAATTGCCTGATTATTTATTGCTAGTTGTACCCCGTTGTTTCACCTGGACTAAAAATGTAATATAATTTCAAATTTTAATAACTTTTGAAAGAATAAATTTTAATGTAATTAAGACTCAATGTAGCCTCAAGATACGTACTATGTATATATTTATTTTATTTATATTGTCCTCCAATTCGCAGTCTGCCAGCGCGGTGGACTATCGCTTATAACTCTCTCATTCCGAGTGCCCAACAGTGGGACAGTAATGGGTTGACGAAACGATATATTTTATTCCCTTTTTTATAACATAGAAGTAGGAAACGAGCATGCAGTCCACCTGACGGTAAGTGGTCACTGTCGCACAAGGACTCCTCTAAGTAATTTCATATAGGACAAGGTTCTACCTAAAGTCAAACACAGAGGCTTTGCTACTCCTCGGAACTAAGATGGTTGCCTCAAAGTAAACTAACAACTACCCCCTTCCACCGAAACGCTGAAAATAAATTCAGTAGTTTTTGAGTTTTTGTGTAATGTGATTTCAAAAATAAATATTGCAAAATGATAAATATAAAACTATTAATTAGTAGTTTCCCATCGCAACAGTCGAAATTTGACCGTAATTTGACTGAAAAACTAAACTTTACATTGTCCAAAGTAGCACGAATACTTCCCAAGTTCAATTAAATTATTTTAATTTGCGGGTTGTTTTAATTGAATCCGTAAGAGGTAAAAAGAGGTTTAGTAACTACGCTGCATTTAAAAGCAAATAGCGGGTATTTTGACAAAGACATCTGACTTTTTTGACGTTATTTGTTTTCGTAGTCAGGTTTTATTGAATGTTTTATTTCGTTTATTATATACTAGCAGTACCCGCGGTTTCACCCGCGTAAATACCTAATATGTGGATGATCTAGGAAATTGAAAGTTTTCGTTCACATTGACCTACTCTACCCATTTTGCTTCTGTGTCTTGTAAAAAACATATAACAATTTTTATTGCACTTCATCGTATACGACGGCGCATGCGGCATATACAGCGGGTGGATTAACATGAGGTTAATATTTTGCTCTAAAATATATCTAACCAATAAATATAATTGTATAGCCTAAAGCCTTCCTCGATAAATGGTCTATTCAACACAAAAATAATTTTTCAATTCGAACCAGTAGTTCCTGAGATTAGCGCGTTCAAACAAACAAACAAACTCTTCAGCTTTATAATATTAATTAGTATAGTGTTTTCGTAGTCAGGTTTTATTGAATGTTTTATTTCGTTTATTATATATGTGTCAGTGTCAAATGCACGGAAGTGTGTGTAATGTGTTTTTAGTTGAATTTATGTGTGTTTTATGCATTATTAGAAAAAAAAAGCATCTAGTAGCCCCTCTCTACATAAACTATAACCGTGCTAAATTTCATCGTCCGTTTGCGGCAAGTTTCTTAAAAACGGATCCCAAATTTTTGCTTCATGTATTAATATACATACAGATTATCTGGTCCTCAAACTACTTTTATGAAAAAATATAAAATGTGCAGACAATTGAAATTTTAATTTTTACTATACAGTTCAGATAGTTTCAAATAATGTTCATATTTCCAAAGTATTTCGGCATATCTGATAAGGAAAGCATAATTTAAGAAATCCAGAACATTGCCTGCGATTGAGACAGGCATCAGCTTGAATACTGATAATCATCAATTATAATTCAATTTTGGAGTGAATTCGTAGTATTTCTGAACAACTAGATCTGAATCATTTTTAGTATAATGCAGTTAATCGTAAAATTTAACACTATATGTATGGAACATCCAGTAAAAATGAAATGGGTCCCGGCTTCGATTGCTGGCCAGACAGGTATCTGAATGATGAGTTTAGATTCATGTTCTGGGTCTGGGTGTTTGTGTATTCGTCTTGTATGTGTCCATGGTACACACGACACAGGAGAAAATCCTAGTGTGGGGCTATGAGCGTAGAAAGCGTGAATTTTTTTAATACCTCTGTCTAAACTGACCGATCGGAGTCCAACATGTGTGAAGTCCAACGACAAAAAAGCCTTCCGAGACGTTTTCTTAAAAGATTAAAGTATTAACCGAGCAAGCCGGCACCTGATGGTAAGTCACCGTCACTGGACATCTGTAACCAACCTCATATAGAATAGAGGTACCATCTGATTTCAATTCCGGTACTACTCCTGAAGACTAAGACGGCTGCATATGAAAGTTAACTGGTAAGAACAAACCCCATCAAAACGCAAGAACTGCTCCATGCTCATGCTGAAGTACCCATTTGTGGCAATGTTAGCACCCAGGTCAAACCATACTCATTCCCATCTTGCATTCAATATTTTATCCTGGCTTTTTGTCGTATTACAAGGCTGATCTAGCAACTTCATACAATATAACTGCAACCTTCAACCAAAACACTGCTTCACAGTGACGATATTTGAGTCATCAAATATCGTCACTGGTCACGTGTCACTGGTCACGGTCACGGGTCACCGTATGGTGGAACGGTCACCGTACCGGTCTGACACGTAGTAGGTTCTGGGTACGACAGGGCCAGACAGGTATCTGAATGATGAATGGAGATTTCTGTTCTCGGTCTGGGTGTTTGTGTATTCGTCTTTGTATGTCCATAATACCCGTGACATTCTGAGATTTATTATAAAATCTGATGTATTATAAAAAAATTGTGTGTTGTGTGACTTCAGATTGAACCCTTGTTCTGTATGAAATTATTTACAGTTTATGGGCGGCAGTGACCACTTACCATCAGGTTGACTGCATGCTCGTTTGCTATTCAATCTTATAAAAAAAGTGGCAGTACTTCCCTGGTCAACCACCTTGCATTTATTTCGCTTTACTTCCTGCTACAAATCCATCCAAACAAAACCACAAAGTAATACGCAAGACAGCAACAAGTGCATAGATTGTTAATAATCGTTTTCTCCGAAGCGTACTCGAGAATCAATTTCATCGGAATTGTGTGATGGAATCGATTCTCACTCGTTTTTGTGCCAGCATCGCATTCCTTAACGGTGCATAGCTATTTAGAGCGTCGATTGTTTATTAGTAATATGCTTGTTATTTACGGATGTTTTATTACTAGATATTGCTCTGGAGCGTCTAGAGGATGATATGCTCCTTGTTGCTATTTTGGAGCGGAGACAAGACCTTAGCTTCTGTGATTTTTTGGGATGTAAAACTAGCAAATGAGCACACTTTCACATGAGGCGACCATCATAGTCCTCAGGAGTAACAACGCATTTGTGATTGACTTCAGATGGAACCCATGTTCTGTATGAAGTTGATTACCGATGTCAATGGGCGGCAGTGACCACTTACCATCAGGTGGACTGCATGCTCGTTTGCTACTTTAGTCAAATAAAAAAGAAAAAAAAAAGAGTAATGAATACTGAGCTATATTCCTTCGTCAACTCATCATTGTGCCCGTCAAAACCCGTGCCCACTGCTGGGCACGGGTCTTCTCTCATAATGAGAGGGTATTAGGCCATAGTCCACTGCGCTGTCCTAGTGTGAATTGGTGGACTTCACACACCTCCGAGACCTTTTTTTAAGATCTCTCGGGTGTGTAGGTTTCCTCACGATGTTTTGCTTCACCGAAAAGTAGTGATAATTAATTTCTAATACGTACTCATCTATATTATGTATATATTATGTATATATATTATGTATATATTAATAATGAAGGATAATGAAGCCAAATCTTGTGATCCGTTTTTGAGATACTTACCGCTGATGGAGGAGTATGAAATTACGCACGGTTAAATTTGATATAGAAAAGGATTACGCAATTCATATATTTTTTTAAATAATGCACAAAACATACCTAAAATCAACTAGACCACATTAGACACACTACCTTGCATTTGTAATAACACATAATGTCAAAAATGTCAGTTGTCTTTGTCAAAATACCCGCTATTGCTTTTAAATGCAGCTTAGTTAATTAAACCTCTTTTTATCTTAAATGGTATATTTAAAAGTAATAACCTGAAAATCAATATAATTGAATTTGTGAAATATTCTTGCTACTTTGGACTATATGTAGTTTAGTTTTCGTCCCTGTAGCCTCGGGGTCAGAATAGGGCTACGGTCTGCCTGTCGTCGTAAGAGGCGACTAAAAGGGGCTTCCGGGGTTGCAGACGGCTATAGTGGGAGCTCGAACCGTTCGGTCAGGCAATCCCTGGAAGGACGGCGGTATGTGTGGTCGCATACCGTCGTAAAGACTAGCCGGAGCGGTGGGCCCAGCCGCCCATCTGGGAGGAGCCCGATGGGGCAGCGCGCTCGGAGGATTCCGGTTGAAGTCGTTTCGAGATCCCGGAGTCCTCTTTTTCAGCGCCGAGGACGGCCACCGGGGGGGTTTTAGTGCGGTAAAAATCCCACATAACCCTGCGTCGCTCCCACGGCGTCGGGTACCTTTGGAAGGTTTCCCCCTTGAAAACAAAAAGAAAATGTAGTTTAACTTCAATTATGATCGAATTTCAACCGTTGGTACGAGTGACTAGCCATATTTAAAAGGTGGTAGTAAAAACGTAGTTCGACCAGGAAGATAATATCGACACATCTATTTCTAGTGTGTTGTTTGGAAAGATGTGGTTGCAGGCTCACTTTTAGTTGAAGTGATAATCTTAGCCCTCCCCTTTTATATATGAGTCCACTTATAGATGTTTATGGGCGGAATTAACCACTTACCACCAGGTAAACTATATGCTCGTTTGTTACTTCAATCGAATAAAAAAAACATGCGTGCGTACAAAGTACACATGTCAGAAGTGAACCTTCTTTGGCGAACTAATTTATAAATCTTGTTTATATTTATACAAATCTAAAACTTTAAATTTCCAAGATTAAGAGGAAGGGAAAAAGGCGTGATACGACGTTCGCTCTGTCTCACTTTTTCTCTCAATCTTTCTCACTCGCTTGCTCCCTACTCTCACTCCACGGCTAGTTGCTCATGCTACGTTCGCCCTGTCTTACTCTCTCTCAATCGGTCTCGATCACTCTCTCTCTCTTTTCCGACACTTCCGTTGCATACCGGCGTGACGTTTCATCTGTAAAAAATTTACCCTCATGCGCCTAAAGAAGTTTCACTTCAAAAAAATCTGTAATCAACACCAGATTGATTACGTATGTGGTCTACAGGTAGAACTAGTGTAGTGTAGGGGAAGTACCACCGCCACACATATTTCTAGCGTGAAGCATTTTTTGCGTTTCGATGGAAGGGTATGGTCTCCGGCATACTTTTATATGAGGCGAACATCATAGTCCTCGATAGTAGCAACGCATCTGTAATTGACTTCAGCTACAATCCATGTTCTATTTGAAGTTGCTAACAGGTTTTCCTGGGCGGCAGTGACCAATTGCCATCAGGTAGACAGTATGCTCGTTTGCTAATTCAATCAGATATAAAAAAAGATTCGTATTTTGATATTAGGAGTTTCCGCTGATGTGGGCTACAGATGCATGGCTATCCTTAAGAACTAACTGTTGGAATTCTGATAAGTATATTTCTACACACCTATCAATTAAGTATATAGTAGTGCTCAACACTATGGATACAAGTCTGAAATGGATATGGCGATGGTGCGACCGGAGTCGATTCACAAAACGCTCGACCTTCAAAAGTCCTAGTTTTATTATCATTATAAATAATTAATGAACCCGCATCAAAACGGGTTTGATTGGTTTTCGATGATTTGAACAAGAGCATACCTTAAATCGTTTTGATACATGATTTAATACATAACATAAGACTTTTATATCCACTGCTTGACATACCGCTATCATCATACAAACTTTCCTACCATTTTATCCCTTTATAGGGCGAATTTGAAAAATATTTTCTTAATGTTTATAAAGGGAAACATGGTGCAAATTTTCTAAGTTTCTAATCATAATACTTTGGGCTGTGCGTTGTTAGTGTTAAGTCAGTAGTATATTAGTAGTTAAGTCAGTTTACTTTCTTAGGGTTCCATACCCAAACGGTAAAAACGGAACCCTATACTGAGACTCCGTTGGCCGTCTGTCCATCTGTCTGTTACCAGACTGTATTTCCTGAACTGTGGTAAACAGACAGTTAAAATTTATCAGATATTTTTTTTGTTGCCGCTATAACAAAAAATACTAAAACCAAAATAAAATTATTGTAAAAGGGGCCATCGTACAAGAGACATGATTTTATTTGCCGTTTTTATAAACAGTGGTACGGTACCCTGCGTGCGCGAGTCCGGCTCGCACTTGGCCGGTTTTTATAGATATAGATTTGTTTAAGCATAGCTGTAAAGGGTTATAGCTGTAACCGTAGCCCCCGCCTCTGGGCTTGTACCTGTATATCTCGTTTCAAGGCTTTTAACGCTATTTTCTCTTCCGCTCGATAAAACAATGCATTTTATCCAAAAAGACCGTCGTTTGGAATTACAGACCAAGTGGCAAATAGAAGTGGCACAAATTTTTAATGTTATAACTTTTAAGAGTAAATGGAATATATACGCAGTGATAGCCTTGCTTCGTCCCTATAGTTCCGGGATCAGAATAAGGCTACGGTATCCCCTACCTGCCGAAAGAGGCGACTTAACCCTTAAATAAACCTGCTCATGAATAAACCTGCTCATGGCATAAGCTGAGTCTGACCCCTTCGCAGTGGTTGCAGCACATATTATATTACATAAGGTTATTTATTTCACATAACATTGTATTTTTTTTTTTATTTCTCCTGTGTTGTATCTTCTGTATTTTCTTTTTTATCTTATAAGCTCTTGTGTGTTGTAACTTATGTGAATAAAGGTTATTGTTATTGTTATTGTTATAAATTGTTCCTGTCCGTTATAAGTGACATGTTGGGGGCTTCCGGGATTGCGGGCGGCTAGAATGTCAGCTTGAGTTAAGTGATCCCGGGAAGGGCGACGGTATGTGTGGTCGCATATCGTCGTAAAGACTAGACGGAGCGGTGGGTCCAGCCGCCCATCTGGGAGGAGCCCGATAGGGCAACGCGCTCAGAGGATTCCGGTTGCGTTCCTTTGGAGATCCTCTTTTTACCGCCGAGGACTGGCCGTCCTCGGCGGGGAGGTTTTAGTGCGCTAAAAATCCCACATAACCCTGCGTCACTCCCCCTCGAAAACAAAAAAAAGCCTTGCCTATCTAGCCTAATGGTTGGAGCTAGGCATCTCGATCGGCAGATCTGAAGTTCAAAATCACAAGCACGCTTCAATGATTTCGTAAATAGCCTTTTTGAAATTAATTATAACTACCTTATGGTAAAGGAAAACATCGCGAGAAAACAAACCTGAAATTTCATTTAAAAAATTGCCAGCGCAACAATAATGGATTGACGACACATGGATTATAGTAATTTAAAGAATATTGAAATTAAATGCAGTGGAGAAAATGACAAAAATGCGAAAAGTTGTAGAAATTGATAATATTACGAGTAATTTAATAGTCCGTCAAACAATTTATTTTGCAAATTAGGGTATGAAATGGGCGAACATTCTGAGTATTTTAACCCCACTGCGTAAGTAGGGTAATGTTTATTAGTAGTTAATAGTAGTGATACTCACCCATCGCGACCGTCGAAATTCGACCGTAATTCAACTTAAAAACGAAACGTGATATTCTCTAAAGTAGCACGTATAGTTCTCAAATTAAATTGTATTTATTTTAATTCAAGTTTTTATTTTATTTAAGAGTTAAAGGATAAAAGACATCTGAAATTTTTGACATTACGTGGTTTCGCAGTAAGACAATAAAAGTTTTATTTTGTTTATTATGAATGTGTTTGTGTACTCTTTCTCTATATCTATATGAACACCAATTCGCACTTGGCCAGCGAAGTGGACTATGGCCTAAAACTCTCTCATTCTGAGAGAAGACCCGTGCAGATTGACAATAATGGGTTGTATCCACCCACTCTTTCTTTATATGCACTACAATCATACCAAATTTCATACTCCTAGCGCAATTTGCCTTGAAAAGGGATTTCAAGTTTCTGTTTCACATATTAATATTATAGATATGTATTGATATAAGTCACTTTGAACACCGCATGCAGGTGCCATCTGTAAACATACGGATTTTTTTACAATAAGTGAGTGACATTGGACACTGGACAATTCTGATTAATCCGAAGTCTTCTTAAAATTGCCGGTTCTGCCCTAATAGCAATAGCGTTGAAATGTTGCGCGATATCGGTGCAGCCCGCGGCGGCCCGCTCGCCTTCAAATTTTATTGTTATAACTGTTCGTAATTGTTCCGTTTGCATCTTTATTGCGTTTAAAGTTCACAACTGATACTCTACATCATGATTCTTGCATAATTTTAGCTCTGTACGAAGAACAAAGCATCTTTAAATGCTTATTATATCGGAAAGATTAATATTAAAATGGCGGTAAATAGAACTATTATTCCAACAAATACATTGCTTGTTGCGAGTTTTTTTTCTTTGATATTAATTTAAGTTTTTTTTTATACAATATAGGTACTTTCTCACAAACATATTCATCCGATTTCCGAGCAGGTCGTCTCGATCTGTGCGAGCTTCGTACTGTCGTACCATATACATACATAGGTACACGTTGAGCGTACGCTCGGACGCGCTACATGGTAGGCGGAGTGGCGGATGTTAGGTTTTTGTCGTTACGGAATTTCTCGATTCGGCCGCGCACTCAACGCCCGCGATAAAAGCTATGCAATAGGTTAAAATAAAAAACACTTTTTGCTACAATATTAGTATTAAATTATAGGTTCTTGTAGTATTGTGTATTTTGGATGAAATTTCTGAGAATAATTTATAAAGATTAAAGTAAGCAAACAGACATCGAAATAAAATGTATACTTAAAAAATCAAACAACGTGTATCGCGACGGAAAAATGTTAAGGAATTTAGTTTAGTGATTTGAAGGTTTTAGTATATAATAAAATTAAATGTTGTATATATCAAACTTTATATAGTGTAGTATACGATGAAGGATTAAGACTCTGAAAGTCCAACTTAAGACTAGACTAGCAAAAAATCGCTCAACAATAAAACTATAGGCTTAATGTAAATTAACCTTCATCGTTAACTAGCAAATAATCATTATACTCATAGAAAACGGAGGAAGCTGTAAACCTCTCGGGTGTACGCGCGGCAGTTGTAATCACCTCGTATATTTCTGCCGAGATCGTAAAGATACGCTTCCGTTCGTAACTCGTGTCTCGAGACAAAAAGTCTTAATGGGTACCAAAAAAGCAAGCAACGGGATATTGCTTCTTTTAATTTAAACGTGCGATTTTTTGCAGATGTATTGTGGTTTGCTTGGCTGCTTTTTAATACCCCAGAAATAGTGAACAAACGTGGTCCATCTGATTGCCGCCTATGGACATTTTTTATAATACGAAGTAACTTAACGGTCAGTTACCTAACGATAAAAGGCAAGTGTCGTTGATGGACATCTGCGACCCTATATACGATTAGAGTCATACTTGAGGCCCCTAGCACATGGCGTATTTTAAACGCGCCCACGACGAGCTGGTAGCGCACGTATACGCGCTTCAAACGAGATTTGAACGCAACCTTGCAACCCGAGCACACGGGGTGATCACGAAACGCGCGTCAACGCGTGTACGCGCCGATATAGCTACACATAAAAGATGAGATAAAATTCTAAATATATCGATTGTCAACACATCAAACGAGTTCCGAACGCGCTTTACACGCGCGTTTGTATCGCGTTTTACGCGCCTTCAAATCTTTGAAAACGCAAGAATCGGCGCGTACCTAAAACGCGCGTTGCCTTCGCGTTTAAAATACGCTATCGCTATATATAAAATAAGTGCAAAGGCACCTAGCCTAGCTTTGCACTTATTTTTAAATCTGTTCTATTGCTAGATAGGTATCCGTTCAGGAAATTAAATGGTGACCATAACTCAAATACACAGATTTTTGAGTTAGCTCCCTTTAGATCTAGGTGTGCGCTATGTGCTAGGGGCCTGAGGTTGGCTGGTCGTGATCATCCCGCGTGCTCGGGTTACAAGGTTGCGTTTAAATTTCGTTTGAAGCGCGTATACGTGCTTTACCAGCGCGTCGTGTACGCGTTTAAAATACGCCATGTGCTAGGGGCCTGAGGTTCAGGTGCCTTCATATTTACAGGAGGTGCTGAAGGCGTACCTGTCGGACAGACACATCCGCTTCCCTGGTCGCTATGGAAGCGTTCGCGGGAGGAACGTCGTGCGCGGAGTGCCGCAGGGTTCGGTGCTTGGCCCACTACTGTGGAATATCGCCTACGACACGGTGCTGAGAACGGTGCTCCCGGAGGGAGTGAGCATCGTCTGCTATGCCGACGACACCCTCGTCCTTACGGAAGGGGAGTGTTTCGAGAGGACGGTTCGGCTAGCAGAACTCGGAGTGGCACGCGTCGTGACGGAGATCCGCAGGTTGGGCCTCGAGATAGCGTCCCGGAAGACCGAGGCGATGTGGTTCCACGGTCGAAGGTCGAGAGTCGAGCCAGCTGAGACTTCAGTGCGCGTCGGTGGAGCGGACGTCCGGATAGGCAGGTACATGAAGTACCTCGGCCTAACACTGGACGGCCGCTGGTGCTTCGATGAGCATTTCGACCGTCTCGTCCCTCGGATTCTAAAGGTGGCGGGTGCAATGCACCGTCTGTTGCCGAATCTAGGGGGACCAAGGGAAGAAGTCCGCCGCCTCTATGCGGGGGTGGTGCGCTCGATTGCGCTCTACGGGGCGCCGGTGTGGTCGGACAAGGTGTCTGGCAGCCGGCGCCGCGCGCGGAAGTTAAACTCCGCGCAACGTATGATCGCAATTCGGGTCGCCCGCGGTTATCGTACCATTTCGTACGAGGCGGCGTTTGTCCTGGGGCGGCTTCCGCCTTTGGACATCCTGGCGGATATGGACGCACGGGTCTTCTTTAAGATCCGAGTCCTCCGTCAGGGGACTGAACCCTTCGACGTAGGGACGGTCGAAGTGCTTCGGAGGAGAGCCAAATGGCGCGCTCTGAGGTGCTGGCGTGAGCGACTCGAGGAGCCACACAGCATACGCCAACGGGTGGTCGACGCTATCCTGCCGAACTTCCGCGCTTGGATGAGAAGCAGCGGTCGAGTGACCTACCGCCTGACTCAGATACTCACCGGACATGGCTGTTTCGGTCAGTATCTGAACAGGATAGGGAGACAGGTGACGGCCCTCTGTCACCATTGTGGGCACGACGAGGATTCCGCACAGCACACGCTCGAGTACTGCCCAGCTTGGGAGTCTCAGCGGCGGATCCTCGTCCAAAAGGTTGGAGCGGACCTTTCTCCCGCGGCTGTCGTTGCGGCGATGGTTCAGCGGCGAGAGGCCTGGAACGGCATGATCACCTTCTGCGAGGACGTCATGTCAGCGAAGGAAGACGCCGAAAGGGCCAGAGAGCGCGCTGAACCCTCTCGGAGAAGGATCCGCCGCGGCCGCCGGCAACGACGCCTCGTCCCTGTAGCCTCGGGGTCAGAATAGGGCTACGGTATCCCCTGCCTGTCGTAAGAGGCGACTAAAAGGGGCTTCCGGGGTTGCAGACGGCTACAGTGGGAGCTCGAACCGTTCGGTCAGGCAATCCCGGGAAGGACGGCGGTATGTGTGGTCGCATATCGTCGTAAAGACTAGGCGGAGCGGTGGGCCCAGCCGCCCATCTGGGAGGAGCCCGATGGGGCAGCGCGCTCGGAGGATTCCGGTTGAAGTCGTTTCGAGATCCCGGAGTCCTCCTTTTCAGCGCCGAGGACGGCCACCGGGGGGGTTTTAGTGCGGTAAAAATCCCACATAACCCTGCGTCGCTCCCACGGCGTCGGGTACCTTTGGAAGGTTTCCCCCTCGAAAACAAAAAAAAAAAAAAAAGGGGCCTGAGGTTGGCTACAGAGGCGTTGTTACTTCGGAGTACGAAGCTGGACTTCGGAAAAGCATATCTTCACTACATTAAACCAGTACACAGAATAACTTCACCATTGTTATACGGCAGAAATAGATGCGACGTTGATACCTGAAAAGTCAAACAACAAACGTCTTTACCACTTCGAATTGCTTACAATCTTAGACTCCCGCGTTAAAGAACGATGTGATAAACATAGAAAAAATTAAAAATCATAATCATTTTATGATAGTTATTCTATGTGATATTTTTTCTACATTCATTCGTTCATTGCTAACATATTAATTAGAAATGAATTGACCATGGCTATGTTTCTTTGAAATGGTTATTATAACATAATGAATAACTATAAATGGCGCTTCTTATTTTATAAGAAGTTTTAATTATATCATTGTCGTAACACGTTTGCTCAACAGGTACCGAAGCCTTGTTTTAGTTTTTATGGTTGTCGTATTAAAAAGTTGATTCAGGACCGCTATTTATCTATACAGCTTTATTTAATGTTAGATTTATTAAATAACAATTTGTATTGTATAAGCCGAGATAGGTTAGTGGTTGAAACCTAGCCTTTAAATTCAGTGTCCGAGATTCAACTCTCAGGCACCATTATGTTCCCTAAAAATCTCTTCCTCCTTTTTGCTTTTAGATAAAGGAAAACATTTATTTCATTTCATTTCTTAACAAGCGCGGTTGTCGATGATTTAACTCAGGTGTCACATCCTGACGGAAGAAACAAGCGCAGCGATGAGATACAATAATAACGGATTTACAATGATTAAGTAGTACTGAAGCCTTTAAAAAATAAAATTATGATTCCATCAATCCAACCCTCAGACTTCTAAGATCTATTCCAATAATAGATGTCCAAAGGCCTACCTTAAAGCGATTTTTTTCTAATAGACACAATGCTTGGTATGCGATTTGGTGACCACAATGGGTATCGATGTTACAGTGTGTTACTCCAATCAAATAAAAATCAATCCAATAAAAAAAATAACGCGTAAAACCCTTGAAGAATGTTAATTATCTGTAAATGTAAAGGTTTATTAACTATTTAGTTATTTATCGATTTTGCATCTTTACAACAATCTTCAAAACTCTACCGTTTAATATTAGTTTTTGAAACAAAAAAATAAAACCTTGTTGAATTAATTATACCAATTTATAATCGGATTATGTACCCGTTTATGAGTGATAGTTTTGACTACAAAAACTGTTCTAACACCCTTTGGAGGTTTATAATTTTTCTTTTTATCATTTAACACCTGTTAACATTAAACAATAATAATAATTTGTATAATAAAATTGTTAGGATTGTAACACGCAAGCAACAATCTGCTAATACAAGCGCAACATATGTCAGCGATTGTCGCCGTCGGCTGCCGATTGTCGTCTGTTTTCCCCGACTGTGGTTAGCCGTTGACGAATGCCAGCGCTGGTTGGTTACAGCTGATAGCAACATTCAGAGACTATGGACGATGTTTGTCGTCGCGTCGCTCGTGTGCTACCTTCCTAAAAATAATCTGTTGATCACATTTCACCTCCCTTTATTACACCAAGGCACCAGGTCAGCTGTTAACCATATCGTTAATATTTTAATCAATTTTTAACGATTTACAGTTGAAATAGTTGTCATATTCGTGACAGTATCGACCTCTAGACCTTATCTTAAGATCTCGCCCTCAGATTAAAAGATAAATTAACATCGCTTTCTAGATCAGATTGCTGATTACATCATTAAGATAAGGCGATTATAAAGTTCAAAGATTCAATATCTAGCTTCATTAAAGTTTTCATATATGAGCATTCCGTGACTTTTATTTTTAGCGATATAAACACTAAAATTGATTAAGCTGTTCTCTACAATGCCCTAGTATGGTTGTTAAGCGATTATCATTTTCAACACGCGTCTTATTTTAATATGTAAGTTTAAAATCATGTTATAATCATTTACTATAATGGTAAAATGGTTCGAATGGGGATGAATCACCTTCGTATTTTTAGCGTGAAGCAATTCTTGCGTTCCAATGTCGACTATCTTAGATCTCGCAAGTCGCAACTAATTTGAGATTCTTCTTTGTCTGGCCCTTTCCTCTTTTATTTGGGGACTGCCCTCTGTATCATGGGTCTCCAAGCAGCTCAGTCTTGGGTCGTCTCTTTGATGACTTGTTCTTTGAGGTTCGTATTTACTAAGGACATCCATGTGATTTGAGGTCTTCCTTATACTCGGGGTTTATTTACGATGATACCTACACTTTTCTAATGATGTGATGGGATGGTGAGCAGTGACAGGTTGAAACTTGCAATCTCGATCGGGAAGTCCGAGGTTCAAACTGAGTCACGCAACACTGACTTTTATAAAATTATGTGCGTATTAGAAATTATTAAATTGAGGAAACCTACACACCTGAAAGTTCTTTAAAAAAAAGTTCTCGGAGGTGTGTGAAGTCCCACCAATTTGCACTTGGTCAGCACGGTGGCCTATAACTCTCTCATTCTGAGAGAAGACCCGTGCCCAGCAGTGGGAAAATAATGGGTTGACGATGGTCTCATAACGTGTCCGTAGCACCGCAAACGGCTCTTGTAGTTTATCTGGAATAAGTCTCAATTTGAAGATGTGTCTTATGTGTATGTTTGTGACATGATCCAGCCTAGCTATACCACCTGCCGATTTAAGCATCTTCATCTCATAAAAAACCCCAGTTCTATATAAAGTTGTTAATGGGTGGCAGTCAAATGCCAGTTACTAGTAGATGTGCAACCCATCGCTCATTACAGCTCATTATAGCTCATTTACAATTTCAATCTTATACCCATAAAATGCGTCAAAGGTCGTAATTACTAAACCTGTCAACGGCTTGACAAATATCCGACATTTATGTGTTTTAATTATAAGAAATGCCTATGATAATGTTATTAATGATCAAATAACTCAACACAGTATCGGTGGTTAGGGATGTTTGACAGAAGATACGATTTTTTTTATCTAATTGAAATAACAATTGATCATGCAGTCTCCCTAATGGTAAGTGATCACTGCCGCACATGGACATGTTCACAACCCATGTTCTATTTGAAGTTGCTCACAGATGGCCATATCTGTGAGCAACTTCAAATAGAACATGGGTTCTATCTGAAGTCAATCACAGATGCCTTGTTACTTCCAAGGACTATAGTGGTTGCCTCATATAAAAGAGTACCAGCAACTACACCCTTCCAACGAAACGCAAGAAACTTCACGCTAGAAATAGGTGTGACGGTGATCTACACCCTCGGCCGAACTACACTGTTTCTACGATCTGTAATGGGCGAATTTACAGAAGTTACGACAATCTTGACATTTTCAGTAAATAATATCTAGATAATATCTTTTATATTTTCAACCGCGGAAACATAAGAAATAATATGTGACAGTGGAAGCATCGTGGTCCTATAAAAAATAAAAGCATTTTATTCCTTTCCTTTATTCTGTGATGATCATTTTAGGTGTGAATTTTGATTTTTTATGTACAAATTATGCATATGCTTGCTACCATGGCACGGTAAGTAGATTGGTCTAAAAAAGATTGAATAACGCTGTTGTCAGTCTTGAAAAGCTCCACCCCAGTCCTGGGATGTAGTAGGAGGCAATTACGGGTCAAAAACCAGGAGACTGACATTAGCGTCTTTTTGAGTATCATCAACAGTGCGGTATCCAACACGCATGGTAGATATTGTGACTATTTTTAAAAACCTCATCAGAGGAGGTCTATGGGCAGTAGTGGACCTCAAAAGCTGATAGATTGGTAGGGTAGAACCAGAGTATTTCGTCCGGGGAGGTACCACCGCCTCACCTATTTCTACTGCAAAGTAGTTTTTGGGTTCCTGTGGAAGGGTGTAGTTGCCGGCCCACTTTATATGAGGCTACATCTATAATTGACTTCCAATAGAACTCCTGTTTCGTGTGAAGATGCTTACAGATTTCCATGGGTGACTGTAAATAGTCACCCATGGAATTGTGAATGGTGGACTGTATGCTGATTTGTTCCTTCAACCGAATAATAAAGGTAATGTTAGTAGAATAAGTATATTGAGCAAATCTACTTGACAGTATTTTGATTTAAACGGGTGAATACAATTCATTTAATAATTGACCATCTATGATTAATCTTATTTCACTAAGTACTATATCTCGAACATGAAACGTTACCTTTCAATAAAATTGAATAGCAGAAGAACATGCTGACAAACTATTCAACATTGTCTACGGATACCTTTTTTTTGTTTGTTCTCGAGGGGGAAACCTTCAACAGATACCCGACGCCGTGGGAGCGACGCAGAGTTAAGTGGGATTTTTACCGCACTAAAATCCCCTCCGGTCGCCGTCCTCGGCGATATAAAGAGGATTCCGGGATCTCCAAACGACCGCAACCGGAATCCTCTAAGCGCGTTGCCCCATCGGGCTCCTGCTAGATAGGCGGCTGGGCTCACCGCCCCGTCTAGTCTTTGCCTGACCGAACGGTTCGAGCTCCCACTCTAGCCGCCCGCAACCCCGAAAGCCCCTTTTATGACAGGCAGGGGATGCCGTAGCCCTTTTCGGATCCCGGAAGTACAGACCTGGATTTACTTCTAAATTAGATTAAAATACTATCTGAAGTTGGACACGGAAGCGAATTACTAGCACTCTCCCGAATAAGACTAAAGTACCATTTAAATTTGAAGTGGGAAAGGTCTGCATTACCCGTCCACAGGAATCAGTTGAAACGCTTTGTTAAGTTTATTTTTTTCAAATAGTGTTAGTTTTCAAGATGGTGTAGTGTAGTGCGACCGCGGAAGTATCATCGCCGCACCTATTTCTAGCGTGAAGCATTTCTTGTGTTTCGACCATAATAGACCTCGGGAGTAGCTAAGCACCTTTGATTGACTTCAGATGGAACCCATGTTCTGTATGAAGTTGATTACAGGCGCCCATGGGCGGCAGTAGCCACTTACCATTAGGTAGGCTGCATGATCGTTTGCTATTTCAGTTACACAAAAAAAAAGTTACTCTTGCCCGTACTGGCTTTCACAGCTTCACCGGATTTGGTGGCGAACCCGAAGTTCAACCCGTACAAAAAAATACGGGGTGAAAGGAATGGATGGTTGTTGTTCCCTTTAGTACCTCGTGCTTCCGCCTTTGGTAGGACGGTTGTGGACCCAACATTTCCTGTTATATAGGGTATCTATATATTAATACGTGAAGCAAAAACTTGGGGTCCGTTTTTAAAATACTTGCCGCAGACAGAGGAGTATGAAATTACGCACGGTTAGGTACAGTTGATTTACAAAGGCTTACGGAATGCTAATATTTTTTCAAATAATGCATAAAACATAAATAAAATCCATTTAAACATTACACACACTACCTTGCATTTGACACAAACACATATAATAAACGAAATGAAACATTCAATGTCTCACTATGAAAACACATAACGTCAAAAAGTCGCATGTCTTTGTCAAAATACCCGTTATTGATTTTAAATGCAGCTTAGTTTGTTAAAACTCTTTTATCTTTAAAGCAACTTAAATTTTATACAGTTTAATTGAATTTGAGAAATATTCGTGCTACTTTGGACAGATAAAGTTTAGTTTTAGAGATGAATTACGGTCGAATTTCGACCGTTGCGACGGGTGACTAGTAGGTATAGGGTATTCAGCAAAACCAGGGACACCTCCTGTTAGGTACGGATCTCAGCTTAACTTAGTCACTCATTTTATTATGTTACGCCAATTTATGTTGAGTGTTAGCTTCAAACAACAACACAGCAGTAACAGCTGTCGTAAAGCAGGCGTGGCGGATGTCTAACTAAACACGCTTTCTACACTCATAGCCCCACAGTAAGATTTTCTCCTATGTCGTGGGGACCCACACAAGACGAATACACAAACACCCAGACCCCGAACAGGAATCTAAACTCATAATTCAGATATCTGTCTGGCCGGGAATCGAACCCGGGACTCATTGCGCGTCAGACCGGTATGATAACCGCCGCGCCACGCGGGTCGTCAACACGCCTAACACGCTTTGCTAAATATTGTGTGACAAGCTCGATAAATCGATTTCTACCGTCAGTCACATCACTACACCTTACATTGTGGCTTTATTGTCAAAGGTCTGCTGGTCTGATAAGGCGTAATAGGTCATAATGGCTTCACTGGCTTGGCGAATGTTTACCAAGTTTTTGCTGCATTACAAATGTTCGCCCACCTGCTAGATGAATCGTTGGCAAACCTTGAGTGGTTTTTATTGATTGTTTATACGTGACTATATTGCGAACCGTTTATTGTGGAGTGATTATTAATTCAGGTAAAAATACTATTTAATAAAAAAAAGAGGAAATGCTGCCAGCATCTTGGGAACCTTGCTCAGAGACTGCGATGGTGATATTTTTTATGGTAGTGTTTTTGTTTATATGTTCTAGTTTTTCTTTTTCGTCTATATGTACATTTTGTAAATAGTTTTCTTTTTATATTTCGTTAATTTAAATAATGAGTATACTATTCATGTAAACATGTACATAATATGAGTAAAAAAAAGAAATGTCTTTATTTTTTATAGGTATGGGGGCTTAAAATTGTCTGTTACAATATTTTAGAAACATTAGCTGCGGATCAGAACGTGACCTTATGTGAAAAGATACGACAAGAAACTGTATCCTATGTTAAAAATGGTTTGGAGGACTATGTAATGATAGAAAAGGAGATTGCCCAAATAAAGGTTCAATCTCCAATGTGATAGAACTAGTGTAGTACACCCGGGGAAGTACAACCGCCATACATATTTCTATCGTGAAGCACTTTTTGCGTTTCGATGAAACGGTGTGGTTGCCGGCATACTTTTTTATCTGATCGAAATAGCAAACGAGCATGCAGTTCACCTGATGGTAAGTGGTAACTGCCGCCCATGGGCACCTATAAGCAACTTCAATTAGAACATGGGTTCTATCTGAAGTCAATCACAAATGCGTTGCCGCTCCCGAAGACTATCTATGATGGTCGCCTCATATAAAAGTGTGCCGACAACCCCTGCTTTTATATGAGATGACCATTTAAGTCCTCGGAAAAAGCAACGCCTCTGTGATAGACTTCAGATAGAACCCATGTTCTATTTGAAGTTGCTTACAGATGTCATGGTACAATAACAAATATTAAAAATGAAAGCTACGTCACATTTACGGCTACGGCGCGACACAGCGTATTTATGAAAAATACTTCGCCGAAAATAATTATTTTAGTTAGTTTAAAGATCGAAAATTGTTTGTTTATTAAATTAGCAATATTTAGTGATTTTTAGAATTGTGATTTAGTTTACCCTCCATAAATTTGTTATTGTCACCTCACCAAACATTGTTATAAAAATGCGAGCGCCTGCCGGTAGAAATAGATTCTTGTTTAACCGTCGAAGCGATCGGACCTCCTAAGCTGTGAATAAATCGAAGAAGTTTACTCCTGTGTTTTACTTGAAATCTTCAAGAATGGACAGTAATGAAGACCCCTGGCCTTCCTGATGTCACCTCACTTCGATATATATTTTCAATGCACACTGAAGATAAAATAATGTTGGAATTAAAATAAGCTGTTTTACATAGTACGGAACTATGTAAAACAGCTTATAGATTTCTTGATAAACAGGTGAACATAACGTTTGTATAAGTAAATTGGCACTGATGCCCTATTAATTAATATGCATTAACACAAATGATGATCTATAAACGATGTTTCTGGGAAAATAATCAGCAGTCTGTCGTTAGAACATGATAATTCGCATTTTGATGCTCCATTCTACGAAACGCATTAGGGTCTTACCTCATTTAGACTGACATTTCGACGACCCGCGTGGATGAGCGGTTGCCATACCGGTCTGACGCGCAATGGGTCCCGGGTTCGATTACCGGCCAGACAGGTATCTGAATGATTAGTTTTGATTTATGTTCTGGGTCTGGGTGTTTATGTATTCGTCTTGTGTGTGTCCATGGTACCAACGACACAGGAGAAATTCCTAGTGTGGGGCAATGAGTATAGAAAAAGTTTTTTTTTAATTTATTTTATGAAAGATTCCTATGCTAAAATCACAAACAATTTTTTCTACGTTGATAACATTTCGATAGCTTTCAATGCTAATATTTCAATGTTTCTAAAAAAAATGTTCTCGATGTTCATGTAACGGAATCACAGAATCGATACAACTCGTGAGTAGAATAGGTTTTCTTCCCAAGCACACAATACATTAATTTTTCGCTTTCAATAATAATAGAACTTACAAATAAATTCAACACAGTCCACATTATTTGTAGTTAAATACCAACTATTTTCAAAAGAATTGATTTCAGTTCACTTTTATGAGAACTTAAAATTACTAAAATACTTTCATACAAAGTTGTATTATAATTTTACTTATCATTTATATTTTTACAATTTACGATTTGACGCTAAAATAGTTTATGCATTGGTTAAATACCGGTATTTAATCAATCAACATACACATTTTTATAAGACTGAAGTAGTAGCAAACATTCCAATTGATGGTGGTAACTACCGCTCATGGACACCTGTTCTTCATACAGAACGAAAGTTTTATCTGAAGTCAACCTTAAGTCCATTCACCTTTGTGTTGGCCTGCACTTATATAAGAGTGTCTTTTTCCACCATAATGCAAAAACCGAATCATGTTCGAAATAACCTTCACATCAGCTCGCAAGCAGCGCGGCCGCAGCGCGTTAGTCGCGCGTCTGCAATGGATGCTTTCTTATTATTGAAATTATTATTCATTATTTATTATTTTTTATTATTATTTCAATTAAATTGAATTTAAATTTTATCACGGCTATAGTCATAATAAGAAAGAATTCCCTACAGTAGCGCGGCTCACGCGCTGCTGCCACATTACTTGCGAACATGTGAAGGCGCCCATAGGTGTGGCGATGACTCTCTGATTGAACCATACGTGTTCTCGCATAAACTTAAAATCTTAACACGAAACTGACAAAACCGATATGATATTTCTGAGTTAATTAAACATAGACTGTGGAGCGCGGATGAATGAGGGCATACTCTTGCAATACTCCACAAAACAGGGTGTTTCCGTAATATTAGTGATTATTCAGCGTATATTTGTAATTCTAGTTTGCACTACTTATCTACTAATTGCTTATTTATCCTGCCTTCACAGAACGATTCTTGCGGTTTTTAATATGTATTATTATGTAGATGCTATCTTTCTGGCATTTGCGTACAAATTTCTAGCTTCGGATAAAATTGAGTTGTCACAATCAACTCGCATCTTAATTAAGTTCGATTTACTAAATGAAGTAGGTAAGCCGTCGTCGACGATTAGGTTTTTATAAATAAAACCGGCTAAGTGCGAATCGAATTCTTGCAAGAAGGGTTCCGTACCAATATAATTAATCTATGGCAAAAATCATGTTTGTTGCATAGGGGGCGGGGATGCTTCTATAAATATTTAGGTCTGTTTTTAGTATTCGCTGTTAAAGCGGCAGCAGAAATACATCATCTGTGAAAATTTCAACTGTCTAGCTATTACGGTTCATGATATACAGCCTGGTTACAGATTTAAGGACAGCGGAGTCTTATTAATGGGGTTCCGTTTTTACCCTTTGAGCATGCAATCCTAAAAATGATAGTTCTATTAAAAACCTTAGGGTACTTCAATGTACCACATATTACAAAGGAAAATAGCACATAAATAATAGATATAAATTTATCAGAGAAGAATAAAGGTATTTGCAATGACGGTGCTGCGGATAAGCGCCATCTGTTGTTATATCATCGAATTAATATTATCTCTGGCATTTTTAAACGCCAATGTATTTATTTTTGGCCTTTATATAAATAACTATTATTTATTTACTCGGCTACATCTGAAGGAAGATGGTATGGCTGAATAAGCGTCAATATGTTTTAAAAGTAAAAAAGTGGCATTAACCACAGAAGCGTAACGATTTCGACAATATTATTTGCTTTAAAGTATCCTACTAAAAATAATTTAATCAAGCTATTTATTTTAAATTGTTGAAAATAACGTACTAAATATAATAATTTTCAAAGTAAGAAAGCTTGGTAATTTTGATTGTTTATAAACTGACACCGATTTCGCTGGGCGCTCGAGACTTAATCGGCTTCGAGCACCTGCGATTATGGCCTTAGATCTTAAACCTACATCTATCAGATTAACTTTGGTTTAGCGGGTCGCATTTAATGTTTGTAAAGTTTAGACAGTTACCTTTAACGCAAGGTGTGAATACAAGGGTTCTAAAGTGAAATGTGCGTTTTGTGGAAATAAGTTGTGGAAATGTACCTAACAGGGCTCTCTTTTACTGAACTGTAAGGCAAGATACTGGAGTTAACTTTCATTACCATGTAAAAAAGAAAAACATGATTGTAATTATATAAAAAAAAATGAATATAAATCAGAAAAAAGACAATCCCGCTGAGTTTCTTGCCGGATCTTCTCAGTTGGGGTCGTATTCCGATCCGGTGGTAGTGTAAGAAAAAAAATGTAACTGACAATTTGTAAGTGTCCCCGTATGCCTATACAAAATAAAGACATTTCATTTCATTTACCTTCTGTGGAAAGAAATGTGTCGGTTTTTGGGTTTCTTAAAACACGCAGTTATTAAAGGTACTTAAAATTTTTGATTGTCTTAAAAGTTAAAAAAAGCTTTATACGCTTTCTACACTCATAGCCCATAGTAGGATTTTCTCCAGTATCGTGGGTGCCATGGACACACACAAAGACGAATACACAAACACCCAGACCCAGAACAAGAATCTAAAGTTATCTTTTAAATACTTGCCTGGTCGGGAATCGAACCCGAGACCCACTGCGCGTCAGTCCGATATGGTAACCGTACCGCCACGAGGGTCGTCCTAATGATTGTTCCTTTAATACTACATACCTATATCTACTAGAAGAATGTTTAAGATAACTAACTCAATTCGTAAAAATTTTGAGTTCGCTATCTTCCGATGTTACTGTGCGACATGTGAAATACAAATACAAACGTATTTATAAGTAATTGCAATTGCAATTACATATATACATGAGTAAATACTTATTTTACGTTTATAGTAAAAATCCACATAAAAGATTCTTTGGAAATTTAAACATGCAAAAGTTATTAAAATATTTTGTGTATTTTGGACTATTTGAAAACAAATACAAAGTCGAATTGAGAATCGAATTCTTTATGGAAGTCGATTATTATTATCTTTAGTTTCAAAGTAGCAAACGTAAGTAGTAGTTTAAAAAGAGCTTCCTTCTGAGGTATTCCCGGAGCGTTATGACCTGAGGCTCTTGGCCCGTTGGCCCGTTGGCCAGTTGGCCCGTCTCCCTTATCGCCAAGTTCCAATATATATATATATATATAAACGCACACAAATGCTACCTGGTGAAAAGTAGCAACTAGCACCCGTGGCCATCTGTAACCAACCTCAGAAAAGAGTCCAAAGTAAATCTTAAAGTACAATCTCTTTTGTACAATTAATTATTATTATGTGAACAACCTTGTTCGTACCTGTATGATGACAAATAAATAATTTGACATCAAGTTTTTACATCAATTATTATTGAACTTCGACTTTATACAACAACATAGTGCATAAAAATAGCTTGCCAATTACTTACCGCTAATATTTTGCACGGAACTTAAAAATATAAAAATAGCTTGCTAACATAACCCTTTCCGCTTATCCTTTGCACCAAGTGCTAAATCTGAGATAAACGTTTAAGTTCGCAATTGGGCTCCCGCCCCTCGTCGGGCCAACAATTTGAGACGATAAAACAGAAGGTCGGACCATCGGAGACAAAGATCCATTCAACCGACCGTAATGACACAGTAAAAAATGGGGAACAGTATGGAAACTGCCTACAACCGTTCGAAAAGGGCACACTCACACAAACATACGAGGCCGCTAATGGGTTTTCGCAGAGCTTCAGTAACGAGTGTCGCATCAAGACGAGTAGTCATGTTGCTAAAGATCTACAAACAACAATGATCTACAAATTATTATCAATATTAAACTGTTTTTCATATTTAAAACTATAATAATAATTAGACGCCGACGCTGTGAGATTACGCCTACTTATTTTATTTGTAAACTAAGTAGATATTACAATTCGATTGATTGATGACTACAGGACAGTGATAATAAAATAAAAATTAGAAAGACTAATATTGAAAAAATAATACAGAGAAATCGCTTTAATAAAATGTAGGTAATTATTTTTTCAACTAGGCTTATTTTCCATACTGTTCCATATTTGTACTGTGGTAATGATCTGTTCCTATCCTACACCTGTTTTTGCTTATAGCGGCAGTGTAAAATTACGTTTTGCAGGGAGTGGTAAGAGAGGGGCAAGAAGTGTCCTAACAAGTGATGAAAGATACCTAATCCTTTAAGACTTGTTAAAGAAAATTCAACGATTCGTGAGGCAGAGCTGGTCTGACACGCAGTGGGTACTAGGTTCGAGCCCCGGCTAGACAGATATCTGAAAGATGATTCTTAATCTGGGTCCAGGTGCTTGTCTAGTCTTCTTTGTGTCTGTATGTCCATACCACCCAAGATAGAGGAGAAAACAAGACAAATTCGGAAATTTAACTCTGTGTCTTTTTTATGGTTTTTCAAGACCATTACAGAATTGAAGAAATTAATGAAGTGTCATTACTTAAAGTACATAAAACATTTTTTGTTTAAGTATCACTTAAAGTACATAATTCAGTTTTTAAAATCATGCTATATATTCAAAGGAATAACAACAACACTTGTATTTAAATCGGGCAGATTCAAATAAGTTTGATGATTCCCATTCTGGGTCTAGGTGCTTGTTTACTCGTCTTTGTGTCTGTATGTCCATACCACCCAAGATATAGGAGAAAACAAGACAAAATTGCAAACTTAACTCTGTCTTTTTTATGGTTGTTCAAGACCATTACAGAATTGATGAAAAATATTGAAGTGTCATTACTTAAAGTGCATAAAACAATTTTTGTTTAAGAATCACTTAAAGTACTTAATTCAGTTTTTAAAATCATGCTATATATTCAAACGAATAAAAACAAATACTGCATTTGTATATTTAAATTGAACCGATAAAGATACAGGAAAACAGGAGACTCCTTGATCTTCTATGTATTCGGAGTCCATTTGTCTATGGCTATTT